>WKFP01014934.1:349581-467036 GCA_011057875.1 Pterocles orientalis | reverse complement strand
TTTTTTTTTTTTTTTTTCCTCTGAGTATGGAACAGCTTGCCTGAAGAGGTTGTGGAGTCTCCATCCCTGGAGATATTCAAAACTCAAATGGACATGACACAGAGCAACCTTTTGTTGACCCTGCTCTGAGGAAGGAATTTCAACTAGGTGATCTCCAGAGGTTCCTTTCAATCTCACTGATTCTGTTATTTGAATTTGCATTTGTGCATGAAATTGCCAAGAAAGGAAAAAAAAAGGTTGTAAAAGGAATAGTCAATAGCAACAAAAACAAATAGCAAAAATAGAATCATAGAAGCTACTGAAAATTTCAAGTAAAAAAGTTTTAAGAAAGAGACTGGCAGGGCAAGAGAAATAAAAAGTGCTAGTTCTGATTGGCAACTAGCCTCGCTGGAGGCTTTGGAAGAGTTTCTGGTGAATACAAAGAACAGATGAGGCCAGCAGACTTCTAAGATACAAATGAGCATGATCAACTCCAAGAAATTGATGCATAAAAAGGTTCTGAAGACTTACATGATGAAAAGAGAAAGACAATAAAGTAGCTGGATGCAAGAGGGAATATGTGTGCATTTACTGGTATTTCTTGATTTTGATGGGGTCTTTGTTTTATTTTGTTTTTTTAAGGAGAGGGAAGACTAGATCACATATTGTGAAGGAACAGAGGCAAGAAGAACAAAAGATTAAACAGAAAAATAATGGAGGATAAAAGGAGTGAACAGAGAAAAGTCAGGAATTGAGATAAGATCATTGAACTGAAGGAAGTGGAAGAATTAAGGGAACAGAACAGTGAAAAATGTCTCAGTGACTGAGTAACAGGGAAGCTCACAATACATATTGCACCTCCTCTGATCTGCTTAGCACAGGCCACAGCAATTCAATCAGTGAAGCCTTCACTAAGACTAACATTTCTAACATTACCTGTATTTTCTCTACATATGTATCAACTTGCTGAATCTGTATTTTAAGTACTTTCAAATTTCGAGCTTTTTCTGTTTTCTTCACATAGTTAAACTTCAAATTGTTGAATTTCTTTTTGAGATCCTTGAATGACTCTCTCAGCTGAAACAAAGTAAATATATTTGTTAGTGAAAAATAAATCAGCATGATTCAATTTAGGCTTTTCAAGAGCTGTTTAACAGACCATGATCTGAACACTGAAAATTTAATACAGAAATTAATAATACTATGCCATCTCATAAAGCATCCTTATTTCTTCCTGACTTCTTTCTAATCTTTCTTCTTTCATAATCTTGCTAAATCAACTGTTTTGCATTCTGAATGGTCAGTATTGTTTCCAGAATGGCTGGGGCAAAACAAGGATTGGGGCAAAGGATGAGATACTTGCTCAGACAATCTATGAAAAAATCCTATCTGAGAGCTTTCATTGATTTTTAACTAGAGGCAGGTGTCCTTCACCTACTTTAGTCCATCTAGTGGAAATGGTAGCTATGCAAATGTATACCTATGCTTAGTTTCCAGTAAAATATGGTTTTACTGGGCTTGGGTAAGGAGACTTTTATTCATTCATGGTACTTTTCTCCTACAATACAACATTTAGTTTATGTCAGGTTGGGCTTTTTGTTGGTGTCCCCCCACCCTCCTTTTTCAGAAGCCTTACTTCTCAAAGGAAGTTACACAGGGGCTTAATTTTATACATTGTGCTAGTACAATTATTCACAACACGCAAAGATGAATCCAGCTCTTTGCAGGATCAAGATGTAGACTATATGAGCACCTGCCTTTCAAATAACTATTCTATGAGTATGATAGCAATGAGATTCTGCCTAACAGATACCCAAAGAAAGTCTTGTCTAACTACAGCTAGATTGATTTGGTGTCACATGAGAGTATTATTACCAGTTAGCACTGACTTGGTGCAGCAAGCTCAAATTTAGGGAAATTTTTTTATAATAATATATTAAAATGAACTATTAGCTCTAATTATGAGGCATCCACGCCTTTCAAGACTTTTCAGATGGACTTATATCAGCTGAGATAAGTACTATTAAATTTAGTTATAGTAAATTTGCTGTAAATTTGCTCTTTTGTTACTTAGATGGAACGCAGCTACATTTTCTTTAATCTACAAAATATTTTAAAAATCCAGAATGATAGGAATGATACTGAAGAAGCTCTAGGAAGTTACACTTTCATTTACACACATATGGATCAGATGCATTGCCAATTTACCCCAATGACTTTAACACACATCAAAAATAAGAGTTATATACAATCAACGAAATTTTAAAAAACAGTGTTTATTTACCATGGGAACTACTTACAATACAGAGTTGTTATATTCTTTCTTTATCTTTTTTTTCTAATGCCAATTAGCTGTTTGCTTTAATGTCCTTTTACAAGTTTGCCCTCAATAAACCATATGCAGTTTTTTGCATTAGCAATGTTACATAAATAAGCATATCAAACACATTCAGCTAAATTATCTGTAAAGGACTATGAATTTTTTAAGTATAAATTTTTTTAAAAAACTTTTTTTCTCTGAAAGCTATGTAACTTGTAATTTTATTTACAGCTGCAAAAAATCTTTTAGATATTACAGCTACTTCCAAATGCCTTTAAGAAATAGATAAGAGAACCTGACAATTGAAAAACCTGCTTAAAATATATTTCCAGTAACTTATAAAAGGTACTATTTTAATTACATTGCAATTCCATGATTCCATTTTCAAATCAGTATTAATTAATAAAATTTGAAATGGGAGAATATAAAAATGACTGAATTTTTTGAGAATTTCACATCCTTTGGGTTGACAACCTTTTAAAGAGAACCTAGAATAAACCATGTAAAATGATATTTGTCTAAAGGAACTGATATAAAAGAAATGCAGCAGTTCTAATGCTTTAGGGTCTGTTCTTCCAGACACACAAATGAAAACAACATGATTTACCTGATTAGTGTTAACAGGTTCAGGTCATATCCACAATCTGGTATTTAGTTAACATATTTGAGGCTTTTTTATATTAAAAAGTCCTACAGATTTCCCTCTGTCCCCTCCCTGCCAAAGAATCCAGGGAGTAATGAATGCTCATTTTGCAGCTACTGTTATTTGATCAGCTAGCAATCCATCATTATTATTGTTATTACACACTAACGTTAATCCATCATGGGATACATTTTTCTTTTTCATTTCATCTAGTCGGATGTTTCCACATTATTTTAGCAGTTAATAGACAGATGGTGTTCACTCAGTGTAATGGAAAGGAAGGGAATACTATCACCGGCACTGTGATCTCCAATTAGTTTAAGCTCTTTATCCCACCTAAGTACACAGAATAATAAAATCTGTCTAAAAGCACTAATAAAACCACCTCTGCAGAACAATATTTTGCATTCAAAACACAAGAGTCTTATTTGCCAGTTTAATTTTGAAGAAAATAAGAGATGAATAAGAGTTTATTTTAGTTTATTTCACTGGCTTATGCACATACATAGGCTAGCGATCATTTATAAGGCCAGAGGCTCTCTTCATAGCAGTATGTGAAATTAGATAGCCTTGGTTCAGATATGATGGCTCATGTCTCAAAGGTCTGCAGCTGCTGTCACTCTTCTCTTTTAGCCTCAGTGGAAAAAACAGACTCAGCTCAGACTTGTACATCACTCCCTCAGAGTGCATGTACGCAACTCCCATTACCATCAGCAATTGTATCAAGGATGATAAAAGGCTGCCATTTTTTAGAAATCTAAATGTATCTCAGTTTTCCACTATTTTCTGGAAAATATAAATTAAAAATACTAAAGGAAGGATATACCCCAATACCCCATTGACTTGAGCCCACAAGTTTAATAGAACTTTGTAACTGGTTAATTTTGTCACAGTAATTAATCAGACAGCTGTTCCTAACTATAGTTGGACTGTCACGGGTGGCAAATTATAGTGGAGGACAGGGGTTTAGGTGCAAACTGCTCCAATTTACCACACAACTACAAAATAAATGGAAAAATCGAGTTACAAAGCTGCTTTAAACATATTTTCCTTAACAGTAGAGTTCCAGTAAAATGCTTTGATTCCTGTGTGAGCCACTCTTGGAGGTACTTCAGTGTTGTTAGCCTTCCCTTTTTATTCATACATAAAACTTCTAGTAGCACTAATAATCAAAACAGCGTGTTGAAGCAGGTTGCTGAAAATAGATTTTCAAAGTGGCAAAGATTGAAGAACAGCCAGCCACAAAGTGGAAGGAAAGAAAAGGTGCTGTTCAATTCATTAATGATTACTTGAATTCTGGGATCACAATCAAAATAAATTACAAGGTGAGAAATGTGATAAGTATTCGTTCCTACTAACTTGTGAACACAGATAGTTCATTGCCCTCTATGGTTAGAATCCACATTTTCAGTCATACCTTTCCGTAAGTGTATAAATAATGACATGAGGAAGAGAAAAGGAGTGAGATCGACTGGGGAGACCTGAGAGCCTGCTTCAGTATCTGCTACTCTTCTGTTGCAAGTTTTGCACAGACATGCATAAATGTTATTTTTACAATGATCACCTAAAGAAAAGGCTTTTTCATTGCAAATGCTATCTTATGTAAACAACTGTGTCACTTGTAATCCCCTGAACACATTCAGTATAGTATTAAGCTACAGTGACCTGAGGTTTGACTCAGCTCTATCGCAAATGATTGCAGTGTTAATGAAGTGGAGTTGCGGCTCTTCAGAGGCTGCTACCCAGGCTAGTCAGTGAAGCAGGAAGCCCAAACTGACAAATACAGATCTCAAAAGACATATGAGCTTTCCTTACACCTTTCAAAGATGCAGAGGGAATAAAACCTTTTTTTAGCCTTTGCAAATTCTCTTTAAATTAGAGAAGGCACACAAAAGGCATGCATCTTTCTCTTCTGTCCTCCAAAGACTGTTTCAAAACTCATGCTATGTATCCTTGGCTGTAAATTTAAGTATTTGTTTCCTTGCTTCTTTTAGAAGTTTTAAGTATGTTACAAACACAGGGAGTCCTCAAAGTATATTTTCAAACACCAGTGAGTCCTAATCACCGAAGCCCTCACTCACGTGCTTTATTTACAGACTTAAATTCACCGCATTAAACGTAAATTAATTTAAGTATTTAAAGCAGAATTCCAAATATTTTCAGTCAACTTTTAAGTTTGCTTTTTATGCTGGTAAATCACAACCAAATTATCTGGTTGTCTGTTTACTATGTGACAGCTATGAACAGCTGCTGCTTTCTGCTGGCACA
Organism: Pterocles orientalis; assembly: GCA_011057875.1. Classification (NCBI taxonomy): domain Eukaryota; kingdom Metazoa; phylum Chordata; class Aves; order Pterocliformes; family Pteroclidae; genus Pterocles; species Pterocles orientalis. The sequence goes on along the minus strand of WKFP01014934.1, from coordinate 461,826 downwards.
TGAAATATTTATTTGCTTAGGCATAGTGGATGGTAAAGAAATTATTTCAGATAGGTCAGCTAGATACTAGCAATACTCTGACTAATTTCTGATGTTAGAATTAACAGAATTTTAAATGTTGAAGTGAATACTCATAACTTTAACATTCTTGAAGTAGTTCAGTGTCTGGTTTCTTGATCCTTAAACAGAACTAATTATAAATACCTAAAGAAAAATGGTAGTGGATTAATGCATATAGAGGTGCATTAGCCAAATATCTTCTATGCTCACCCTCTAATAGAGAAGGAGTCTAAAGAAAAAAGTATCCACATTTCAGTGAATTTACATTCAGGATTCAATTAGGTTTGGGGATGACAGGTTTTAACTTAACCAGCCCACCCGGCTTTCCCAAATTAGAATGAAAAAAAACCTCAATAATTAACATTGTAATTGAAAATATGATACACAATTATTTTGCAGAGGGTGTTCATTAACTATGAGAAGCTAAAATGTTACATTTTGCAATATAGGGCATGTGCTGAGTTAGACGTGCCATTGACACACTTTTCATTTAAATTTGAGAGAGACATAAGATCGCTTTTTTCTTCTATTTCCTGCTTCCACTGGAAGTCTAACAAGTAATAAAAATAGAAAAACATCTTTTCTTAGAAAGGAGTCATGCTTTTGTGCCCTCATTATATAATCCCAGAATCAAAAGGACAGAAACAAGAGATTCACTCAATACAATAGTGTGTTTTTAATATTGCCAGCCTTACATACAGGCTGTTCAGTGAACAGTTTCGTCAGCAAATTTGAGGGGTTTTCAGTAAAAACCTAGAATACTTTAGTTCAAAACTCATATATTCTCGTTCTGTTGTGCCACTGAAAAGCATACAGGACTTCTTGTTTAGGTACTTCATGTTTTCATTCTCTTCTACAGCATGGTTCCTTCTGTCAAAGTGCTTCTCCTATACTACTTGCTGTTCCTATTGCCCCCTACTATCAGCCAAGAAGTTACATCAAAGGAGACTGTCGCACCGAAGATCAGAGAGTGAAGCACACTCAGCTTATAACTGACAAGGGACTAAAACTGTAACTGAGATGAAAAAAAAAACAACTTTTTTTGATGCATGTGTTCTTTCAATTTTATAATACCTTTTTGTGAAAATGGATACTTTTCACAAACATGCAAAAATATTTTGTAAAATAAAAGAAATTACGAACAATAATTTTCTTATTAAAAATATTTGGGACAGATATCTCAGTTAATTTTTGTTGTGACATCCATCCAATTCAACCTGCTAAGTTGTGAGCAGATTTATATTTGGCCTACTAAGATGCAAAATTAATAATCATATTAACTAAGTATTTTTTCCTGACCTAAGTTCCATAATAATAAATGCTAATTGTAATAATCTTGTGACAAAGAGTATTTCCTTTTCTTCTAGCAATTTTTTAGGTATCACATCTTGAGTTTCTGAAAAAATGTTAAGTACTAAATTATTCTGAACTTATTAAAAGACTAAAAAGTCTTTCTAATAGGCTTACAACTTCAATATAGGTAAACTCTACTTTTGTTTGAACCTTTGTTTCATAAGAGAAACAAAGACTCATGTATTTCAGATGAAACTGACAGAGCTGAAAGCCATAGAAAATATAGTTGCTCTATTTCCAGTCCTCTTGGTACAGTTAAAGCACTTTCTTGCCAGCCCAACAACTTGATATAATCCTGAACTTCAGAGGTATGGACCACAAATTATTACTGCTGCTGCATGGAGCAAAAGTTGATTTTAAGATGAAAATCAACCTCTCTGTATATGTATGAAACATCTAGGGGAACAGTAAAGAGTAACATATATTACAGAACACAACATCCCTTTTAACAGTCATTTTGTGTGTTGGTATTTATCTCATTTACCTCATTTATCTCCTCTTGAGTGGTGCAGTGCTGGAAATGCTGTGACAGTTCTTCTTCATACTTATTAGCTTTGGAGCTCCAGTTAATGCTATCACACTCAAATCTAGCAAGTTCTTGCTTCAGATTCTTTACAGAAACATTCAAGCAATTCTAAACAGGGAATAGACAAAGAAACTTATGAAATTCAGGAAATTTATTGATCTAACCAATCTCAAAGGGAAATCATTTTGAGGCAGAACATTTATAGTCAGTCACAATGAGCTAGAATAAAGCTTCACTGTAGTGAGAGCAAGTACATAGCAATTTGACTCACTAGTAGTCTGAAGAGTAGTTTTGGGTGAGTCACAACTCACACATAGTGTCTCCTCTGAGTAAAGAGGAAGCAGCCTAATCTAGCCCTTTACCACTTGGAGATTAGCTCCTTTCTGCTGTCAATCAATTTATGGAGGCTGAAGAGCAGACTGGCAACGTGGATAACCTAGGCAGGTCATAAGGCAATGTCTTGCTTTCTCCCTAGTAAATGCATGCATGGCAACGACATTCCTGCCTTGAATAAATAACTCCTTTCTAAAATGATATCCATTTTGCCATGCAAATCAGTCTGGAATCCACTAATACGGTAACACTGTTATTATATGTCTTTTTTGCTCTTTTGTCATCCTTTCTTTATAGGAGAATAAGTATGCAAAGCTACCTTTACAAAGTAGCAGGAGACATAGACACATCATTCAAGAAATCACCAACAGGACTTTGAATAGCACAAAGAATACTAGAGAACAGAAAGTCATGCCTTTTTTTTCCCCCCAAGCGCTGATATTTTAAGACTAATTGCCTCCCTATTTCAAATCTATTTCAATGTTTTCAAGAGTAAAAGACCATAAGCAACCTGGGCTAGTGGAGGGTGTCCCTGCCCATAGCAGGGGAGTTGGAACTTGATGATCTTTAAGGTCCATTCCAACCCAAACCATTCTATGATAATAAGAAAAAAGACCATTAAAATAAGAAACAAAATACTTTAAAAAATTAAAATAATATTTCAAATAAATTATTTTTTCTCTTCTCTTGGCAAAAGCAATTTGTAATATAACTACTGAAGAATCAGTTTCATCATTACTGGATGTTCTATTTAATTTGATGGCTGTATATCTGCAAACTCTAAAAGAAGAAATCTAAAAATTATCAACTATTTTACATTTTGTTTTACTTTCTTTAAATAAGGTTCTTAAAGCTCTAAATAAAGTATTTATTTTTCTCAGAGTATTAATACATTTTTGTACATCTAAATGTCAGATAGCTCCAATAATCTTTCATATCTTTGAATTCACAAACCATTCTAAGTTTACTCACAGGTTGCTGCACTGCAGACAACATATCCACTCCCTGGGTAATAAGCAGTTTATATAGCTGACTGATATGTGCATGTTTCTCCTGAGCATTCACAAGGTAGGCTTTAGCATGGTGCACATTTTCAGGGTCCTCACATACTTCAGGAATATCAAGTTCTCCAGATTTTGACAGACATTCCAGCTGGAATATATCAAAAGGAAAATCAGTGTATGTTCAAAATAATGTAAAAGGAAGTTTATAGTTTCTTCCTTACCCATAAGATGTTACTCTAAATTTTGTTGACGTGGGTTTAAGTAACTAAATTTGGGTTTAGATCTGAATTTTGAGTTCTCCAAATTTCGTGCAGTTTTAGATTCAAAATTTTAATTCAGATTGCCAGGTGGGTTAAGGCTGTTTGTTTGGTGAAAAAAAAGAAAGATGACAGGCACCAAAACCAAAAAGACTTTAACTGCAACAGGAAGGTACATTTTAAGAAATTATACTCACTTCTTTTTTAATATGATGGAATTTGACTGTCTTGTTGAAAATTTCATCATATTCTGTCATTGTGTCCTTTACTATTTGATGGAGATGAATAAGTTCACGTATTCTCTCACAATTCTCTTTCACAGGAAATCCTTTCTGGCTTGGCGATTCTAATAATTTTATTAGGTACTCAAGCTCAGCATTCAGTTGCTAGCAAAAACACAGAAGTTACTGAATTACACAAATAAATTTGCAAGTTTTCACGTACATTTGATGAAATAACAACCTAACAATGTTAAATTGCCTTGGGGAAAAAAAAAAATCAATGCTATGCACTTTAAAACACTCTCCACATACTTCACTTTTTGCTAGGCATGTATCTCAACTATCACCCAGAAACAGCCTTGGATCTAAACAAGTCAAACTGACTTGCAGGGGAATGGCAGACTGAACTGCAAAAATTGAGACATTCATAGGAGTTAGGAAGCTCAGCATGACATACTTCAGCCTCTGACCAGCTCTAACTCAAAAGCATGAAGCCGATGCTCTCCTTGTACTTCCCCAATACTTGTGTGTCACTTTAACACGGAGTTAACAATGCACAAGACATTCTCTGGACACTGAAGGTGTCTCCCTTAGCTTACAACACACACAACCCCTTCCTTCTGGAAAAGCAATGTAAAACACAAAATCTTGCAAGCCCAGACACTCTATCTGGGGTCAATGTGAATGTGAATCTTCATAGTACCAAAAAGAGCTTTTGATCCACCATGTACTTCACTAGCTTGGTTTCTCACCTGATACTGTGGTTTCATTTGGTTAAGCTTTTTTTGTAGTTCCAAAACAATGAAAAGGTCACTTCCAAGGTCAACTGTTGCTGCAAGCTGGAGTGCTTCTTGAAGAATCTCTAATCCATGGGTAGTCTAAAAGATAATCAAATAGTTCAGCATTTCTATCTGTAGTAAATAAAAAAAAATATTTAAACTCAAATCCAAATTTGTAAAAAAAACCTTCCCCAAAGCACACACTCAAATGCTGTCAGTAAATTTCATTTAGAAATTACTAGTTTTTTAAAAAAAAGATTCTCAAGTTAAGATTACTGATTTTTTTTTTTAACCTATAAGCTACTCTGTCTCAAACTCTCTGACTGACAAGGGTCATAGTAAATCTTGAAGACAGTGCGCAAAAACAATTCAGACACTAAGACTGGAGGATCTATACACACAGTGTATTTTCTGTGACAACAGATGTCATGGTTTAGGGATAAATTGCACTAGACAAACAGTGGCCACAAATCTCTGGTTCTGCTACTAGCCTACCTAGCGCTGCTTTTAAGGAACACTGAACACTGTTCCTATGCCAAGAAGGTTTCAATCCTCTTTCCTTATGAACATGGTTGGACTTGAGTTTAGTTAAATATTAGGACACAGTTTAGTTTAGTAACTATTAAGTCACAATTAAATGGCATTTAAAAAAAAAAAAAAAGAACAAAAAAACCTACAGCACTGGTGGTATAGTACATGGACTTTATTAAAACTTAAAATTTGAAGTGGAGACTTGGACTTGTATATGTTTGAATGAGGGCAAAAATATATCAAAAACATTTCATGTTTCTTCATTACTATCTGAATGGCAGAACAGACTATGGAGAAGTATCCTACCGCTATCTCTCTTTCTTAAATGATACCTATAATAGCTGATGAGAGAGTCACAGAAAAATTAATACCAGTCTGGAAATGTTTGCCCCAGTAGCTTTCTTCCTAGCTATTTTACTTACAATTTTTAGTTGTTCTTTAAATATCTGGCACTGTTGTTTGATGGGTTTTACTTGAGTAATTTTAAAATTCCAGGTTGCCCAAAGATCAGTCAGCTCTTTCTTTTCTTTACTCAGATTAACAACTATCTCTTCTGTTACTCGAATAGATTTTTCTGCTTTTAATATTAAACTCCCGTTTACCTAGAAAATAAACAGACATACGTTTTTCCATATGTTTTTATAAAACACAATTCCTCATTTATATTTTATAAAATACAATGCTTCATAATATTAAAGTCTCAACAAAGCTTAATAAAAAAGACTATTCTAGCATAACTTCTTTGAAAACTTCTGGTACTCTGGGTGTCTTTAAATACACCGTTCTCTCAGAAATAGGCATGGATCAACAGAATTTTTGTACTGAGGACACGGTTAATGTTAAAGTTTAAAACCTAGAACAGGTCAGTAACGACTGAAATATTGCCATGTGATGCCTGTTTAACACTCATTCTAAAGTAATTTCTGAATAGACAGAACTACACAAGGTGGCCTTTTAGGGAACAGCAACTGGAAAGTGAAGACCTGGATGAAGACAGCTCTTTTGAGCCGATAACCAAAGCAGCACTGAAGCATGGGAGGAATAAAGTGTTTAGCACGTGAACATTTGGTAGTTTTCCTCTTTTTAAAAAAGCCTATATCAGAAACACCAGAAAACTGGGTAATGCTGTTTCTCATTTCAGAATTTTTCTCTTAAGAAAAGTTCATAAATTACTTGTATTATCCCTATCTTCCAGGTACTTAAAACCTACAACCTACGAATATAATAGAAACAGAGTAGCAGAAAATATTGTGGCAACACACTTCCAGGTCTTTACAGAGGTAATATCTGAAGATATGTTTAGACTCCAGGTGACTGCAGTCCAACCTCATATTCACACATATTCAGCTTGCTTTTACACTGACTACATCTCTGCCCAGCTGCATCCAGCAGTGACAGCATGCACTTTAGCCCATGCTAACTGCCTGAGCACTCTCCCTCTTTTTCCTCCTCATTTTCCATGCTGCTGTATGCAACTCCCCCTTCTGACCCTAATGTAACTGCTCCTTAGTCTGTTCTATAAAACCAGAAAGAACAGCTGGATATCCAGGCTGTGTACTTTAATTGGCATCACTTTAGGAGGAGTGGCTTAGGGAATGACTGCACATCTCAAATGACCATCTCATGAAGAAAGGGTGCTGGAAAATAAGATAAGGATGCCTAGGCAGTGCAGCTGAACCCAAAACAGAATGTAAAGATACCAGGGAAGATTATCTGTAAGGAAGTCGCTCTAGCACCCATTTCTTTAGAAGAACTTCATACACTCAATTAGTAAAGACTGCCTCTTGGTGGAAGTAAAATAAACGTAATACTGTACTTGCATATCTGCGGCCTTCCAACACGAACAAAACAGGTATGTGCACGTATTACATTTGTATGGATGTACTGGATCATTTATTAAGGGCTCTGACATTGTTAATCACAAAACTTTTAATATTACTTATAATGCCATTAACACTCAAATAATACATATTTTTAAAGCATACAGCAGCATTAGTCCCTTTAAAAAGAGGTACTGCAGAAATCACAGTCTATCAGTCACAGAACTAGGATTAGACCTCATCACAGGCAAAAATCAAATATTCAGTATGGTTTATTAGATTATACTCACCATATTTACTACATTAAGAAAATTACAACCCATATTTTGGGTGGAAAAAATCTTCTTTATGGCCTGTTGCCACTGACTATTAGCTGATTCAATTGAAATTCTTTTTTCTGCCTCCTTGTTTGTTTGTAGTGGATCTGATTTATAGAATTCCTTCAGATTTTTAATATCATCATTCACCTACAGAAAGACATAAAACAAGCACCAAAACCAAATAAAAATATTGAGCTGCTATAATCAGAAGGTATACAGACATGATAAAAATGAATAGCAGCCTCTGAATCTTTTCCAGGTTTTAAAATCCACCATCCTTCCTAAAATCTATACAAATACTAATTAATAAAAGTGTTAAATAACCTGTAAACCAGTAGATGGCAGACAGGTGGCAGCAATTTGTTCAATTTCTGTCACATATCATTACAGATATTATATAGCAGTGTATCAATGCAATGGTTTTCGCAGTTCTGTTTAATATGAAGTAACTGAAGTTAGCAAAAATGGGAAGTAGATGCAATCCAAAATGTTGTCAGTTTATCTTCAAATATATAAATCCTACAGCTAATTTTATCTGATAGGTTCAATTCCATCCTCAATTTCTTTCTAAATATAAAAGAACAGTGTTGTAGAATCTTAACAAAGGCATTACACCAAAATTTAAATTAACTGCCCTGGGCATCATTAGAACAGCTACCAAAATTACACTGGTATTGAACAGATTATGATTTCAGATAGAGCTGGTGTATATTTAACTTTTAAACCCCTTCAGAATTAGCACTACAGTAGAAGTAGTGCAAGACAGTGATAAACACCTATATCAACACACTATAATATGATAAATGTAGCAACATATTACACGAAGCATTTTTAAAATTATGAGTAAATTTAAGAACCAGAGTACATATACATATGTATTTTTATTATCTAATGAAAGAGCACATGTGCACAGGAGAAAAAGTAAAAATTCAATTATAACACTTCCCAAGACGGTGACTTAAATCAGTAGAAAATCTGTACATAGATTAGTCATTATGTTGATCAGGGCTGCTTACATGATGGAACAGATCTCCTTTAAAGTAGAAAGCAGCTTACAAAGACTTGCAGTGCTTTCATGGCACAGCACCTACAGGATTTGTCTTAGCTAGCTAAAAGCACATTTTTCACTTGTAAGATTTTCACAGTTTAGTCAGAGAATAAATAAGTAATCTGTACCTCCACAGATGATTTTAAAAAGGCCACATAACTTTCTAGAATTTCTAGCTTTGAACTAATCTTTTTTTCAATTTTTTTCAGTTCTTTATTCAGAAAGTCAGTTCTGATAGAAAAAGCTGCCATCTGCTCAGGTTCAAACTCTTCCATATCTTTGATGATTCTCTTAGCTGCTTCCAGTTCATGTGAAGTTTCCTTTGAGGGTATGAGCACAGAACAATACATACAATGACTGAAAAGGACTTGTGAATATTGATATCACATTGTTAATTTTCACTAGTATTGTTTTCTTATGTATAATTCAATTACTTAGTTGAAGCACATACTTATTTGAAGCTTAGGTCATAATAAGACATTATACACTGAAAACCATTTATTTCCTGTAACACTTCGACACTAAAAACTGTGGATGTACTTATTAAAATAGCTATTTTGAATGGGGAAAAAAAGGTAATTTCAGCATTCAGATTAAGTAAACCACTTCACAGTGTAAGAATGGAAACAAGAGTTCCGTACAAGAACATCAATATCCAGAACTGACACAATCCTTCAAACAAACAGTATAACTCAAATTTCTGAACTGATTCCTTTGAGTCTAAATACCTCTCAGATGGTTGCCTGATACTTAGTTCTCACAGAAGAACTCAGTGTCCACTCCAATGTGAGATCCAGAAGCACTAGGTCCCCACAAAGCTACTGCTGTAATTGTTTTAAGTCTTGTCCATGCATCACTTCACCTTAGTAATCTTAGTTACACTCATCCCTTCACTCTTGAATCAGTTGCTTCCTAGCACCAGACTAGTCCATACCCATCGCGCTAGACTGCCCTGCATTCCAACCCAAACCAATGTTCCTGCATGCAGAAAATCTGCAGAAATCAGATAGAGATCAAATAATGGGCCATATCTGTTACTGCATCAACTGCTTGCACCCAGAAGAAAGTCACAATATGCTGTCTGAGCAAGAGCTGAGTTACTAACATTTTCCATGATTCAACTGGGACTCTGGTTTTCAGATTTACTGTCTTAACTCACAGCTTTGTATCTCTACATCTATGTGCTTATCTGTTTGTATACATTTAACTCAATACCACTTAGCATATCTACCTCTGGCATTCAGCCCAGAGTACAAACACTAGTATATCAAAATCCACAGAAAGAATAGGTAGGAGAGGTTACTATTGTCAGGGCATATTGTACACTGCAACAAACAAAGGGAACACCCTGGCATGCAAAAATTTGTCAGAAAAGACAGTTACAGAGCTGAGTGCTGCAATACTTTCATATCGTGGCTGCATTCCCAACATGACCCATGGATATCTGATGGCAACTTTACATCCCCTTTCAAAGTTCCTGCACTTGGGAACTACTTTTTTTCACTGATTCATCCCTTTTATTTGGCATAGTAAACCACAAGAAGAGTTTTCTGTGACTCTGACTAGACAATTTTTAAACTTGGTGCCTCAAGTAGGAGTAGAAATCCACATTTGAAGAGTCTTCCTATCATGGGTTGATACTAGGCTCTTGAGGTAGCAACAAATAACACAATGCGATAAAGACAATGGGGATAACAAAAGACAGAAGGACTGACTTGTAATGTTTTCTGTAGTTTTTTTCACTAACTACAGTTTTAAACTAATTGACCTATTTTCTTCCCAGTGATACATAAGAAAACTCTAAAACCTCTCACTGTATTTAGAACTACATACACCACATGCATTTGTTTCTATAAGTACTCAACATTATTAAAGTTTGGGTTTTTTTTACCTTTGTTTGTTTAGCCAGTTCAAGGTGTTTATTCAAAACTCTTTCCGATTCAGGCAAACACAAACCAATCTCCATACCAACTGCAACCATTGGGGTGATTTTTTTAATTGACTCCGACACCTTTATTTGAAAGCATTATTTATATCGTTAATTTATATGAGTAGACAGTTTAAAAATAGTATAAAACATCATTTTGTATAGCAAAAAGTGAAGTAACACTTGTCTATTGGTGTTTAGATTATGTACTTTGTATAATCAGAGAAACCCAGTAACGAAAATACAGACGAAGAAAATTCTACTATTTCTCCTAAGAAAATTCTAACAGCTATGGTCAGAATTTGAGAAAACAACCCCTGTTTGGTCTCATTTTGTTGATAGTCTTTTCCTTTATCCTAGGTATCCCAGGCCTGTTATTTCAGTAAGGCATAACTGCATTATAATCTAGTTATTTTAACCTTAGCAGAAATACTTTTATTATGCTCTGGGTTTTTTTCAGAAAGTACACTTAAAGCTTCTCTGCCAAGTAGAGACACGTGCAGATACATGTACACAACTCCATCTCATTGTCACTGCAAGATGTTGTATATGCATGATTGTAACAAAACAGATTACGAAGAACAGAAGCAGATGATACCAGGCATAGCATGCATAGTTGTTATTAGACATGTGAATTCACATATACCATGCATTTTAAGAAGTGGCTGCTGATTGAGGTTCAAACTTTACTAAATGAAGCCCAAGGAAGTCAAATTTAGCACCAGATTCTTTGGGATACTTTGAATTATCAGAAGGTTGGAATGAAAACTGTTTTGCTTGGTAGGAATATAACAATAAGCACTGTTCAGTGTAATGGAAGATCATGTTTTATGACTCAAATCTTCAAAATATTCTCTAATGCAAGACTGGGAACAAAGTGATTAGAACAAACTGCAGAATGAAACTGTATGTCAAAATTGGGGTCTACATTTTTAGCAAAAATTACCTCTGTAGTTGAAGCTTTAGCTTAAGATTCACAATATGCTGATGATATCATTTCTACAAGACCAACAGCAGCTATCAGCAAATCTTTTCTTTTCAACTAAAGTCAATGATATTTTCACTGTGTAATTATATCATGAGGCCTCTTCTACATAAATTGTATTCAGAGGGACCAATTTATGGCAAATTGACTTCCAGTTTGATTCAGAATAGTTCATTATAAACATCATGCAAATGTTGTAAAATATCACATTGCAGACTTAATTATTCACTTATTAAATTTTATTTACTTTTTTGGTCTATGCTCTGGGATTTCCTTCATATGAACCTTGTTAAAAGGTTATGGTTTTTAATCTGAATTTACACCTTATTTAGTTGCTATGTGTCTATTCCATCTCTGACAGCTCATTAAAAAGGTCTGCAGCACTACAGAACATTCAACACCTTAAATAAGGCTGTGATGATCTTGATGCATCAGTATCTTAATGAACAAAGGGAATTTTTATAGTGAATAGAATCTACTCCCCTTTAGCGTTACTGAAAATTTGTTGTGGTTCACAGTGACCATGATTATTAACCCTCCATTTTGCCACACTTCTATTTTTATCTTCAGTCAAATGAAACAAAAGACACAGTAACAGTATAGGAAACCTGCATGAAGGTCACAGTCCTGATTGCTCACTTCTTTTCCAGAAGAACAAATTATAATAGCTCATTATCTAAGCAAGTCCATACTTCATTGAAGATTTGTGGTAAAATGTTCTCATGGAAACAGGTGCATTTTTCAGAACGGCTTTAGGTTCATTTGTGCTGATAACAGCATTCAGCATTCTAACTGTGTGCTCTCTAACAAACCAATATGTTATTTGTAATTATTTGAGTCAACTTTAATATTCACATACCTAATTTATGGAAATACCATGCACTGTTTATTAATACATTAAGAAGACATACCTTATTTAGATGATCTTCAAGTGAGGCAGTCCATTGTAGTTTCTTCAAAGTAAATTCTTTATAATCTGGACACTGCCTGATTAATTGATCTACTTTTTTTTTAACATATTCCATCATTTTCTGAATTCCTGTCACCCAAGAGCTAAAATGGGAAAGTAGAATGGTTGTTAGAATCATAGAATGGTTTGGGTTGGAAAGGACCTTAAAGATCATCAAGTTCCAACCCCCCTGCCATGGGCAGGGACACCCTCCACTAGCCCAGATTGCTCAAAGCCTCATCTAGCCCGGCCTTGAACACCTCCAGGGATGGGGCATCCACAACCTCCCTGGGCAACCTGTTCCAGTGTCTCACCACCCTCACAGTGAAAAATTTCTTCCTAATGTCTAGTCTAAATTTACTCTCTTTCAGCTTATACTTCTCCTTTTTGCTCAACAATCATGACGATAATGATTTAAAATAACCAAACCAATACCTTTTCTGTTGATTTGTATGACAAGTAACTTATTAATTTTAAATTGTGACCCTTAAAGGAAAAATAACCAAGGTTAAGCTTAGGGTTAATCAACCTCTATATCAACTGTAAGCATCAGGGTTATTTTCTCAATGGATTGCAATACCTTTATTTGAAAACATTATTTTGGTTTCCTCCTTTGTCCTCTAAAACTAAAGGAAATTTTATCCTCATTTCAAATCAGGCTCAGAGAGCTAAATTCTGCAACCTTAGAGAAAAATCTTATTCTACCCTACTAACATACAATTATGGTATTAATAGACCATTCTGTTTGATCCAAGAATTGGTCACAAAGAGAAACCAAATTGTAAATCCTTTCTAGGGAGTAAGTGGTTTCAAATTTTGTAAATTACTCTCAAAAATTAGCAATCTTTAGTTCCTGCTTTATCCTTAAATTCTAAAAATGTCACTCCTCTATTTCACTACTCCTTAAAAATAAGTATGTTTAAAAATTTCTACTAGCACCACTACTAAAATAAACAATAAGAGAACAAGATTTATAGTTTTTGAAAATAATAATTTTGATCTCGATAAAATCTTTGAAAATATTGGTTTGTTATGAGTTAACACAATAAATTTATAACTGCAGTAAAAGACAAGTTCTTACACTCATAGGCAAGCTAATTAGTTGGCAAAATAGCAAGGATACTCTTAATGGACAAAACTTACTGACCGTATAATTTTTTTAGAATTAATAGATATAAATTTTTGTTCCTTCTGTTTTTCTAGATAGTTTTAATTTAAAAATGAGAGCTCAGAAATCACACTTAGATTATTTTCATTTTGAAACTGTAAGAGTACAGGAAAGAACTGCCTTCTGTTACTTTTCTATGATCTATTTCTCTTCCAATGTGAACAGTGTCAGCATTTTCATTTATTTGGACTATCTTTTAGTATAAGGCTGCAATATGCCCCAAGAAGATTTGAAAGTAGGACAGAATTAACATCATATTTCTTCATTTCTACTGTGAGTTGGATTCACAGTTATGACACTGAAGTCAATGTTACTAGCCTTAAACATAGCCCTGCCTCAACGTGAGGGCATCAGCATTAGATTTTTAAATAATAAGCTACTAGAGCTGTCTTAACATATGCATACAAACTGCCTGGCTCATTTTAATTCTCTTAATGTTCAAGTGCTCTGTCTTTTCTCAGTACATTTAAACCAGTACTACACATGGCAGACACTTCGATATTGCATTAAAAATTCATTTTCCAGTATCTTCATTCAGAAGATGCAGTGCAATCCAGGCCACCTTCTCATCAAAATCAACAGCGTCACCCAACTTGAGCAAGGTCAGATGATTCCTTCTCTTTATTAATAAATACATTGTCTGAAAACATGGAGAACCTGACTTCTATTTCAAAACTAGTAAAGTCATGCAAGTAACAGAGAATGCAATACCTTCTCTATTAGGAATTCTAAAATTACTGTTCTCCAACTATAGTTGGCAGCTATTTTTAGATTCCACACAAATTTCTACTAGCTGCCAGCTAGTTCAAGAATCCTACCAGATTGCAAGCATTTAGCAGGCTTGTATCTCATTGTGAGATTACCCTTTCTTGTCTGTTATGGCACAATAGCTTTTTGAAAAGGTACCTAAACTTTTTCAGATCCATACCCTTCACCATCTTCAAATGGTGACTGCCCACGTCCTTCAGGATTTCCAGTCCAGTTAGATAAAGGAAATGGGAAGTCTGTGAGGGAAGTTAAAACTGCCAATGAACTGTGCAATAAGAGGAACAAAATAGTAATCGGGATTTAGTCTTGATAGCAGTTCTGTTTTCTGTCCAAATCTTCCTCCTTTGACCCTCAGCTCTTCTCATACAAATCTTGTTGACCCATGTGGGCTAATCACTGGGCTAAATATGGGCCAGCACTTAAAAGACAGCACAGTGGCTTATAAATGACACTCTCTTTCCTCATTCAATACATGAACATTTCTGGGGGAAATTAATATTCTAGAATATAACACCTTACCACACTTGATGACAGAACTCACTGTGTCACCATTACTAGGTTTATGAGCTGGCTGGGAGCACTCTGGGTATCTCCTAAAGCCACAGGTTAGGTAAAAAAAACCCTAGACTTGTCTCAGTGTACAAAAAGTTGAATGTGAGTCAAGATCACCCTTGTGCCATTGAAGACTAGCTCCATGCTGAGTTGCACCTGGAAGAGACTAGCCATCAGGTTACTTCCCTCTGTTAAGGGCTGGTGAAACTGCATCTGGAGGCCAGTTTGTCCAGTTTGGGTCCCCACAGTACAAGACAGGCAGACAAGCTGATACAAATTGAGCAGAGGCCACCAAGATGGTTGGAGGCTGGAACACACAATGTACAAGTGGGTGCTCAGAGTAGAGAAGAGGTGATCTAATTGCTGTCTTTCATTATCTGTGAGGAAGTGGGGTTATACAAAAGACAGGATCAGGGTCTTTTCAGAGGTGTACATCAAAAGGGCAAGAGGCAATGCTCACAAGTATCAGCAACAGGAATTTTGGCTAGGTATAAGAAAATGTTCCACAAGGAACATGCTTAAGCACTAGAACAGGTTGCCCAGAGAGGTTATGGAATCTCCATCCTAGGAGATATTCAATAGTTGGCCCTGAGCAACCTAATCTAACTGACAGATTTTGAGCAAGAAATTATGCCATATGACCTCCAGAGATCCTTGTCAGTTTAAATTATTCCATTATTATAATCCTCAAGCCCGTGCCTAGGAATATAAAGTGTTCTATCTGCCCAGAAGTACTACCAATACTCATTGAAATATATGGCAAATGCATTACATTTGGGCAATGAGGCCTGAAGGCAGCAGGGAAAAACTGAAAAGCCATTGAATTGTGTGTTTGCTTTCTTAGAAAGGGACTTATTTATTTTTATGATGCAAGTAGATATTTAAAATATTTGAGAGCCTGGGATTTTTCACTGTTCTTTAGAAAGACCAAAACACATTTCTAGTGAGATTACCTATCAATATTGTTTAAAATTTTACCTTCTTTATCTAAGTCACTGCTGTTTCAGGTGTAATGCTTTGCCATTTTTTTAAATTACAACATCTTTACCAAAGGAAAATTGTGCCTGACGAATTTGGTGGCCTTCTATGACAGAGCCACAGCGCTGGTGGACAGAGGAAGGGCAACAGACATTATCTACCTGGACTTGTGCAAAGCTTTTGACACAGTCCCACATGACATCCTTGTCTCTAAGTTGGAGGGACATGAATTTCATGGAAGGACCACTCGCTGGATAAGGAACTGGCTAGATGGCTGCACTCAAAGAGTGGTGGTCAATGGCTCAATGTCCAAGTGGAGACCAGTGACAAGTGGTGTTCCACAGGGGTCAGTACTGGGACCAGTGTTGTTTAACATCTTTGTTGGAGACATGGACAGTGGGATGGAGTGCACCCTCAGCAAGTTTGCCGATGACACCAAGCTGTGTGGTGTGGTGGACACGCTGGAGGGAAGGGATGCCATCCAGAGGGACCTTGACAGGCTGGAGAGTTGGGCCCATGCAAACGTCATGAAATTTAACAAGGCCAAGTGCAAGGTCCTGCACGTGGGTCGAGGCAATCCCAAGCACAAATACAGGCTGGGCAGAGAATGGATAGAGAGCAGCTCTGAGGAGAAGGACTTGGGGGTATTGGTGGATGAGAAGCTCAACATGAGACGGCAGTGTGCGCTTGCAGCGCAGAAAGCCAACCGTGTCCTGGGCTGCAGCAAGAGAAGCATTAGCAGCAGGTCAAAGGAGGTGATTCTCCCCCTCTACTCTGCTCTCGTGAGACCCCACCTGGAGTACCGTGTTCAGATGTGGGGCCCCCAACATAAAAAGACATGGACCTGTTGGAGAGAGTCCAGAGGAGAGCCACAAAACTAATCAGAGGGCTAGAGCACCTCCCCTATGAGGACAGGCTGAAAGAGTTGGGGTTGTTCAGCCTGGAGAGGAGAAGGCTCCAAGGGGACCTAATAGCAGCTTTCCAGTACCTGAAGGGGGCCTACAGGAGAGATGGGGAGGCACTCTTTATGAGGGAGTGTAGTGAGAGAACAAGGGGTAACAGGTATAAGCTAAAAGAGGGTAAATTTAGACTAGATATTAGGAAGAAATTTTTCACTGTGAGGGTGATGAGACACTGGAACAGGTTGCCCAGGGAGGTTGTGGATGCCTCATCCCCGGAGGTGTTCAAGGCCAGGCTGGATGAAGCTTTGAGCAACCTGGTCTAGTGGAGGGTGTCCCTGCCCATGGCAGGGGGGTTGGAACTTGATGATCTTTAAGGTCCTTTCCAACCCAAACCATTCTATGATTCTATGATCTTCTAGGCAGAAATCTTTATTTATTTATTTATAGAATATCTTGAGCAATGCTTTGGCTCACAGGGGATCCACCTGTGGCATTACCTGTTTTTATTTAATTTTACCATAAATTAATGATAGGGTCATTCTGACAAATTCTTCCCATTTTTCTTAATGTGTACCAATGATATCTTACTATCCCATTGCTTCTTTGGACTGTTCAAGCATAAAAAAAAAAACAACCAACTCTTAATAAGGAAGAAATAAAATTAATGACTTGTTATTTTAGGGATTCATTCTTTCAAAGTCTTTAGTGTTCCTAACATTAAGCAATGCTGTGCAAACATAATTTGAAACACATCTGCTTCTGTTGAGGTAATGTCTAGCAGAACATCAAGTCTTAGAGAACAGCAGCACGTGTTCTGGAATTATGGCTATTTTAGGAATCAAAATATTTCCCTGAGGAAAATCTCTTTTCTTTCCATTTAATTAAAATACCAGTAGATGCTGAAGCTGTAACAATAGCTATAAAGCCAGCTGCACGTGTTCCCTAAACAACTTTCTGTTCAAATTTTCTTTCATCCCTTTGCTAGGTTCAAGCCAATTACATCTAGGTGATTTTAGATGAAATCTTTTGCAAGGTCATGAGATTAAATTAAGATCTTATCTAGACTTTCAGTTGCTGTGTTGAAGTAAAGCTATTCCAAGTTCAGAAATAATTAAGGACATAACCATGTCATAGTAAGGTAGAGATAAGCTGATTATTAGCTAGCCATCAGCCACGGTCATCTGCTCTGTCTTTGAAAAGGTACCTAATTTGTCTAAATGGTCTTCATTCTTATTGCACCAGCCTCCTATGAAGACTTGAAAAGTAGGAGATATTAAGCCACTAGAACTGATTCTAAACTAAGTCATGCTTTTCATCACTGTAAAAACCATCTGTGGAGTACATCATCACTGTAATTAATGAAAGCTTTGGAAGAAAAAATTGTTTCCGTGATGAATTCAAACTAAGAAGTGGAGAAACTTCAGTATTTTCTCCACTTGTCTTAACACCTGTATTTTTGTCTTGCACCAAATCACATTATAATTGTTACAAAGCTGACTTTCCAAAAGGTCTAAAAGGATTACACTGGGCAGCAGGGAGTGTTAACAGACATTGATACTTTAATTTTCATTTGCATACATTTACTTTTTCAAAATGTTAGCTAAACAATTGCTTCTGAACACTACTTTAACAGACTGATTCCACTGTTTGACACCACTCTTAAAAGTAGCATGTAGTATTACTGAAGATTTTTGTTAAAGAGACTGGTTTGTATAAATATCAACAGATAAGTATGGCAGCAATTTTTTTTTTTTTTTGCAGGTCATTTAAATGCACACCTACTTAAGTAACTACACTGGCTCTAAATGTAGTCTGATTCTACCTGGACGACTAATAAAGCAACATGGTAGATACTGAGAAATGCAACAGATATGTAAAAATTGAAGAAATACCTGTGACAATCTGCTTTATTAATTAAAGTTTGTCCCTTTTGCAATGCACATGCTGTCCAACCTTTAATTGCTTCCTGTAATTCCTCATACTTCATTGTAAAGACAGGCAGATGTAAGCCTTCTGAATTAAAGATTTTAAGGTAATTTTCAATACTTTCAAGACCATCAAGTACCTGCAAAAAAAAAAAAAAAAAAAAAAAAAAAAAGAAAAACCATGTATATTCTTTTACATAAATAGATGATCAATGGACATTTAATATTTGACATTTCTTCAGAAATGAAAAGTTATATTTTAATTTAGGACTTGATATTGACTTTGCAGATCACAGAATAACACAGGTTTAATTCAACAAAAGTTAATATAAGCATGGGCATGAAAAATCACAATTACTCTTTGAATTTAAAACTATTCTGTTTTTCAGCGATAGTCAGGGCAAATTGACATAATTAAGCAGAATCAAAATAAAAAGAGTAATACAGCGCATTAGCAGTCAAAGTTTTATTGAGGTGAACTCTTTAAGAGTTTTACCAAAATTCTTCCTCTTTTTAATGTTTTAAATATATCAAATGTACATCCAACAAGCAATTACAATTAAATAATTTTTTATTAAAAAGGTAGGCTTTGATTTTGCATATATGCCACTTTCTTTTTTTTATAGCTATTCTCTGTTTTCCTTTAGTGCAAGCAGAAGTTTCTCACTCAAATACCAGAAGTGACAAAAGTACTCTGTACAGACTCCTGTCTTTTCAGACAGAGTAAGGACAAATTGCAATACTCTATTATTAATGTCAGTAATTACTAATAGTAGTTATATAGAAATGCCCAAGCCTACTGTGCATAATTTGCATCATAGCAGTAGCACCATATTCTCTTACACAGATTTTTTGGCTGCTCTGAACACCAGAAAAATGTGAAATATAAATAAAGCAAAGCAGTAGACAATGTTTAATTGCACTTATTTTCATAGAATATATGTATTTATGTAACAAATTAAAAATACGACTATAACATGGGCCACTTTGTATACATATTTTTAAAAGGAAACCAACTGTTTGTACAAGATCAATCAAACTTGTGTTCTGACTTTGCAAATCTCTATATATACTCTAAGCTTTAGTTTAGTGAAGAATTTTGCAGACTTAGAGTCGAAAATACATTTCTCTTGAAGCCTCAGTTCAACACTGAGAAGAATTCCGAGACACAACAAAACCATATACTTGTTAAAATACTATCGTTATTTATATAAACTCTGAAATTACTACATCAGAAGAGCAAAAGAACTTTGAGGCAGACTAAATGTGACTTTAAAGGTTTTTGCAAGGTTTTACATTCACAAAAAGCTGAAACGTGAAAATTCAATGAGATTCTCAGGGGACAATACGATCAAGCCTGCTACAGCACATTACATATGAACCAAGAACTCAGCAGCTGAGAATGAACCCTACATTGCCAACTCAAAATAGCAAGGAGAGATGCCTGAACTCTCTCAAATCATTGAAATCTATGCAAAAGAAATGAAGGAAAATAAAAAGAGGATGAGCAAAAGTAGTTCAACTTCTATACATAATGGATAAAAATAAGACATGCATATTATTTTATTGTTTCTGCCAGGTTATTTTTCCTTGCAGAATAAAGGAATCAGCATTTTAAAAATAAAATAGCTATTCTGACTGCACAAAGAAAATTTTCTAAGAATAAGAACAGTCCATCAGAGGAGGAGCGTAACTAATAGGTACCCAGGAAGGACTTCTCCTAAAACATAAAATTCTTTTAGTCATCACTAAATATGAAAAAGGCCATAAACTTCAGATCAAGACAGGAATTACAATTGTCTTCGAAAACTCATAGATTCATGGACCTATGTGAATCTCAAAGATTTTTTTCTGTAAACAGAGGCCATTCACATGAACTGAGGAACTAAGTGAAGTTTACTTATTTTGTGTAATATGTTCTGTATACTGAATTCCTGTCTTCAGGACCATACTTGAGAGTCAAAGGAAAGTTATAAAGTGTTCAAGAATGATTATTGATTAATAAGCATTTCAGAGTAACCACTCAGCCAGACCTATAAGTATTACTAGTTAGCATATTTAACTTTCACTGGATCATGTAGAGGTGTCTGTTCCAACCCCTACAGCTCCATGCAGAGAATGCTCCAACTCTAAGTCCCTCCTGTGTGTTCACTTTAAAGCTAGTTACTACCTATGCTATCTTGAATTATTTTTAATTTTGCAATGGCACATAGGAGGAAAAAAACCCCAGCATATAAAGTAGTTATAAGAAAGTATATACTTCCTGGAGTTCAAAATCAAAAGGTGAATTTTGAAGTAACTTACACACCAAAGTACAATATACTCCACAGTTAACTAAAAATGTGAATCTGCATACTGTACTCTGTAGAAGCTTTGTTTATTTACTTGAAGATATCCAGGTGAATGTCTTCAAGCTTTTGCCATACCAAAGCAATCTCAGAGTATTCTACGTATTATTTCCCAAGTATTCTCAGAGGATATCTACACAGAGATCCCACTGCAGAAAGTCAAAGTGAAGGTAACTTCATAGACATATAAATGGATTAAAATTTAAAGGAAAGCTTACCAAAGAATGTACATGACTATAAAAAAGCCAAGGAGATTGCAAACAAGAAGAAAAATAGTGCTTAATGCAGCTAAATACACAACGGAATGCAGCCAAATGCACACCGGAACTTCAGAGAACAAACAATGCAAGTGCTACACTTCTGTGTTTTTATTTTCTTGAATTCATTAAAAATTAAAATGACAATGAGATACACAAGATCTAAAAGTAGTTCTCATTGAGCTACTTCAAAACAACTAATACTCTATTTTGCTCATTTGCCCTTTACATGTAAAGAGAGTCCAGAGGTTCAAGTATACCCCGAGAACAACTCAAAAGGTCTCTTTTCTGAATGATGGTAACTACAGTGTTTTGTTCACTCTCACACATAACAGATGTAATAGCATGCTGTGGACAGACCTGAGCTAGGGCTTTTCTCTTCAGGTACTTCCACAAAGCATAAGCCCTGTATTCTGAAACGACTCTACCTTTGCTCTCAAAGCAACAGATGTCTATTTGCTTAGTTCCTTGTCCAAACTAGGAGGTTAACTATCAGCAAAGCTTTAATGGTTTCCATCAGCCCATCTCAGATTCCTCATTATAAATGAAATCAAGAAAGATAAGGCTTATTGGAACAAAAGATATTTTTCACTTTAAGGACTTGTAAACAATTTCAACACCAAGTACAGTTTAGATGTTAAAAAAAAATGGGGAAGGATTATAGTACAGGTTAAAGGCAAATGCGATTGCAGCCACACCTGGTGCTCAAAACAAAAAGTTTTCAGATGTAGCACCTGATTTTCAAGACTATCAAAGACTTAAAACTCAATGGGACACCTTCAGATAGCAGAGTATAAGTGCTTAGTATTCCCAGAAGGTACACAAACTTTTCTTTAACTTCAGTGTAAGAGGCAGTTGGTCAGCACCACTGGCTAATGACCTAACGTTTCAAATCTTTGTGCCCCAAATCAAAGCAACAAAATTGAGAACTCATTTTTTAAAAGATCGCTCTCTGATCTGACCAGCACACGACTGGAAAAGGCTTCAATAAGTTATCCAGTGACACCAAGGACTGATGAGACAGAGGATTCTTTGCTTAATCCTTCTGCTCTAACTCAAATTTCCTTTAACATATATAAAAAAACAACTTACTTTTGTTGTACGGTAAGCTAACAAAATTAATAAATTATTTTTTTAACTAAAGAATAGCATCCAGTTTGCAGTTATGAAAAATCTAATACAGCTGTGGTAAATTGTTCCGATAGTTCATTTCTTTGCTGTTTAAATAATATGCTCTGTTACTAGTTGGAATTTGGCAAAGTTTGACATCTGTCTGTGGGTTTTGTTGTCTGCTGGATAGAAAAATCACGTTATTAAACTTTCCTTGCCCACGTAGGTGCTTACAGATTGCCTGTCTTCATTACTACTCTTACATAAATTACAAATATATTAATCAGAAACATACCTGCAATCAATCCACAATACTCTATTATAAGCTCATATATTGATAAAAATTCTACTTATTTTTCCATTTTAAGGCTTAAAACAGATTTGATTCTGAATCGGCTTTAAGTGTCTTGAGGATTTTGTATTACTCACTTGCACCATCAACACACAAAATAACAGTAATATAACATCACAGAAGTCTGTTGTAACACTACTTCCACCTTTATTGATCCTTATTTGCCCTTCTCATAAAAACCTATTGTCAACCTGACACATATCAATGGATTTGAACTAATGATATTAAACTCCCTCAATTCTTTATTAATCAGCTCTTCTACCACTTGTTCCCGTGAGTTTGCCCCACTTTGATTTTAGGTTGAAAACTTTTAAATTACCTGTACCATCCTCTTCCCACCTCAGCATTCTAACACTTTTGAGGGAAATTGGAAGTTTTCAAGGTTTTACAGCACTACTTAAGAGAGGAAAAGTCTTCTTACTCAACTTATTTTTTCAGCACTCTGATGAGTTTCTAGAAGACAGTACAAGTTAGTGCCAAATTAGCATCCAAGCAAGGATTTCATTTTTATTACTCAGGCACACATCCACTACAAACTGGATTATAATGATTTTGCCTATATCATGGAAACCTGTTCAGAGAATAATTTAGTTTTTGAAAAGACTAATTCCATAATCAATCTAGTCTCTCAAAAGACAAAGGCTCAGAATAAATGCAAGTGAATACACTTTCAGTAACCAGCCTATTTAACTGGGAGCATTTTACATCAAATAATAGACACTGGATTCCTGAAGACTCACTTTGTTTCCACATAAATGCACACTTTCACTATTTTAATTCTACTTGACTGAGTGTGGCTGAATCTGAAGTAATTTCTATTATGCCTATTATTCCATTATTATTTTATTCCTTTCTACATGTATTTCCTTGACTTTGCTGTACTCACAAATAGTGATTTTTTTCAGTTTTTTTTTTTTTTTTAATTTCAGGGTTTTTTTCTTTGCTTGAACAATAAGTTTTACAACAGTTGTTTACTGGAGACCTATTAAAATTCCCCTTTGAATCAGCTTAATTTAAAAATTCATTATATATTTTTGACTGTGATTAAGTACTACCCTGTAATATCATAGCATCTAAAAAAGAATTTTAAGATCTTAGGCCTTGAGCCAGCAAGAAGATAAAAAATAATCTAGCCAACATAAGACTAAAATGACTAGTCTAAAACAACTTCAGAAGATGACTGAAAAAAAAGAAATCTGACATTTTTGGTTTGGGATAGAGGTTTGAAGAGAAAGTCTACAAGATTATTTTCATGCTTACATTACAGTCAATTAAAAAAATGAAAAACAATGAACAGAACTCTTGAAAGTGTATTAAAGTATTCAGATATGATAAACAGCTTATATTATAGAGAAAAAAAGTATTGTAAGCAGGATGTAAGATAAATTAATTACCAAATTTATTAAAATAATTTTCATACAAGTAGTTATCACTGGACTTGATGTTTGTAAAAGCAAAAATTCAGTTTTAAAATATTCCTTTTTTTGGTCATCAATGATTTACCCATTTTCATTGCATAAGATTAGGAAGAAACAGAAAATTAAACAGACATACTAGTCAAAGCTGCTTATACCTAAACACAACCAACACAAAATAAGCAATGTATAGAATTCAGTAAATGGGCACACCCCTCTTAGCATTCTCCTGTGAGACCTGCAAGAATCTAGTTCTGGAATCTAAATCATTGCTTCTCCACATGAGCACATCAGTGATGGAAATTATTGCCTACACATTATCTTGCTGACCTCAGTATAGGCGTGGGCCTTAATTCATCATCTGTGTAGTGACTAAGGGAAGTTTGTGCTTTTTTAACTGGTCACTTTGGTGTTACATCATGTCTTGACCACGTAGTACATGATGTGCCCAGTATGAGGAACTGTATATTGTCCTTGATTTTTCTCATGTCTGATTATTAATTAGCCCCTGTGCAGATGACTGCAAGCATAGACTTCATTTCTGGTATCCATACTAGCCGGTAAAAATTTGGGTATTTTAGAGCAGCTCCTGTATCTTCACATGGCATTACACCATCACAACAGAGCCCATGAACCTAAAGTCCAATTTTTAGTAGACATTATTTTCCAAATACCTTATTTTGGAAACTGAGTGTTCTTTGCAATATACTTTAAAAAAAAAAAAAAAAAACACCCCCCCCCCCCCAAAAAAAAAATAAAAAACCCAACAAACTTGTTTTTTAAAACATATTTGCCTTTTTGGATAGAAGTTTGAGGAGAAAGATAATATTAAAGGGTAATCAGATTTGTAATTTTCCATTCCAAATTGTTGAGCAAACTCTGTTTGCATAATCCCATGTACATCAGCCTTCAAGAGCACACTGACAGTTGTATTATCAGGTTATTACTATGGAATTGGCTTCTTACCAACCTTGCCAGCAGTATGAAAAAAGTCATTGGCCTCTTCTAGCAGGGCTTTCCTTTCTTCCATATGGAAGCACACTTCTTCTCGCAACAGACAGATTTTCTCATTTGAAAGCTTCAGATGTTCTTTTTCTGTATAGTCCTCTGATAGCAAGATCTTAAGTGCTTCAGCTTCCAGTTGTTCCACAGTGGAATTCCATTCCTAACAGGAAAAATTCCATTTTAATTGACGACACAGAGAAACGTATGTTCCTGCACAATAATGATCTAAATACTGGAAAACATATTGCTTTTATAGGCTGGAAAGTTATTACCATTTAAAACAGTATTTCTACTAGGAGGGATTTTTCAGCAAATTTTGGTTGTAGTGACAGAGTTTTCAGTGGTGGCATTCCACATTCTTTGACACAGTTTCACAGGCAGAAGTGGCGGTTACTAGAGTGTGCTGGGAAAAATGGTCTGGATAATATAAAGACAAGAACTTCCTACTGGGCGAGATCACACTCCCATAACAGCCCCTTTAGCTCAACTATTTAACCAAGAACAAATTAAAATATTGCCTAGATGATAATCACTGCTTCCAGTGAGACAATTTCTGCTGAGAGCAGTCTGGTAAATCAATTAAATCAAATTACTCTCCATCACAGTGAGGTGTGCTATCATCCTTGACAGTCTCCATTGTATATCTTCTCTGATTTCCTACACAAAAATACAAGTCTGTTCAAAGCATGTCTATGCCTTATCTGACCATGAATCTTTCTAGTAGCAGTGACAGATAGAAGACATGCTTTAAAAAGGAAGGTCATACTTCAGAATTTCAAGCTACAGAGTCAGAAACATTACAGACACTTAATTGAACTAGGTGCTTTAAAACTAAGGTGGTTTAAAATTGATTCAGTTGAATCAGTACAAGTTTACATGTAGATATTTTGTCTACATTGCACCACTTGGAAACATATTTAGCTGATCAGAACTGATTGCCTATTTGACTACTAATTCTTTTTTCAGCTATTCACACTGAACTGACTCGTGCTTCTAGTGTATTGACCCAAATCATACATCAAATTTAGGGATTAAACCTTCATGAATCAAAATCTTTTTCCTGCTTTTTTTTTACCTGTGATAAATGCTATCACAGTATTCACCCCGACTAACTTCTTTAGGTTATAAAAAGGTATTGAAAGGCATATCAGACTAGATAGCTCAAATGGAAAGGAGCTTTTTACTTCAAGGCAGTCAAGAGAAAAACACCATTTCATCTCTTCCTACCTTGCAACTACTGCTTTGGTGTTTAGTTATTTCTATGGTTTTGCTGTGTTTTTACAGAGAAAACTATGAAATCGTAAAATTGTTACACAGCATACTTTATACCTGCTGTGCTTGCCAACACTTAAAATTGGCACCTTATGCTGTTCAAAAGGAGCATCTGATACTATACTGCAATTTCCCATGCCACAGGGAGCATATTTCCTCCACTTTTTCTGGTAATGAATTAAATATATTTCGAAATAGGAGAAGAAGATTTTTGAAATTCGTTTAGCATTTCCTTCCACAGATTTGTATCAACTGTCTGGTAAAGCAGACAGAAAAATATTTAAAAAGAAGACAATTATTTTCCTTAAAACACTCCAACCTATTCATATGGCACCAAAAGATTACAGGGTAGTTTCTTTTATAAGCCTCCAAGGGAGATCTTACAGCAGCCTTCCAGTACCTGAAGGGGGCCCACCAAAAAGCTGGGAAGGGACATTTTACAGGGGCATGTAGTGATAGGACAAGGGGTAATGGCTTTAAACTGAAAGAGAGTACGTTTAGATTAGATATAAGGAAGAAATTCTTCACTGTGAGGGTGGTGAGGAATAGGTTTGCCCAGGGAAGTTGCGGATGCTCCATCCCTGGGGGCGTTCAAGGCCAGGTTGGATGAGGCTTTGGGCAACCTGGACTAGTGGCATGTGCCCCTGCCCATGGCAGGGGGATTGGAACTAGATGATTCTTCCAACCCAAACCATTCTATGATTCTATGATTTTCCGCATGCTTAAAGAACATTAGCCTCACATTCGTTACTTCTTTTGAACAAAATTATTGGTAGTGAAAGATGCTTGTTTTGAAGTTTTCCCAAAAGAAGTAATCTGGTTATTCACAGACCTTTCACAAACAGCAGCAATTCTAACTCCCTCACAGTGTCCCACCATGCTGCTTTATCCTTCTTTGAAGTACAGTAAGTGGAAGCAGACTTATTTTGGTCTGCATAGTTCAGTGCATTCCTTTTCTGACATTGTCCCCAGTTATAATAAGTGATAGGGTAAAAACACCTGCTCAAAAAGATCAGCAACCGATTTTACATAGACTTCTCCACCAGATGCAGTTCTCTCTCCCTCCCTATTGCTATGTATTAGATTGGACCAGCAACTAACAAGTGGAAATGGAAAACACATGCATTGAGATCATGCCTGTATGTTCTTGCCTTGAGTTTTGGATTAATTTCTGCAGCTACACAGCACTTGAACTAAAGCTAAAACAGATGGTATTGACATGGGTAACAAAAGTGATTTTAAAATATGAGCAAACCCATGGGAATAAAGAATGTGATGCCTGGTGTGATGTCAATATATAGCAACGTAATAGTCTTAAAATAATGAATTATTTAAAAATACCGTTAATGTCTCTCAAAAAACAACTACCAAGGTATATTAAGTGATTAACTTTTCTATGTGAGTTAGCCTGTGGTACTAACTGCTGCAGGTTATAAAAGAGACATATTTTAGCAACATTGAGGAAAAAGATGCACATTTTCTACAATAAATGAGACTAAAGATTTTAACAAATTTTCATTAAATTAAAACAAATTTAGAAGAATATTAAATATTTTTTAGGTATTAAGTAAGCTTTTTGAGCTTATTGAGCTTACTTAATGTAAATGTAAAAATGTTAAAAATGTAAAATGTAAAAAATACTTCATACTAATAAACATAAAAGGACCGCTAACACCCCCACTGAAGAAGTAGAACTGTCTCAAATCACAGACTTATCTGACGAGTATCCTATTCCTGTGCAATGCAACATTCTTTCATCTTGAAAATCTGATGAACAGGAAAAGGAAAATTATTACAGTCCTGCTGAGTTCGTAACTCATATTTTCACTGTGGTGAATACTCTTCACCTTTCTGCCATGGAAGACCTAAGCAGCTGTAAAAATCTATAAATCTGCATTAATGCCTTATTTATCTGTCTCATAAATCTAGTTCTTCTTTTAATTTTTATTATAGTATTACCAATTTTTTTAAAAAAGCCAGCATAAAATAATTCAATAATGTTAAAATGTTTCAACTGGATTCTAACTGGTTTGTCAAGAAAAGTAATAGCATACATTTCAACAAAATTACCTTTGCTTCATTTTGAAAATAAAGATGTATTGGAATCCCAGAATTCCATGCAGAAGTGAGTTTGGCTTAGGCTTCAATGTAACAGCATTATATACCTACAAAGATGCAAACCTGTCTCACTCATGCTAAACTCTTCTTTCCTTACATAAGGCAATCCTTATGAAAAGCCTTCTCAGAGATTTTCAAGTTCAGCTCTTCTGCGAACAAGCACCCGAATGCCAAATGTAGCCCATTTTATTTCCTTGTATACTTGTAAAAAATACTGCTGCTTTAGAATATTCTGCAATTAAATTTCACCACTTCCCAAGAAAAACTCAAAAAAACCCACAAAAAACCCATATAAGTATTCCTTGAGGACTTGAACTGGACACTTCCAGCTTACTAGTGAAATTAAGAGAGATTAATCTGGGGCACAATAAAAGCAATTTTTTTTCCTTTTTTTTTCCCATTTTGTCTATTACTGATAAACAGCTATAGCAAAATCTTGCTTGATTTTTTTTTATTGTATTTTTCTTTCAAATTAAAATAATGACCACTTTTAAGTTCTGGATGTACTTCAGCCTGTACTTCTAATTAAGTGAAACCGTGCACTGTAGTATTTAATGCACAGTTCTATTTTCATAAATCCTGTCTTTGTCTCCTTGCCTGAAGTAATATTCAGGAAGAAGTAGGATTTTGAGAATAATTACAGTCTGCTGTTCTGTATTTGTTCCTTTTTACCTGAAGAATTTATCTTGGGAAAAAATAGTAAGGATACTTCTACATACACACAGCTTAATTGGTCTAAAATAAAAAAAAAATCAAGCAAGATTTTGCTATAGCTGTTTATCAGTAATAGACAAAATGGGGAAAAAAAAAAGGAAAAAAAATTGCTTTTATTGTGCCCCAGATTAATCTCTCTTAATCTCACTAGTAAGCTGGAAGTGTCCAGTTCAAGTCCTCAAGGAATACTTATATGGGTTTTTTGTGGGTTTTTTGTAGTGAGCTGGGTGTCGGCCTCTTCTCTCGTGTCATTAGTGACAGGACCAGAGGGAATGGTTTGTTATTGTGTGCTATTTATATAATAATTAAATATATTTTATATAAGAATTAAAAATGCATATTTTAATGTAACAGGGAAGGAAACTGTCTGTAGTTAGCATAGAAGCAGATACAGAAAACCAAAAAACAGTTCATAATTGTTCCAGTGTATCACAATGTGTAAATTATAATTCCAGCAGGCAATTACAGCATTTCACTACGTTTCATTGTAGTGAAATGATTTCCTATAGGAGGATTTCACTGTAACAACATTCATAAATCTCCTTGGTACAAGGTGTTCAATAGCAGCTTTTAGGTGATCTTAAAGCAAAGGTTAAACTCTGCCTTGTTTATACTGAGGCAAGCTTCTTCTCTAACTTTTCATACAAGCTCAAAAAAACCAATTTATTACAATAATCTTTAAAACATAAGTTTAAAATATTCTATGAACGCTACAACCTGGGCACGTTCTCTGAAAGTATTGAACACAGACTCATTTGCTATCCTACCTGATCATTACTCAAAATTAGTTCAATTTTGTATAAAATAGTTATTGACAATTTCATTTTCAGCTTTCTATTCACAAGGAAATGTTTATACACATAAAAAGCCTATACTTTCCATCAACAGGACATATAAACTCAGTGGAAAAATCTTATCATATAACTCATTTAAATGACAAATAGAACAGTGTGCACTAATACAAATGCAAAGGATTGAGACTTGCTATGACAATTACCATATCATCTGTCTGTTGGTAAATTCAGTGGATGGCTGTATCAGTTGTTAGAACCAACAGACAGAAGGAGGAAAAAGTAATTCAAAGTCAGTTCCCTCACAGAAAATTGTTGACAAATATTAAAAGATAATATACCAGGACAGAGAGGGACCTAGCAAAAAACCCAACCAAACAGCTACAAAAAAACTTCCCAAACCATTACCAGAAAAATAGTAGGAGCACTCTCCTAAGGCAGTGACATGACACTACAGGAAAACTGGACAGCGAGAAGAACCTGATAGATGAATGTAGATTTGCATATGCCACACAAGAAAGATGAACTTGTAAGTAAAAATAAAATTGCTCACAAATGAAAGGAATTTTTTAACCTAAGAATTTTTCCTAAATATTTACTTGCTTTGTTCTAGCTAGCAAAAGACAGGAGTGTGTTAAAACATGTGCTATGCAGATGAAATGCAATACTTGTCAAACTCCTCAATAGAGTGCCAGAAAAACTGGCAAGAAGAGCTGGAGAGCCAGAGTTTGCATCCATGCAGAGAATGGCAAAGCAGCATGGCCATCCAGGAAGGCCAGAGAGAGAAGAGAGCTCCAGATAGACATTTAACCATTAAGTAACTTTTCCATGTATCTAAGCATTAGCTGTGAGATCTGGGGGGAAAAAAGCATGTAAATACAATATTCTCAATCCTTATGTAAATGTCAACAAATATAGCAATTAATACTATTGATGGTGATACTTAATTTGGTCATTAAGAACCATCCTGAAATCTCAGTGGCATGGCTACTCCAGACCCAGTAAGCATGCAGATCTATAAAACAGAGAAGACAGACTCTCCATCTTGCTACTAATCCTTATTAAAAGAAGGACTAATTACAGCATTGCTCAATCCCGAAAAGTGGCAGAAAGCAGAGAAAATTAAAACAATTTAGAATACTACTTTTCTTCATCTCTAAAGTTATTTGGCCACAAAGTGGTGCTAGCAGTTCTTTTTTACCATGCCAAGCACCTCCAACACACACAGAAATGTAAGAGAAAGCAATTAGTGCCAGCAGGTATCCCCACTGAAACATGATTTCCTAAATCTGCCTCTCCTCTACTCTCAAATTTTGTGCGTGTGTGTTTATGTGTGTCCATGTATGGGAGGGTTGAGGGCTTTCCTTTCGAATTATGAATCCATGTTTTTTTCCTCTGGTCTTGATTATTGTATCAGATAGCGACAATGTTTTCAGTGGTTTCAACTCTTAGCAAGGTGAGGTTCAAGACAAGATATCAACTTGAAAAATGTAATAAATCATTCTTCTTTCTTCAATCAGCCCAGTCACATAAATAAGATGTTAATCTCAGGTTAGCCTCTGAACAATCTAAGCAAATAATTTGTCCTGTTCATTTTAATGCAATAATACATGTAAGTAAACGCATGTATTTTATTTGTGTGACACTGTTCAGATACCAGAACTTTCCACCATCTTATTCCCTATGAGAACACTCACACTTGCTCTGCATATCTATTACACAGAAACTTTTCACCATCCCCTCAAAGCTACAGTATACATATGAAAAGATTCGTTTGCATTGCTTTAGATCCTAATATAGAAATCCCTAAGTAGTTCAAGACGTTTATCAAAGTCTTTCTTACTTCTAACAGAATGCTATTGGAAATTGTCATGGCCATTCATACAGTATGGGAAGGACATTAACCAAAATCTACCTTTATTTTTGCAGCAAGGTAAATAAAATACTTTAAAGCCCCTAATTGCTTTTTGGAAACATTCAGTTTTGGCATGAGGGAACTATACAAATGACAGCAGACATCAGCTATGCTCTAAGCAATGACCAAGCTATGTAATTCATTAATTAGTGATGTATCCTAAGAGCTCTTCCTAAACATAAGCTGAAATATTCTTCACAAGCATTTCCATATTTTCTCACATAAACTGATAAAATAGTTAACTGTTCGAACTGATAAAACTTCTGAACACTTCTGGAAACTACATTTCTCTCTGAAATTAATGTAGAATATTAACTTTTTTTTTAAATTAGAATGTAAGTCAGACACTAAAAGGATTGCTGAAGAGAAGGTAATCCTAACTATAGATTTACTGTTACTAGAAAAAACTCATATTGTATTTTTCCTGTTGGTAAAGAGATTGCTTCCAATATATACACAGTAAAAACTGGGGTCTGCTATTATCTCGATAAAACATGAAAACATCAGACATATTAAAAAAATGCTCAGTAACAGAGGTGGAGGAATTTTGAAGCACTAATGTAGTTAGTTGTCATTCCAATCGAAAAGTTGGACTCAACTTCTACTCCAAGATTTTCCAAATAACATGGAATGGTACCATAGCTATGTATAGTGGGGGTTTTGTGGTGTGGTGAGATTTTTTTACCCGTTTTCCATGTGAATCTGGCAATATTTTTCTGAATGTTTTAAAATTTTACCATACATTACAAGTTACTGTCAAGATACAAAACAACTCTTGATGTCAAGGAGAAAGTGAGTCCTTGCAGAAAAATCTCATTTGATAAAAATCAAACAAATAGAAAATAATTCTGATGACTCTGTACCACAAAAGTGCCAAGCAAATA
Source organism: Pterocles orientalis (assembly GCA_011057875.1). Classification (NCBI taxonomy): domain Eukaryota; kingdom Metazoa; phylum Chordata; class Aves; order Pterocliformes; family Pteroclidae; genus Pterocles; species Pterocles orientalis. The sequence continues at coordinate 429,239 of WKFP01014934.1, read as the reverse complement.
CCCAAAAGTGTGGTGATCACATGCATATGTATAAAATGTATGTCAACCTAGAGCTCCAAAAAACAGAAGGTATTGCATGTTTTTATAGCAGATTGTGTTACAAGGTACTCAGTGTCATTTTACATTTTCTGCAAAGTACTTTAGGCTGGACAAATGTGGCAGAGTTGTTAAACATCCCAATATTCTTTTGGTCTGAATGCAGCCTGAAAACATATTTTGGCAATTACAGATGTTTGCTTTACAAAAAGCTAGATAAATTGCTAGTATTTTATTTTTAAAATCATTCTATTCTTAAATTTGTTCTTGAGATATTTAATAACTTCACAGGTGACTTGGAAGAAATCATAAAATCATTGCTTAATAAAAGTTTCTAGTTGCACAAAAAGTAGTGGAATGCTATATAATAATTAGGGTGCCAGTTATAGAGAGCAATTCAGTAAGATTCTATGGATGATCTATTACATATATATATTACGTGCATGGGAGAAGAACTGTTAGGTGAAACTGTAATATTAAGTGTTTTCATTGAAAGTCAGTTTCTGGATGCTCAACCACTAAAACAATTTATCATTATACAAAATGAAAATGCATAGTGTTCTCCTTTCTGCACTTCATTTCTAATTCAGCCAGGAAATTACAAGAATAGCCTTTCAACACCAAAAATGAGGAAGATTAATTATCATTTGGATAGTTCTAAAATTCTTCAGTACTTCAGGACACCTAAATATTTTTGTGGGTCCCAACCCACAGCTTACTGAGAAACATGGAGGCCTGCATTAAAAGAACTAAAGTGAAAACAAATCTAATTTAGATGTATAGAAATATACATCTTATGTACACCTACCAACTGTCTACTTCCATATATGCTTATTTAAAAATGCCCCAGTTCATGTTTTGCTACTCATTTTTAAAGCTGCTTCACTGATCAATTATCATATTTCTTACTTTAACTTTGACTTCCATTTCTTCAAGCTCTTGAAGTAACTCTTCATTTTCCAATAGAGATGAGCCCAGGTTTTGCTTGTGAAAATAATCTCTGATGTTTTTCTTGTACCAAGATGTTACCTAAATAAATAACAAAAATAATTCAGACAGTGAAAAATTCGAGAAGTGACTGTATTTTAAAAAACGTGCAAGACAGTTTCATCTACACAAGATGACCTATTTTTCATTCCTTTCATTTTTCATTCCTAATGTACTTGCTTTTATGCAAACGTTTGCATGTGTATTATTTAAATATTAATAAATGAAGAAGGAAAGGATTGTGGTCAAAACAAACATTGGAATATATGTAACAAAACAGACAAAAATGTATTCATAAAGCATGCTGAAATTATAAATTATTACAGAAAAAGAAAAATCAAGTTATGGTCACACATATATATGTTTTATAACATGATAAAGATATTGCACATTTTCCCTAGGATCATGTTAACTTAAAAATGTCCCTTTGTGTACAGTAGAAGATGATAAAACTGTGTAATTTTGCAAGAATACAAAAAAAAAAAAAAAGACTAAATGGGCCTTATGACCTAATAGAACCTCTCTGTACCTGGCTTGAAAAAACCAGGTAAACTACTGAGTTAATATTACGTGGAATAATCTTTAGTTGCTTAAAAAAAAATATTACATCTTACTAGATTTACTTCAGCAAATATGTGCAGAAAACATGTATGGTACACAAGTATATCTTCTAAATTGCACAGAATGACTTGCATTTATTTCTGCTTCATTCACAGCAGGTACCTCTTTCTTTCTTTGTAAACAACACATGGCAAGAATTCCTGAGTGAAGCTTTACACTTTAAAATAGTAGTCAAAATGAGTTATTAATGTCAAGAAAACTTCCTCCAATCTTTTTAGTCTGGAAAATCACCACTGTACTTAAATCATATATGGCATACTCAGAATTACTTTGTATTCTAGGTACTACAGATTTTAATACCACACTACAGATTTTTTTTTTTAGCTGCTGATGTAGAAGCTATTTTTAATAAATTTAAACAATTCTAAAAATGACAGAACCTTTAAAATGTGTTGGAAACATTTTCAGCTACAAATAAATGGGGACATTATCTCAGGATTTCAGCAGAGCTAGGAAAGCAAACAAATTATTTTATTACCAAGCCTTCATTTCTTGAGCATATCTTCCAGATGTGTACTTACTGATTGAAACATTTTTCCTGGAAGCACATTTTCACAGAACATTTACTATGGGTCCACCAAAATACAAACAAATTGAATGCACAATAAAAACTGTGCTAAAATGGAAAGAAAAAACTCTCTGTAAATTAGGACTGTTCTCTGTATCATGTATCTCCTTACCAAAACAAACTAGTATTTCTGTAATGCTAGGCAGAGGAAAAAGTCATTATTTAACCCTGTTGTAGTAAAGTATTCACCTCTTTACCACATGGCAATATTTCTTTCCACTACAGTGAGTTTAATCAGCTGGCTAAAACCCCAGATGTGCCATCTTAGCTCTTAAGCAACAGCTGGGAATATTCTTTTTAAGAAAGAAACCCACATAACCTTTCATTCTGTGATTTTGGAGAAGGGATGGGAAAGGAGAGAAGGTTAATATATCTGTTTGAAAAAGAGAGTGGTTTCCTTGATTGGCTGAAAACTAAAATAACTTCTTTTTTAAAAAATTAGATTTTATCATTCATTTACAAAAATTATCTGCTCTTTTTGTGATGAAAAATCTGTATCAGAAATCAAAGGCCCTTCAACATTTTTCTCAGGTTGCTAAACTGCTCATTTTGCACTGATTATGGTCCAGGTGACTTCAATGCTCATAGTCTTCTACATTTCCCACTGTCAATTCAGTAGGAGAAGCAAGTTTTTCAACAAGTAACTGGGGGGGAACCCAAACCAAGAGCATAGCTTAGCTTGTGGAGGCTTGGCTTTGGCCAGCTGCTTGACACCCACCCAGCCACTCTCTCACTCCTTCTGCTTTACAGAACAGGGGAAGAAAATAAAATTATAAACCTCACGGGTTGAGGTAAAGACAGGGAGATCACTTACCAGTTACCACCACAACTGAAACATTCAACTTGTGAAAATTAAATTAATTTATTGCCAATTATAGATTTGGTGAGAGAAAAAAGACAAAAACTAAACCAACTTCCTCCTACTCAGCCCTTTTCCTTAGGCTCAATCTCACTCCTTTGTTTCCAACTCCTCTACCTACCCCCTCTCACCAGGTGGCACAGGGGGATGGGAAATAGAGGGTTATGGTCAGTACACAACAGTTCCTCTCTCTCACTCCTTCCTGCTCACACTTTTCCCCTAGTCCAGCATGGCTCCTCCAGGGACTGCAGTTCATGTCAGGACACCCTGCTCCAGCATGGCTCTCTATGGCCACAGTTTCTTCAGGGAACATCCAACTGTTCCAGTGCAGACTCCTCCATGACCTGTAGCATCAATATCTGCTCTGACATGGTCCTCTTCACAGGCTGCAGGGAAATGCTTGCTGAGGTGTGGTCTCTTCCAAAACTTCCACAGGCTGCAGGGGAATACCTGGAGCACCTCCTCCCCCTCCTTCTTCACTGACATTGGTGTTCAAAGCATTGCTTCTCGTTCTTTTTTTCTTTCTCCTCACTCGTCGCTATGTCTGTGCAGTGTTCTACCCTTTCTTAAACACATTTTACCAGAGGCCCCGCTGGCTTGGCTGAGGAGCTCAGCCACGCCCTGCAGCGGCGCTACTGCGGAGCCAGCTGGAACCAGCTGCGTCCGGCATGAGGCAGCCCCGGCCCCTCTCCAGAGGGCGGGACACTGGCACCCCATACAGTTGCATAGCCAGCGGAATTTTCAGAAGGAGGGGAATTCTTGCACACACCAATTCAAAGCTCATACACAAATACTTTGTTCTAGGCTCTACCAAACCTCTTGAACAATCTGACACAACATCAGACTATAGAGAGGAAGAGCAAATGTATCAGAGAACAGAAAATAAGAAGTAACATGCTTTTCTTTCTAGAAACTATTCCTACTAGGAAAAACTCCCTTTCTTCCTGTATGCATTAGAACACACATACTTACATGCCATAAATTAAATCGGACCTTACCTCAGGCAGTATGGATTGAGCAGCCTGCGCTATATATTTTCACATACCTACTCTGAACTGCAGGATGAGCTGTTCTCAAATTATATCTCCAGTACATTCAAAATAAGCTCCCTTTGTTAAATACCAGACAGGTTTGTTTCATTCAATAATCACTGTATAAAGCTTTCCTTAGTATCTTAAACCTCAAATAATATTTTTATCATAAGTATGTGAAGGTATCATCACGACAATACGGATATGTCTGGTTTCATTTTGGGAACATTTCAGTCTCTTCATAACAATACTACTTAAGTAACATACACACAAAAAATTCACCACACAATATTTTCAGTTCCACCTAAATTCATGTGAATTCTACTGGTTACTCCCAGATATGTATCCCTTATGTGATGAGGACAAGTAGAATTCCCTGGCAAACTTCACAAAATCATGACATTTAACAACTCAGGCAATGCGATTTTTCTTTTTTTTTTTTAAAGAAGCGTGCTTGGCTCCGAAAAAGACTCCACATATTTATCCCTTGCTCTTTAACAGCAAGCTATTTCCAAAATGTTTCCATTTTGGATATTCCTCCACATTTGTATACTATGGAATAACACTGGCACGATCAAACAATTGTAGTAACATCCAATACTTTTTAATGTAGAGAAAGGATAATTTTTCTAGATGAAACAGGACATATTTCCAATAAAGTGAGCTAGACTGATACTGAAAGCTCAGTTGTACCTGTTGTAAATTTATTGGAACACATTATATTAAAACAAATTTCTTTTTTAGGATCTTTCTTTTATGGTATATCTATGTGGTGATACTGAAAAAGAATTGAAATAACAGCAGCAATAATATGCATCTCAAAGCAAGCAGTAGATGGTTTCTAATTATTTACATGGAAATGGATATAGCCTCCTATATTGTAGTTCTTGTTTTTCAGTATTTTTGTCAGCTATTATTTTATAACTACATACTGAGACTACAACACTTGCATAAGACCATACTATTTTCATCTGTTTTTTTTCTATCTAATAAATAAGTAATTGTTGCTCTGTTTCTACTGATATTGAGTGCTCCAGAAATAAGGCTGTCAGCTTGCTTGTGTACCTCAACAATTTTGTTGTCTGTATGCAAAATTACAAAGAGTTGTGCTTGTTGAATAAGGTGCTTCTCATCTTAACCTCACAGGCAAAGTTTCTTCCTACAGAATAGTCTACTGTTAATAGTTTCTAATATTTTCCTTGGGTACAGGGGAAAACTATTTTGGAGGCAAAGAAGGAAACTTACAGAGGTATCACAATCAGGACTGTACTGTCAGAGGTCCATACAAAATTTTAGCCTGTTTACAAAATACTGAAAATAACTCAGCTCTAGTCTTCTTAGACTTTGGCAATTAAATTTGCATAGGTTCCTCCACCTCAGCATGCTTACTTTACAAAGAGGCAAAGCAGGACTGACAAGTTGGTGAAGCTATGTGGTGTTTTGCAGGAAAAATGAGAGGAGGGAGTCTTACACTCCCGAAGTTTCTCTGATAATGCAGAGCACAAAGGGAGAAGAGCTACCTTATCTGAATGCTGGGAGATGAGGAATGAAAAGGAAAAAGATCAGTAGGACTGGAAAGAGGAAGAGTAAGACTTAAATGTACCTAAACTCTGAAAGGAAGGTACAAAAACAAGCTGTATTTGAGAAATTCAGCAAGAGATGAGAGCTAACCTGGGAGAAAGAAGAGAGAGAAACAGGTTGAAGGGGTGGAAAACCTGCAGGCACTACAGTACTCCATAGAACTTTGATTTAACTCCAAGAACAAAATACTCCTCTACTTTCAGGCACACCAGCTGGCTAACTGTGCTATATCTTGCCTTTAACTGACTAGTCCAGGAACAGCCTGCTGCAGTTATAATTGCTAATAGGAGTTACTATTATCGCTCATGTGGTTAGAGGTTTGTTTGTGCTAGGAATTCATTTTGAAGGGACTCTAGTTTGGTTTGAAACATCACATTTGATAACTTACAGGAGGGATCCACAAAATGGAAATAGTGCCTTTGAAAACATTAAAGTTAGATTAAAATAAATTATGACAATGTTATAGTTACAAAATCAAATATTCAAAAGTTAGGATCTCATCACACAGAAGTGGCCCAGGGATACTGGCCTAATAAATATATTTAAGCTCCTTTTCTAGCACAGTTTCTACTATAAAACAGTTGCGAAGTTTGTTTGTTTGTTTGTTATTGTGGCTTCCTTTAATGTTAAGTGTCTTACCTGGTTCTCTTGTTGGTGCCACAAGCAAATCTGCAGAACCTGCTCCAGTCCTTGGTGCTGATGTTTAAGAAATCTGTCCAGTTGCCGTCTCCTGTCTTGTAGCATTTCAAGGAGATTGTCAATTTTCAAGCAGCTGCTGTGGGCTCCCTGAATCAGCTCTGGACTTTCATTTGGCCCCTCACATTTGAATTCTTCTATGAATTCAGTTAGCTCTTGGCTTCTGTTTAAAAGTGCAAGTGACTTTTCCAAAAGCTCTGTAAGAACAGAATTTCATAGGAAAAAAAAATTTAATTCATAATTCTAGTAGTATATTTCAAATAGTACTCAATTATTTTTAAAAGTACCTATTTGCATACAAAAGCATAACGTACTTTCATACATTGCATCAACAGGTTATAAATACTTAATTTAGAAGGTAGGTATCCTAAGATATTTCAGTTTGGACAGCTATTACATAAACCTACAAAGCTATAACAGTGTATTTACATACATACATACCAATAATGGTACAGATAATATAATTAAAATACGCATAATAAATATAATACAACATAACATAAGATAATTAATATAATATAAACAAACATATTACGGTGTACTGAGAGCCATTGAGACAAAACTCAGAAGTGATATTTTTTTCTCAAAACTGAGTTCTTTTTGATGGTTTCACAGTCCTCAGGTAAGCTGAAGTGGAATTTCCTACCCTGCTTTCTGCATGGGTCATTAGCCTCTGTAGTCTTTCATTAGTGATTCAAACAAAGTCTGTCTTTATGTCCTTCACAGAAGTCGAAAGGAAAAGTTCTGCTGTCTGGGGGCTGCTATAACCTTATGACTATATAAGTCATGAATATCAGGAACTCTTACCTTCTTTCCATAACCTCAACCTAGATACATTCAGAGTTAAAATTCAGTGGAATAGTACACTTTAATAACCCATTAGTCATGTGTCTCTCTTTGTTTCAGCTCCTTAAACACACATAGTATGAAGACTATTGAACAGACAACAGTCAGTATTTAGGTCTTTCAAACAAAAAGGGAAGATTATTAGGTACAGAATAAGGAAGTGGAGCCAAGCCAAAACAAGAGGCAAGGTAGGCATGAAGAAAAGTATAAGAAAGGAACGTTTACAAGATGCTGCTACTGAAGCAACCAACAACAGGCAGCAAGCAGCTGAAACATTCATCTTTGCAGCTAAGTACATGTGCTGGTAACTCAAGGCAAAGCACCTGAAATCTCCAACTTTGATATGGAGGACCTAGGGAAGATGCAGAAGGGGAATGCCTCCACTTCTCCAGCCACCAAGAGCTAACATGAGAGTTTAGTTTCCATGAGCTCACCGCAACAAGCCTGTCCATTTTAATTCTTGCCTTCCAGAAAGACGGTATTAAACAGAAATGTTCCATTTCAGCCCATCCAAAATGGAATACATCTAAATATGGATAAATTAGGATAGTTCATATATTTTCACTTTTTTTATTCTAATTTGCAATGCATTTGTTTCAATGGTTTGGGGCTTTTTATTTTTTGTGAGAAACACCTGTGATAATCTACTCATCACATACTGTCAGAGCCAATACTTTGTATATGTCATATTTTCAGCCACCTTACTTTGGAGTGTGTAGATAGTATCCTTGCAGAAAGCAATACACTGTTTTTTATCAAATAGCTCAATATCAGTTTTCCAAATTTTATGTGGTTAAAATAGGTTAAAAAGCCAATCATTTGCAACCACTTTCCTTCATCTGAGGAAAGGCTTATCACCATCAAAGCAGTCTTACTCTGGCAAACCATTTCATCTGATTCTTACAATTAGAGACTCTCTTTTTAGCAATAAATAACTGCCAGATACTTCAGGTTAAAATTGCTACACAGTGAGCACTTTGCTCCCATGAAGATTGAATTGGAAGGCCCAAACCCCATACTACAGTTACCTGAGTTCAATTCTCTATTCAGTCTCCCGAGAAGAATATTCAAGGTAGCTAAAAATACTTAAGCTGGTCTTCCACTAGCGAATAATTAAGTATAATTGATATTGTGCAATTTATTAGTAATCTTTTGCAAAATTTGGTTAAAATTACAAAGATGGAGTCTTAAGTCTTATAAAAAATACAGAACCTTATGGAATTGCAAAGGTGTCTGAAGTAGCCACAGGAGATTGGTTTTGAGAAAAAAAAAAAATGCCCTTTTTGAATTAAGAGTACCACAACATGGTAGAAGATGCTTCATATGAAAATTTGAATTAATAAAAAGAAGTCACATGGAAGATTGTTTTCTAGGTAAACATATGTGCAGGAAAGTTGTGGTGGAAAGGGAGAGAGCACCTTTTTTCCAAGAGTGATACGATTCTAGCTGCAGAACCTCTTGGAACAGACTGGAAAACTGAAAGGGGAAGTGAAATACAGCCCTGCTCCTCAGAGGCAGAAGCAAAATGCAGGGAACCACACTGCAAGCAAATAGATTTTGAAGTTGGCATGCTGTCACGTCTATCTCCTAGCTGTCACCCTCACTTTTAACACTTCTGCTTCAAACCTCATCCCTAGGCAAAGGAAAGCAAAGGGCAGACTTCTCCCTTGGCCACTCTCAAGAAACTGTACGACTTTGCAGGGGTTTCTCACTAGAGCTGATTGGAAATTTTCTAATGGAAAGTTTTACATAGGAAAATGCTAGTTCCTTGATAGCTATGATAACTTTGATGAATTTTCCCATGGAACAGAAGGACAGGTTTAGAACTTGTGTGCCAATCAGCACTAAAAGTCAGTTTGGTTTCTTAGCAGCTCACCTGACCTGGACTCCCTTGAAATCAGAATACAAGCTTACCACTAGCAGCTGTGCAGCAACAAAGATGGAAACATGGGAGAGCTATCTCAAAACTAGGAGTTTCATATCTTTCAGGAGGCCTGATAAAGAGGTATGTCACCGTTATATCTGTCCAAATAGAACATTTTCACATTTGTTCTGAAATATTTTTTTAAATACACACCATTAAAAGTAAAATCATCCTTCAAGGAGTCAGCATCACACACCATCAGGAGTGGAATAGCGTTTTTACCTTTTGTATGACGCTCTTGTTGCAGAAGGAGTTCTCTCAAAGAGTCAATATTGTCAAACTCCTGGGCATTTTTCAGGAAATCTTCAACTTGGTCAATTTTAACAGCAAACTGCATTAAGAAAACAAAGGATGGGAAGAAGCACAGTATAATTTTATTTTGCAGAACTCCATCATAATCTCTGTATTCTAGGGAAAGTTCATAAGAATTTGTAAATTCTTGGAAAAAGGCATTTTTGGTGACTCCTAGATACAGATGCTTTGTGGCTTCTAAGCACCTTCTGGGTTTTTGAGGTTCTCACTGACTGAGGGACCCTGAATTTCGGTTGATATACTCTGTAATTACAATTTGTCACTTACGAATCATCTTTCCTACATAGCATTCAAACCCAATGAAAATGGACTTCTTATGGAAGAATCCGCTAACTTCAAAGTCTTCAGTAAAATAATTTAACATGAATGAAGCCTTTAACTCAGGTCTCCTTCCCAGAACTTCTTTCTAATATTGAAGTATTGAGGGGAAAAAAAAATTAAGGTCAACATCAGACAGAGACAGATCTTCAAAGACATTTCTGAAGGCAGAAATAAGTAGCAAATTTAAGCTAATATTATCATAAACACAGTAATTAATTATAGTGGGGAAACACCATCTCTGCAATGAAGACTGAAGTTAGGTTACCCCTTTACAGCTCATTTTTACATGGGTTCCATAGTTTAAATATTGAAACATGCTGTGTTTCAGGGAGATCTGGTAATCTGCTGAGATTGTTAAAATTAAGATTGGAATTCTTTATTTGGCTTCCACCTTTGCAGGTGCAATTCCAAAAGTATGAGTGTCTCAGAGAGAGCTGAGACACGTATTCTGCATCTTAGCCAGTCTTCATCAATTCTACTGCTTCATTTCAAGAATGAAGAAAACAGTAGAGTTCGAACTTGTGCTTTAGAGTAAGCAAAGATGTTGAAACCTACAGTGAAATTAAGGAAGATGAAAAGCAAGCACCCTGCTTTTTCTGTCTTTTCTGTTGCTATATCTTTTTCTCCCTCTTGATCTGCATGCTATGATAGAAATCCATTGGGTATCAACATTTGAGATTTGAGTTCTGATTTTCACTAAAGAGTATTGAGATACGTTTTGTGTTTTATCACAATAAAACAAATATTTCAATAATCACAGGCTGTCATTTAAAGAAAAGCCTTTCCACGAGAAGTTTCAGCAACGCCTATTTACATTGATACTGCATTTCTTCTTCCTTTCTGTATATAACAGGTATGATCTGTGCTGTGCCCCAGCTGCTACATTTTGTTTTAATGATACAAGCCAGCTGCAGGGGCAATTCAGCTAGCCCCTTAAGGACTTAGTCTGCACTAGGTCAACCTTTGGTGGTACAGAATTTATCGTAGTGATACTTATGTCAACTCTATACTAATTTATTTGTATAATACACATCGACAGGATAAAATAATTAGCAGATTGTTGACCTTGGAGTTCTTAGGATAGTTAGCAGTAGAATGTCTGTAATTTACAGGTGGCACTGCGATATTACAGAAACAAAATTATCAGGGAGAATTATTAAATTCTTCAAAGCTCCAGGAACATGGGGATGACTGAATGTGAGGCTACTCTTCTTTATCTCCCTGTGTATCAGTGAATTAGGATATGAGGATATGAAATGGGTAAACAACGAAAGACAACATTCTGAACACTGTCTCTGAACTCAAACAGTTGTCCTTTTGTGCACATCTGCACATGGAAGTCTCAGGTAAAGGACTGGCAAGATAGACTAATGTTTAGTTTGCATAACTACAATCGCTGTATCGATATTTCAGTGTCAAACCTTCAGGGGCCAATCTTCAGTAAGCATCTGAGAATTCACTTCTTTCAACATCAAACAATTTAAATCATAAGGAATGAAAGATGTTCTGCAGAATGTCCATAGGCACTGAATTCACATATTTTTGATTTTGGTCCACTTCCATTTTTCACTGTCCCTTTTCTGTCAAGTACAAATTTTTGAGACATCATGACTAAGATATTTATTAAAATCTCCATGTTTTTTTGTTCAGTTTCATCCTGAACTATCCAGAAGCTGGAAAAGGAAGGACGTGTCTAGAGATTTTTATTTTCTTAATCACTTCAACCTTTAGGAATGCAATGAACATTTATAAGAGTAAAATTACAGTGGACAGAGTACCTGTAAGATGTGGGAGGTTTCAAATTAAGAGTCATTTGATTTAAATACAAACCTCCAGAGCATTTTCAAAGAACACTGAAGTAAGTTCCAGAAGTGCCTGTCGCTTCTCTAACATAATGATGAGGGCATCCCATGCATCTCCTAGGGTCTCTGCCATAGCATCATAAACCTGACTCTTTTCTTTGTTCTCCTCTGCAGCCTTGTCTGCTTCATGGAGTAGGTCCCAGACCTGGTCTTCCAAAGCCTGAGAAGAAAATTTAAAAAAATTGAATAAATCTGTAAACAGAATCCAAAACACTGTGCTAATACTGGTGTCAGGATACGTTTCCACTGAGTCTGATAAACTACTCACAAGTCTCCTACTCCTGCTTTATTTCCAGTTCCTAGTGATAGGAGTGTAGCTGTTCCTGCATGTTTCATAGCAAGCTTCTGAATTTCATTTGCACTGAAGAGGCAATATTTTTATGAAGATTCATTTAAAAACAAGAGAATTTAACATTCTGTGTCTAATATTTAGACACAAATAGGTCTACATTTCCTTAAACATATATCATCCTGGAAGTGATAGCAATGCATATATTTTAGATCTTCTTTCATATGCCATCATATTACATAACCTGACATTACAAGATTTAAGAGTTTTGAAGGTAAGTTACTCATAAATCTCTGATGACTTCAATGCAATCCAGACAAGAGTAGCTTGAACATATTCATGTATTCTCCAGAAAAACACAAAATTTATGAAATGTTTCCAGTTCAGCTCAATGTATTGCTCAAGCTGACCACAAAATAACAATAGCATTGTCAAGAAAATAATTCTATTGTGTTTCATTCCCTTTACTAATCTCACCATGAGAAAGATAACTGCCCGGCCACTTCCTACTTATGTTAAAAATCTTTAATGTGTCAGAAAAATTTATTAGCATTTGTTCTATATTCTTTTTTTTTTCACCCATCTTGGGTTTTATTATAGGCATGAATTAACAAAGTACCAGTTTCTGCTATTATTACAGACGTTATCACGTGAATGTGTAATGGGAAAACTAAATTAAAGGCAAATTAAAATCTATGATAACTCGTTCTCATGACAGAGACTCTAATAAAGGCTAAAGAATTGAAAAACTTGAAGTTCTCCTGACAGATCCAACTGAAAAGAGGAAATTGCAGAAAACTTTATTTCTCTAAACAGAGAACCATAACCTCCAGTCCTCCCTAGACCTTATATACTATACAAAGATGTCAGCTTTAACTGAAGCGGCTCATCAGTTCTCTGTAAAAGCAGTACTGTGAGAACAGTATAATAAACTACGGAACTTTAATTCGTTCTTTGAAAAAAAAAAAAAAAGAATGGAATTATTTTAACTTAACTTTACAGACACACAACTACAAAAAAACAAACAGTGGTAAAATTAACAGGCATAAGAGCAGCTCCAACAAACCCATCTTTTTCTACAGTACATAGAAAAGTAATTATCAGCAAAATTAATGCATGCTTACTGCCTGGTGAGAAACCCATCAAAAAGAGCATCTGATAAAAAGCCAGTGTTCTAGAGAACAGTACACACTACACACTCCATTTTATTTTCTGAATACCAGGAACGGGAACTGCTGTTTTCTAATCCTTCTGTAAAACCAATCATTTTTCTTCTGCTGAATCCCCATCCCGATTGCCTCATAATATGAGAAGAGCTCAAATGCCCCACATGTTACCTATTCTGTATTTAAGTAGGAATCTAATTAACATTTATTTAAAAAGATGCCTTGACTTTAAATTAGGTCATCTACATGGAGTAGATACTGTCACTCCAATGTCACTATTGATGGCAAGTGTTTTATGTCTCCATAATGCCACAATGAGACAAGAATCAGATCAAGAAAAACAGTTGGCCTTGGGAATCTAATCCAAAGTCCTCCAGTCAACTTTTATTCAAGAATATTTATCTGGCTGACAAAGTAACTAAAGTTGCTGAAGGTGTTTTTCTAATGCATGATAATCTTTAAACCACAGAGATTATATGGTTATAAAATTAATAAAATTTAAAACCTAGCTTCATCAAAAGAATGATAATGATAAGTTAGTGAACTAAGCTCATAAAAATTTTGAATGAAAATCCATCTTTCACTGCACTCATTAACACAGTTCTTTCACCTCTTTCTTGGTTTTTCTTTTATTGTTTTGCATCATTATTTCTCAATTATTTTTATTCTGTCAAAGTTATAAAAATTATTTTTTCCATGTAATACTGGATTTTCCTAAATATAAGCACAACCTCTTCAGAGCCAACAAAGCCTCAGTTCTTTGTTCAACCTCAAAAAACAGGCTAAACTCCAAATGCTAACTGCCAAGTGCTACCTGTGTTGGATGAATCCTGGATAACAGCTCAAAAGGAAGTTGTATGGGGTTTTTTTTGTTTGTTTGTTTCCTTGCACCTAGAAGAAAGATCTTGTGAAAGTCCTGTGGAAGCTTTAAGGCCAAAGTACAATAGAAGAAATGTCATAAGATTAATGAATGAAATACAAAAGAATGTGACTTCATCAGACTGCTTACTAGATATAGCTGAAAACTATTTACCAATATTTTTCATGTAAAATTATACTCGAACTTCTTTATGCTAAGCGTTTGCTTTTAGCAGGTAAATTTGACTTCATTTGAAAAAGTGAATGTTATAAGCTATGAAATAAAACCATGGAAAATTCTGCTGTGATGACTCCATTCATTACGTCTACTTTCCTTTATTTGTTGGGTTTCTTAATTGCGACACTTCTTTCAGACATTACAGCAGTTCAGCAAAAGGAGACTGTGTCTTATTATTGGAGAAACAATCCTGTAAGGAATATTGGCTTTTAGTAGAGAACAAAGTTATGAGAAACCTGAAATCAATATTCCTTAAATTGCATCAGAATTCTAAGTGTTCAGTCAAAATAATTCTGCTGAAAATAAAAAGCCCACTTGAAGGCTAAGAAATGGCTAGAAAACAACTCTGGAGATTTAATATGTTAGCAGTCATTGTTTTCAGTTTAAAATGACAAAAAGTCAGGGATTATTTTCTCTGATATTTATCAAGGAACTGGGAACTTAGCAAAAGGGTATAGTGTTCCTACCACTCTTAATAAAACAGATTACAGTTTACTGAAAATAATGAAGGTTTGGAGGTTTTTTCCCCCACTTGTAATGGCCTTCAGAAGAAACCTACAGGTGTGATGGCTTCATAATCAGCCACATCTCTGTGTACATGGTTCACTTGTTTGAGAACGCTCCAATTTAGGTAAGGTCTTGAAATCTCCAATGGTTAATACAATACTAACAGGAAGAAAGAAGTTACTTCATCTGGAAGGACACTTTACCCATCTTTTAAGGCCCCATCCTCTATTTTCCACTTTTCCCTATTGGTTAACTTCAGACACATGGGATTTTCACAATAAAAACAGATCAAGCACATCAAAGGCAAACCTGCATTAATAGTGCAGTCACATTTCTATTGTGTTATGTAATGGCTGTAAAATCAGACTTGTGCTATTTCATTCTCATCTTACTAATTATGTTTCTAAGCTTTTGCACAAGGATACTATTGAATACTATGAACAATTTATTTAATTGAAGCCATTTGCCAATAGGTAAATGAGCACACATAACTATAACATGCTGCTCTTCAAACAGTCTATGCATTCGATAAATATACTTTAGTCTTCCAATTTATTTCAAATGACGGCTGTTCCTGTTATCATTCATTACACTGCACAGAGAACATAGAGGCAGGATATGACATTTACACGATCTAGGCATTGATTCTCAAAATCTATTTCAAAAACACAGCCTGCTGCTTGGAAGATGATCTTAAAAGGCTACCCCAATAAAAGAACAGTATAAAACAATGTTATTGTTACCATGAAGACACAGTCGAGATACACATAGGACTTAAAAAACCCTAAAGGCCTAGAGGTGATAGCATACAGTATATTGCTACCCAAAAAGCCACATGGAGCTGCTAATGCCAGGACAAAACCAAAGGAAAAGATGCAATTTATGAGGACAGGGTTTAGAGAAAGTCTGACTTAAAAATGCAATAAAGTTACAATAAAACACAGCTCTATAGAACCCCTCTAGTGATGTTGGTACATTTGCTTGAAGGAAAAATTCAAAATCATTATATTTTAGCATTAGTTCATGGAATCCTAATTCAGACTGCAATGCTTAAAATTATGGTTCTTTTTCATTGTAAGACTGTTGCTTGTAAATTTGCAAAGCAAAATAAAACTTCATGTATCAGGACCTGTGCCATACTGGATTTTTCTGGAAAGCTTCAACTAAAACATAAAAATTGATCATTTCTAAAAAAATAAGAGGAAGGAAGAATCTATCACAACAAGGTACAGGTTCTCCTCAGGAGCTCTAGCACACACCATCTGCAGAAATGGGCTTCAGAGTCTGGAAGACCCTGTGGACTGAGGGAGCATGGAATTAAAATTGTCCCTTCTTCGGTTCTGAGTGCTTGTTGTTTGCAGTCTTGGTAGTTCTTATGCAGTAAGAAATGTAGCCATGATTAAGAATATATATATAATTTAGTATGCTGTTTACGGATTTGTTTAGTTACTGCAGTATTTAGGAGCAAGGAGCCACTACATTTTGGTACAAAGTTACTATGATTTTATACTCTAGGCCTAGCTAAAATTAGGAATTAGAACTGAAACAAAGAGTACAAGATTAAAATATATCAACTCTGCACTTTCACTCTTAATTTTCATGAGTGGCAGACACCTGCAAAACTTAACTCTACCTGTCTCATTACAAAAAGAACGTACTCCTTTTCATGTTAAAAAGTTCTCAAATTATTTTAAAAATGAAAATGCAAATATTTTAAGTACAATCGCAATTTCATAGACAGAATTGATTTCACTCTTCTTGAACTTTACTGATTTGAATCTCAAAAGAACAAAAATTGCATGTCAGTAAAGTTTTTACCTTTTGCTTCCTGAACCCAGTTTTTTTTTCCTCTGAAATACTGTCCAACATTTCTTCTTAAACAGACAGGAGCTTCTGAATCAATCTAATTTATAACTAAAGTTCACAGTCTTCCGTAGTTTATATCAACGTGAACAACAGAGATATAAAATATTAGCTATAGTACAATCAAGATCTCAGAAGTGAAGATTTTCAACAAACCAAAGATCCACAAATTTACGCCTGCTGTTATGATTACACAACAGCTGGGTCGTCAAGTTCAGGCCCCTGGGTCTTAGAAACAACAATTTCATACAGTCCTTTCCACAGCTATTTCTTATT
Organism: Pterocles orientalis; assembly: GCA_011057875.1. Taxonomy (NCBI): domain Eukaryota; kingdom Metazoa; phylum Chordata; class Aves; order Pterocliformes; family Pteroclidae; genus Pterocles; species Pterocles orientalis. The sequence continues at coordinate 412,398 of WKFP01014934.1, read as the reverse complement.
GCCAATGGAAAGCACTAGGATTTTTGCCCCTTTTATTCCCTTTGAAAATCTATTTCGGGACATGGTTCTGCCAGTTAGAAAACCTTTCCAGCCTACCTCTTTTAATGATCCCCATGTGCTATATATATATATATTCCTATGCCAGCAGTGGCCTTCAACTTCAGTGGTTGCTCTCCTGTGGTGTTGTGCTGGGTTTGTGTGTGGGGTTTGGTAGTGGGGAGAGGCCACAGGGGTGGCTCCTGTGAGAAGCTGCTGGAAGCTCCCCCAGCTCCCAGTCAGACCCACCTCTAGCCAAGGCTGAGCCAGTCAGCACCTCTGGGAATAACACAAGAGGTGTGCAGTGCATGAGGAGGAAGGGCCCAGCCTGCCCTGCCCAGCCTCCACCATAACCCCAGGCAGGGCCCAGCCTGCCCCAGCCACCAGCCCTCTGCCCAAGGGCTGGGAGCTCTTCAGGAGCCAGTGAAGGAACCTGCAGCAAAGAGAGGAGTGGGGTGTGAGAGAGACAACTACGCAGACACCAAGGTCAGTGAAGAAAGGAGGAGGTGAAGGTGTGCCGGAGCAGAGATTCCTCTGCAGCCCATGGCGAGACAGCAGCTGGACCTTGCAGCCATGGGGGTCAGCAGTGGAACAGAGATCCAACTGCAGCCCATGGAGGACCCCAAAGGAGGCCACGACTTCATGGGAGGGATCCACACTGGAACAGCTTGTGAAGAACTGCAGCCTGTGGGAAAGGACTAATGTTGAAGAAGTTCATGGCGGACTCTCTCCTATGGGAGGGACCCCAGGCTGGAGCCAGGGGAGAGTGTGAAGAGTTCTCCCCCAGAGGAGGAAGGAATGGCAGAGACAGCATGTGGTGAACTGACCACAAACCCCATTCCCTGTCCCCCTGTGCCGCCAGCAGGGAGGAGGTAGAGAAATCAGGAGTGATGTTTTCGAGCCTGGGAAGAAGGAAGGGGTGGGGGGAGGGTGTCTTTTAAAGATGTGGTTCTATTTCTCATTATCTTACTCTGATTTGATTGGTAGCAAACTAAATTCTTTTGTTTTTTCCCCAAGTTGATTCTGTTTTGCCCGTAACCAGTGGCGAGTGTTCCCTCCCTGTCCTTGCCTCAACCCATGAGGTTTTACCTTTTGTTTTCCAATTCTCCTCCCCATAACACCAAGGGAGGAGGAGCAAGTGAGCAGACATGTGGTGCTTAGATGCCAGCTGGGCTACCGCAACAAGTGTTTACCCATGCAATATATTTACGAGAATCTCAGCCTTTCTACTAATCCAAACAAAACTTTTTCTTAGCCTACTCTAGAAATTAGATTAATCTCTTCCCTTTTATATCCCTGCTATGCACCTGCCTTCAGTTTGATGTCAGCTTTTTTCAGTATAGATGACCAGAATCCTAATTTTCCACTCATATTTCTCAGTTATCTTCAGAATAGTTGCAAGTATTGGATTCCTAGACTGTTTCCACAGCCATGTCCACAATCAAGTAGTAAACTTAAGGCCGCAACAGAAATTCTTGCTATTCACTTTAACTGTACAATCTTATATTTGGATTGCTGAACTTTATAGTATTTCTGTTATTATATTGTTGTTCATCTGCTTCCTCCTGACCCTCTTTCTTTCATGATCAGGTTCATTTCAGGTTCACCATTTCATGATGATGTTCATGATCTGATTGCTCATCAGAACTTGGATTGCTGTGGAAGGACAGAACTTTCAAAAACTCTGTCTTCTGTTCCTTTTTCCACCTGTCATTGTTATTTCCTGAAAAACAGGCAGGGCTTGTCAAACTGTTTGAGCAGAATCACATGCACAGGTGACTGGATCGCACATTTCTCTCATAATTATGGAATTACACCTAGTTTATCTTTAAATCCTGATCTATTCAATGTTTCTTTCCTTCTTCCTTCCCTAGATGTCTTTTCATTATTATTTTGGGACAAATTTCAGACTTTGGGTCATATTTTACATAGTACAAAGGTCCAGCTTCAGATTCTTACAGTGATTATTGTAACTTGGAATTTTCAGTGGTGTAAACTATCCTCCTCAGTGAGATGCTGCTAAAATTAATCTTTGTTTATAGGTAGTGCTGAAATCACACAACACAAATACTTACTAACTTGAAGCCCAGAAAGTAGTCCTAAAACTATTTTGAGACAAATACTATTTCAGTGGGAATTTTGTTTATGCAAATATTGAAACTGGTGAGTGAGCTAAACTAACATTGAAAAAAATAGTTACTGAATCTTACCTTTTCCCTCCTTTCTTTTTTTTCAAATCACTTGCAAATTCAGCTCTGCTTTATGATGAAAATGCAGCTGAACTTTGCTGCTAATCGTACTGTTGGCCACCTCAACAATTAATTGCAAATAATTCAGAAAATATTAACAAATCATTTCTTCCATAACAAATTTACTGAAAAAATAAGCATTATGTAAATATTTTTACTTGAAATAACTGAAAGACTTACTTAAAAGATATCAAATGCAAAAAATGAGCATATTATCACTTTTTGAAGAATGTAATTTTCTAATTTGTTTCTCTTGGATATTAGCATATAAATTACTATTTTGCATTTTATGCTCTGTGAATTGAAGTAAATAAAATAATTAGGAGCAATCTTCAGGTTCATGAGCCAAGTTAATAACAGTGGTGGCTTTAGACTTAAGTTTATAGGCTAGATTTATTTCTGTTCTGTAGCAGTTCTGCCACAGTCTCCCATGATAAGAACCAGAACTTTGGAAGCAAACCAAGAATGCCACCGTTCATCTCAGTGGGATTTGAATATTGTCATAGCCAAAAGCATGGCAACACAAGGTCTTTTTTTTTTTTTTTAAATGACCCAGAAAACATTAATACTGTGAGATTCAAACACTAAGACAGCATGTTATCTCCAAATAGGGCTTCTTTGGAAATGACTGAGTTGTAGAGAACAAAAGAAAGGCAGAGAAATGTGTACGTACATTGCAATCAATATCATTTTACCTTCTGGAAGCTTTGTCTCTCAAGTTTTTTCTGGTTTTGATTCTTCTTGCATTTTCTTTTTTGAAATTTTAAAGAATGAGATATCAAAACATATATACAAATATATTTACATTTTCAGAACATATAAACCTGCTGAAGATCAGGTAAACAAGGATGAGGTAAATGTTGGGAAGGAGACTTGCATGAAATCAAACAAGTTGATGTTTTCAACAAAACCATTACTGCTGATGAGGTCTAATTTAGCGAAACACAGAATCATAGATCATTAAGGTTGGAAAAGACCTCAAGGATCATCAAGTCCAACCATCAACCCAACACCACCTAACTCACTAAACTGTGTCCCTGAGCGCCACATCTACTTGTTTCTCGAACACCTCCAGGGATGGTGACTCCACCACTTCCCTGGGCAGCCTGTTCCAATGCCTGATCACTCTTTCAGTGAAGAAATTTTTTCTAATATCTAGCCTAAACCTCCCCTGGCACAACTTGAGGCATCTCCTCTTAACTTAGAATCAAAACATATAGGTTGATGCTACTGAAAGGTCAAATCACAAAGAGAAAGGGCTATGATTCCAAACATGAAAACATTTATGTTTAATTCTTAACCATGTTCAAAAGAAACATTTCAGTTCATGGAACGTGCAACAACAAACACATATTAAGTGTTGGCATTATCTAAACCTATCAAATTAATTAATCAATTATAAAAGAATATGTAATTCTTCAAAACTAATGAAGAGCAAAAATAAATGTTATAAGCGATTATCACTGGTAGAGTCAGCTGGAACAAGACAGTCAATGAAAATAGTAACTTGCAGCTGACATGTAAGAATTAAAAACTGCACTAGATAAGAGTGCAGCTGGGAGAATGTTCATGTATTTGTATAATTAATTATTGTTAAAGTTTACAAAATTATGTTGCTCACTAAGGGCAAAAAATGAAATAGAATTGTGTATACTGGACACCATCAAAACAAGGACAATATGAAACTGCAATTTTGTGTCATCATTTCAACCCCTCTCCTGCCCACATTTGTAAATTATTTTTTATCCTCTCTTAAGTAATTAAATCTTTATGTCCATAAATGTTGAAGACTGAAACATTACTACTTTTTTATCCATCTTTACATAACTAATGCATAATTCATGAAAAAATGCTAAGTGGAAAAAATTACTATAAACAATACTTCAAAGACTGAGAATCATTCTTGTAAAAACTTTTGATAAGTGGATTTGGTAGCTTAAGACTGAATAATTACTGGCAGGTGATAATGGCTTACTACAAGACAGAAAGGATAATTTCTGAAAAATGTACAGTCAGTACAAATTATAATGACATTGCAGTCCTGTATTATTGCAGCTCTTAAATTACTGAGGAAAAAAGTAGTCCTTTTATAGAATTTTCATTAATCAACGCTGAATTTTGCAAGGACTGCAGGTATAAAACATGAATTAGTTAATATTTGTCCCCAATATATTTGGCTATCAAGCATTCTTTAACAGTTCATGCATAATAAATTTTCTGATCTGATATATTCTACTAAGCTTTGGGGATCCAAATAAAGATCAGTCATCTGGGTTCTAACAAGCAGTCACAAGGCCTCACAAATAGGAGTGAAAATTTTTAGCATTTTCATCAGTATTAACTAAAATATTTGTGATTTTTTTTTTACTATTTATTGTGAGCAGAAAACAAGGTAAATCCTGCTAAATGAAAAACAAACTTAAGGTTCCATGCATCTAGACTAACAGGTATGGAAAGTCAAACATTTGAATGAGCATAGAGAGCATTAAATGCTTTTGGATTATTTAATTTTTTCACAATTTGAGCAATTTTTAATGAAAAGAAACATATCCAAAACTTAATTTTAGTTTAAAGATTTTAAAACAAAAATGGAACAACAGCTTTGGGATGCATCTAGAGATTTCATCTATCACAGGTTTGATTTTTTTTCCCTTTTTAAACTTTCTGTTTTCTTTAATACAATGATTTCAAGTTGGAGCCTATGGAGAGAACTTTATTGTTTTACTGCCCCTGTTCATGTCCTTACAAGTTTTCAGTAACACCTACAAGGTCTCTTTTAGAACAATATTTATGCTATTTTCTTCCACTTGGCAAACAACATTATGTTACACTCTAAGGTTTGACTTCATGGTAAAATGTTATGTGAACCTTTGTTTTTCTTTTAAAGATTGAAATTATTATGCTTTCTTTTTCCACTGTTTAGAATTTATTTTGACAATTAGGAGACAAAACTCAGGTTCTTCCTGTTGTCAGTGTGCAAGAATTCAGCCAATTCTGGATTGTTCAAACAGGATACAGCAGCTTGTTCCAAGAATGCCTGAGTTTAGCACTGATGGCAATAAAGATGAGGCACTTGCATAATTAAAGATAGCAGAACCACCCTCTTTGGGTTTGGGGTGTAGTTTTGGTTTTGTTTGGTTTGGGGTTTTGGTAATGCTGTTCCTCATACTATTGAAAAATCTACACTATGCACGATATTAGATTACATTCTCTATATGCTGTACTAAATTACCTCACGTGCCTTTGAGATTTATAAGGACTGGGGAAGCACATAGTCACTAGTATTAAATCAAGTGCACTTGATCCTATCCAGATCATGTTTGCTCTTTCAGATATGAATTTTATGTAATCTCAAAAAAAAACCCAGAATAGATGGAATCTATTAAATTGCTGTGCACAGCTCTGAGATTTTAGAGGAATTTGTCTGTCTACAGGTATAAAGCCTATCTGCCCTATCAAAACGTGAAAGCAAGTTTTCCTCTTTGGTGCCTTTAGAGTCTTCTTAGTGTCAAATATCCACATTTAAGATAATGTATTTTTTTTCATACAAGCATGTCACTCTGTGTCCAAATGCCACTGTTGTTATAATCTGCTCTCAAGAATGCTAAAATCTTCTTTTAGGTCTGTTACTTAACTAAAATCTTCCTAGCTCGAGACAAGGAATACTTAATGTTAGAATATCATTCTTACCATAATTTACATCAATTAATACTAAACAAAAATGTGCCTGGAATATCTACTTCAAACTTACTATGAGCTTGTTTGTTTTTACAGCTTTTATAAACTAACCAAACTTTTCATAACATTGGAGATTTAAACACAAATTGACATTCCATTATATTTAGCAGTTACTGAGGGCTATGGGAATTTTTCATTTGACAGTAATGTATAGAGTGGAAAAAAAAGCGTATCTCTACTGCTGTTGTCAGAAAACAGGAATTAACACTGAGCATACTTTTCCAGTGCAAAGACTTTGATCTGTTACACTGACGAAGGCTGAACATATCTTTTTCTATGTGGAGTTTTACCTAACAGCCACATTGCAACAGAAGGCACAGGCAGCTATGTCAACTGTTGTACCTGTACCATAGTGACTAGATATATTTTTGTATGGTCTTATCACCTCTTACCTTAAGTTTAGCTAGTAGGAATTCATGATCTTGCAGTAGTTTTTTAGTCTCATCTTGATTGCTGCCAATTTCTAATAAATTTGGTGTTGATTCAGCCAGCTGAAGCTTCACCCATTTTCCACACTGTAATAAGTAAACAATTACAGCCTTCAGAAAACACAAGATTTTGTTCATTTGTTTACTCACAGACTCTCAGGTCATGCATACTTTCCACAGTCATAGGAGCAAAGGGACCCACAAACACGTATTCAATTGCAGAAGGAAGGCACAGAGGATAAAATATAAACTTCACTTAATTTGAAACAGGTATCAAAATCCCAGACTCTAGTCTTATCCAATAGTTACTGCGGTTTTGGTTTTATCTCTGAAGAGTAAGATTATCACAATGGGCCACAAAGGTTCCTCCAACTCATCTCCCCTTTCAGCTGAAGATTGTATAAACAGTTAAGGAAACTTGGGGAGGAGGAGCAGGTACAAATACAATATAGGAGATGGAAAAACCATAATCACAAATCATTTCTTTCACACAGTTCCAACATACCTGCATACTGACTATATATATAGAGAGATTGCATAACTAGCAGCAGGGCCACTTAATAGCCTTTGGAATAGGAACCCAAAGAAGCAATCTCCCATTGTGTCCCAGAGGATACACGAAGAAAGGAAGCTTGACAGCAACCCAAAGCATATCTAATGCCTTCCCCACTGTGTTGCAGAACTGCTACAGCCTGAGAAGCATAACTCAGAGAGGATGGTGACAAGGAGCAAAGCAGTTATGTCACTGGAGGCTAGCATGGTTCCCACAGCACACATGGGAAAAATAAATGTCTTCACCCTAAACTTAAGCCTCCTTCTAACAAAATTACGCCCCAGGAAGTCTCCCAGGAAGGGCAAGAACTGACAAGAGAGAACATTCCCACCAGCACAACTGAGGTAACCCCATCCTGAATAATCACCCTAATTCAGTGACAGCGCGACTCGTTATTCTACATTACAGACAAACTCTAGTGGCTGATGCCAGCATGTTTTCCAAGCTGCTCAGAGAATGAAGAATCAAACTGACAATAAATTCCACCTGGGATTCAGCACCTAGGCATTCAGCTTTACTCCCCATTCCAAATTTTCTGCAAGCTGTAGGTGTGGATTCCAGCTCACAGAACAGGCCTTTAGGTGCTTCTAAACACAGCTACCTACACATGGGGCTTCTACTAAAACACACAGGAATGTGAATTTCCAGCTTTCAAAAATAACCACTCACTATCAGGTAGAGGCAGTTTTTCCCAGCAAATACTTCAAAAAAAGTCACACAATCTTCATTTATGGAGCTGGTAGACTACGTACATAAAATTATTGCTGAGTATAGTTTAAAAATAACTCTTGAATAGTCCCAACTACAATTAAGGGATCATCATGCTTATTAACACATTTTCATGGCACTCTGCCTCTATCTCTTTTTAAATAGATTAAGAGGAATTCCTTGTCTCTAAAGGCATACATTTTTTGGCCAAGCTACTCGATTTAAAATAAAAACATAACACAAATGGAAATTGTGAACAAAAACATATGTTAACTTCCAAGGAAGCTCTGTTAGATATTAACTGACTAAATGACCCTGTCTTAACATTTTATGCTAACTATTCATTTGCACAAAACATTTAAAAGAGGTAGTAATTACCGAGTAACAGAAAGCCAAGAACAGACATGCTAGCAGTTGCTGCCTTACCTTAAGTACAGCTATAACAATACTGGCATCCCCGGCCTGAACAGCAACTGAACTGACTGTTGTTGTAGAAAGCTTCTGCTCTGAACTGGCTTCATTTGACATACTGTTTCAAAATGGGACTTTATACATTAAAGCAGACTTGAAACTCTCTTGCAAGGTCCACTGTTCATTTCAGAAAGCAATAGAGTTGCTTGGATTCATTTGGTGAAACAGCTCAGCTAACACTGATTAGTCTGCCAAAAGGAAAGAACAGGAGGTTAAAAATAGACAACTCCATTGAGTTTATCATTCTTGAGAGAGATTTGACACACCCCGAGTTTGGTAGCATTAAGCTGCCTGTTCTTTTTTGTCACTCTCTGAAGTGTGAAGGGCTTCTTCCATGAACATCACCTGACGCTGGCTAACTGCAAGAAAAAAGATTCTCAAATTAAAACAGCCAGAAAAAACTTCACTACGAAGTCCATACAGAGCAACACAGTGTTTTGAAGTTTCAGAAGTGCAACCACACAATCTACATTTTCTTATGAATATACTTGCTCAACATAATTCTTCCCAAATCAAAGTATTTAAACAGGGTGAACATGTGTATGTCAGATGCTGAATCAAAACAGAAGGGATTTTAAACCAAAAGTATAGGGACCATAACAATCAGAGAAGGAAATCAAGTACTTTGTGTTTTATTCCTGACTAAGATTACTATAATTTACCTGCTTTTCAATTTAATCACAAGTTGTTTCTGTAGTCTTCATTTTGTTCTAAATGAGCATAAGGGACACCTCTTTAATAATTGTTTAAACTCCACTTAAGTTTTTTATTCAGTGTGAGGAAATTAATAAACACATTTAAATCACAGTATTGGTTTGGCATATTAATTCTATTGCCAGAAGCCTAGAGCATACCACAAGTAGCCCACAGTATGAGACAACAGCTGCTAGGTTTCTTTCCACAGAACAGCTGAGAAAGTGACACTGGCGTTTAGGTTTGCAGGTCACTCTGGAAACACAATTCCACACAAGAAACTACACGCATAACTCTCCTCTAAGCATCTGCTTGCTTGATTTGTTTAAAAATATGTAAAATATGGATACATTTTTATATAAACTAGAGATGCTAATTGCAAACTAGAACAGACACACCTGCAATTAAACCAAGATCTGGAAGCAAATTCTAAAATATTTTGGCTTGGAAGAAACTTAGAGTAGTTACAGGGAATTTGAACAGATGTATCAAGGTCTGGGATTTGTTGTTTGTTTGTTCATTTCTCCCCCCTCCAATTGTTAGCAGATTATAATCTTAACCTGATCACCATCTTCAAACCATGAGTTTCAAATGGAGTATCCATAAGTGTGTTGTAGTAGCTTGTGCTGAAGTAAATGGACTTGGCAAATCAAAAGCATTTTCCCATCCCTCACACCAAAACAGAGCCATGCTGCCAACAAGGGAACAAGAATCAGAGTTTTCCAAAACTCCTTGAAACACTTGTAAGAGGCCCACAGATCCCTGCCACTGAAATACCATATAGATATTCATGAGACTCCTATGGGTATTCGTGTAATAGGTATGGCAGAATAAAATGTTTGAAATCCAATGGCCACGGAAAACAGCCTGACCTCTTGTCAGTCTTATAGGAAGACTTACAAACTAATTTTAGTACTATGTCAAAGTGTGTACTTGAGGTTTTGCCCTCCCAAAAAGCACATTTTAAGGGTACTTTTTTACGGCACAAGTTGGGCCAATCCATCATCTCACCATGGTGGCCAGACATTAGAGATTATTTTGCTCAGGTTAAGTGAGGAATTGTTTTTCATAGTGCTGACAGCTGGAAATCATGGAAAAACAACACACTCAAGAAGCTGACCACAAGCAAGTTTTGCAGCAGCTGAATCAAGTTACTCAAAATGTCTGATAACAAATGCATGGATATTGTATTTATTTATTTGGCTTATGCTAAGCATATAAGATATAGAAAGGAAAACATCAGAGAAGCAGGCAGAGAAAAGGTAGTAAGGAATCAGAAAAGATCTGATAGCACAACCCAAGGAGGAAAAGCTGAGGATTTTGGTGTTGCATGACGATCTATTTCAGCTGTGTCCAGGGAAACAAAATTTAACAAGCATGTCTTTCTCAGTCTTGTTTACTTACCTATCTGTCATCTGTTCCTCTCTCTGAAACAAACAAAAAAAATCCTGCCAGAAGTCGGAAACAAGCACACTTTCTGTGTCAGTAGAGAGAAATATTTTCCCTTTGCTACTGCTGTGTGAAAGAATGACAACAGGAAACTAGCAATCACCAGCTGTCCACAAGAAACAATGAAACCAAACAGGGGAACAAAGGAAACAATCTCAGGAAAACAGAAAAAAAAAATCAAGTCTCTCTAGTATTAATAATGTCAGGTATTATCTGTAACAAGAGCATATAAAAAGGATTTGAGAAGTAAACATGATAAAACTAATTTCATTTTCAACATGCAGTGTGTCATCAGCAGCTTTTTCTCACGTGTGGCAAGGGAAAAGTGCTAAACACAGTTTTGACAGTTATGCATAGGGAAAGGGCATATCTTTCTTGGAGATAAGTTGCTTTTTGTTCAGAGCTTTGGATCTGCCAATGCACTATGAAAATGCCTCTGGGAGAGACAAAGTTCACTCCCTGCAGCCTCAAAGATGTGAGGTGCTTCACTTTGGCTGGTTTGTAAATGTAACAGGACTCCTTTTCTTTCCTTGTCTCACACCTGGGAGAACAGGTGTACACGCAAGGGAGGGAAGCAAGCATCCCCCAAACTGATGAGTTTCGTGTGGCTTGGAAAAAGGTACAAAAACACTGCTTCCCTCTGTCAGCCCCACCTGAAGGAGGGCCAAAGATGTCAGACCTCTCCAAGTCTGTGGTTGCTGCTTTTTCCTGGGTCCTACCATCTTACCTTTTGAGTAGGCATTTTCAGGTATTGTCAGGAATGAAGGCATGAGGGCATGAAAGCAAGCAGTCTGCAAGTCTCCCCAGGTTCATGAAAAGGGGACTGTGCAGCCATGGAGGTCACGTACAAGGGTGAGGGTTGAGCAGGAGGCAGATATTTCTCCTGGAAGAGGCGCCTCTTCACCCTACACTGGTTCGGTAAGTTTCTAGGATGACAAATTAGTTGAAACTCTACCCAAGTTTTGTCATTTTTAAAAACCAAACCCAAGTATGACAAAAACCATCCCAGCAGCAGTCAGGAGAGGAAGGTGGGAAACAGACGCCCCCTCCCCAAGGTCAAAAAGTACACGAGTGGCATGTGGGGAACAGTAACTTGTGATACCAGTTCACATTTAACACTCAATTAGAAAGAACTGTTTCTTGCAGAGAACTACACTACGAAGGCTGCCAGAAAACAGGAGGCTGAGGCACTTACAGACGTTACCCTTTTACTCAGGGCTGGAGAGGCAGGACAAGTGGGGGTCAGGCACGAACTAACTTCCCAGCACCCAGACATAGAGCAAGGAATGGCACAGGCTACTCCACTGACCCCAGCAGGGCTACGAGATTTGAACACAGCCCACAGCCAAGGGAAGTCTGTCCTCCCACCACCTCCAGACCACCCAGAGGCAAAAGGGCAGCCTAGCCTGGCCATGCTCCTCTCCTGACAATGAAGAGTTTCTCCTGCCAAAGCTACTGAGGCAGGGCAGGTGCACTGAGAAGAGAGGGAACTCTCCCTGCTCCCAAAACCAACATTATTACTACCTGCGAGAGGGAGGGAAAGGGCTGGCCAGGGTAAAACGAGATTAACTTCAGGCAGGTAACAGCTGAAGCATGGGCAGGAGCCATTTCCCTGTCAGCTTAGAGTCCATGAGCCTAAGAAAAGGCAGCCCTAAAGTAGGCCAGGCCCCCAGTGTCCCCAAAAAGGGGGGTGTGCCATCTTTGCCACCATGGAAAGAGAAGGTTCAAAAGTCCCAGTAAAGGGCGAAGAAACAGCTGTGAAAGGGTGCCCAAGAGGTAAAAGACAACCCACTCCTGCCCAGCAAAAAAAGATAAGAATGAACCATGGTCCGTATTGTCTGGACTGGATCTTGTTTGATAGTTCCCCAATTCATTTTATTTAAAAACATGCAAGTATAATGAAAAATTATAGCTTGTATCTTCCCATTCTTCCTGTGCATCACCTGAACAAAAACTTCTGCTCTTGCTCCTTCATCAGCAGTCCTGAAGACACTTTATACCACCATAAGAAAATAGCATGAAGAGAAAAAGCTACCCAAAATGCATTGTCACATGAAGCAGAGAAAAGACCAAAAGTAAAGGTGGTTCATCCATGTCACGTTGAAGAAAAAAAAAAAAACCACCAATACTGCTAACTATAAAACCAACAGTGTACTGGAGATCACAAAACCCGCTAATTCAGGAGATCACTGATAATTCAGTGCCAAATCACTGATTGTTAGCTTCCAAGGATATCAACATTAAAAAAAAAAAACCCATACAGCAAACAGACCTGGGAAGCAAACACGTGTCCCATTCTTTCATCCCAAAGCATTGTCTTCCCTATAGCCCTCTTTTTGGATCCTAGAGGATTTCCACAAAGTATACATGCTATTTGTACCCAGCACTGGTCAAAACACTACCTAAATCCCTACTGTTTATTAGATGATAGAAGAGATCCACCAAATTTAACTAGGGCTTACAGCCACATGTTCTATCATTTCAGCCTCCGCTCTTATTTTAAGCTCATATAGCCTTTCAATTTAGAACTCCAGCTTTTAAATGTTATGTAAACAAAGACCAATCTTTCTAGCATCTGTTATTTTTAAAATTGTCTTCCTGTTCTTTACCTGGCTTATATTCAAAGTAAAAAGGAATGCTGACACATAGGGACTGTTTACATTTTTATTCACTAGGCATCATACTACTTGAATGCCTGAAGAATGTACAATCACCCTGTTTTCAATTATACAGAAACAATAAACCAAGCTTGGTGGTAACCTGCTCATCTGATCTGCTTTCTTCTTCCCTTATTATCTTAGCACATGATTCAAGATGGGCAGCATATAGAAAAGAGGTGTTGACATCTCCCCTGCAGCAAAAAAAAAATTCTTGTCCTGAGAATGTGTTCAACATTACAGTGCTTTCAGAAAAATCTGTCTTTCCTTGTTAAACTAACACCACGCAAAAATTTGTTTCAGATTCTTTACTCACAGATAAACTTGGGAAGGTTTCATATAACAATAAACCTGAGAAATAGGGAAAAAAAGCACCTTAGGGAGAGGGAGAGAAAGAGAGGAAGAGAGGAGCACAGATCCCTATGACAATTCTGAAGCTATTGGCATCTCTGACTGATTAACAGATGTATCTCTAAGCCAACTCATCTGAACAGATGTCACCAAATCCAAAGACATTAATTACTTGGTATCAGTTTTCTTTGCACATTTAATTTTATTTTGCTGCCACAGCCAATAAAAAACACAAGCTGGATTTATACCTTTCCTTAAAGTGACAGCTACAGGAAAGACTGAAAGAAAAAGGTGACTTGATGACTATTAAACTGTAAATTTTAACTGTTGAATGGGATGGAAAGATTAAACAAAACAGAAAGAAATACACACGTGTGAAGCACAGTGATCACATCTCTTTCTCTCTCATATCCCAGGTGAAGAGACCAGCATGTCCTCTCAAGTTTACTGGAGAAATGGCAGGGAGGCTGTCTCCACTTCATGTTCCTCAGAAGCATCTGGAGAGTGGACTTACCCCATCAGCACCCCTGGGGAAGCTCAACATTTCTGTCTCACCGGCTGTTGTCCAAACCAAACGCTGCACAGCCTCTGGAGCTGCCCTCTGATGCATACATCAGGGACGCAGTTTTAACAGCTCACAGGTGGCACATACACTAGTCAGCCCAGCTTATCAACAGAGAAAGTGGCACCCCAGTGTATTCAGCTCTGTGAGGAGAATGAAGAGACATTAGTCTGTTGTTCAGGCTCCAGCAGCAGCAGCAAGAGAACTGCTTATTACACAAGATTAGTATGTTGCCTCGCCCATGCATGTAAGGAAAGCCAGCAGGACTTTTGTTATTAAATTCCTTGGGAGCATTTGAAATTCCTTCCTGATGCGGTGTGTTAGCACAGTGGAGTGTGCACTCTGCACCAAATATAGATGTGAGACAGGCTATGTGTTATCCCTGTAAAGAAGGAAGATTAAGATACAGATTGTAACCTACATCTAAGTCTCAAGGCAGCTGCAAACTGTCCCACTAATAAGGGAACTACAATGAGAGTTTTGCCCCATGTCACTAATTTCTGTGTTTATCTTATATTTGCAATTTAGCTGTATTATAAGACTGTTGTCCTTTAATTACTTTTCAGTTTCTATACACGAATACAGATGTCTGTATTACATTGATGAAATAAAAACATCAGTTAAAAACCACACAGACTGTTCAAAGAGACAGTTACATTGGTGTAACTCGGGGTTTTGGACCATCTTTTAAGAGTGAAACATCTCTGTTCAAACTTATCAAAAGTAATCAGACAGCAATGATGCAAAAAGATAAGCATGAGTCATTTGCTTAACAGGAGACAAATTAAACAGATATAACCATACCAAGACATTAAAGCCATATTGTTGCTATTTGTTTGGAAGAGTTGATTTAAATGGACACAAATTTCAGAAAGCTCAATTTAGAAAAAGTAGAGAAGTATGTTACACAGCCACACTTCTAATAGCACCTTACTTTAGACATCTTATATTGAGGAGGGTTTATCCAGAAAAGAAGAAATCAGCAGAGGAGTTGAATTAACTGTGAAAGAAGTATGAGGCTTTACAGTCCTTTTTAAAAAGTCATTTATCAGCAGAGTTATAAATAGTGGTGCTTTGTTTTGTTTTAAAAAGATAACTCCGTCCTGTACAACCACACTACTTGAAGGTTCACGCTTCTGAGCATTCCTCTGTGTATTGCAGCCACACATTCCCTTTTCCAGATCATATGGTACCTACAAACAGCAAGCACGTACCAGCTCCAGCCTGTCTCTCTCACGTAAGTGCTTAAAAAGCAGGAAGCGCTGAAATCTCCCCTCCGCCCCCTGACGCTTGTGTGTCTGGAGAGGGCTGTTAGATGCGTGCGTGCTTCCCTGGCACCTGGGGTAATGGGGGACTGGCTGCAGGGTATGAGGATACTTCCTCACTGTTCCCAGTTTAAGTGACTCTTCACACTCTACAAAGAACGGCATGTGACACTTCAGAATTCAAATCCCACATAAATTTAAGAAGCATTGCCTATAAAAAAACCACACACACCAACAAAACCCCCAACATTCCCCCCTCCCCCGAACTGAACACTAACTAAAGAGCAGTTAAGATGGACTTACGTGCTTCAGAACTACTGTTTGCCTTTCATAGCAAAAAATTGTGTAGCTGCTGCTACACAATCAGCAAAAGCAGGTGGTTTGTTCCTTGTTCTGGGCATAGGTGCTCAAACTGCATTTGAGTTGAATGCTGCTGTCTGCAGCAGCAAGTGGTTCAGTGCAATAGGAGAGGTTCAGCAGACAGAAACTTGATACCGAGACTGTTTTTCACTATTCTTCATACTGCTTCCAAGTGACACCACGATGACTGAGCTGTCTGCACGGCAACATATACTACAAGACACCATAGTGGGGAGCAGCAGACTTAATCCTGTGGGAAGATCATCTTGAATGAATATATGCTTGTCCTGCTGTTGTCCTGGAAGTGTTGTTTCTGGAGTGGCTTTTCTTGTGGTCTAGCATGCAAAGAAGGTCTGGGCGTGGGAAACAGTGCAGGCTGGCGAGATCATATCACCCTTAGGACAGCATCACCTTTTCTTTGTCTTAGCTGGTGGTTTTGATTTCTTCTTCCAGAACCCAGAGTGTTTTGGTTTTTTCTCCTTTCTTTTGAGCCTTCTTCTTCTGGCTCCATGGGCCTTGGTTACTGAAAAGATGCCATCTCTGCCTGCTGTCTTCTGCTGGGGTGGGCAGGATAGGGATGAGAGCTGTTTCATTGGGGAGGACGTAACAAGAGAAAGGAGAGATTAAAAGGTCTCATTTTTATCACAAAAGCTTCAATTTTGTTTCAAACACTACTCAGGGAGTGACAATGCTCTTCCAACCTCATGATGGGCCATCTGTTCCCTTTGCCTCTGTTTCCTGCTCTGGAGTGTCCTCACAGGTGGACCTCTACAGTTCCAGAAATGACACCTTCTCTCCACACAAATATGCCAGAAACCAAGGTGTTCTCATGGCATTTCCCATGAGAGGAAAAAACAGTTTATGGACCAGTAAGTAAGTAAGTAATAGAGAGCTGTTATCATGGCATTTCGCACGTTTGGCTCACTCTGGCACCAGGACCAGGTATCCCACATAATGCAGCACCTGGGCAAGTGTTGTGCACCAGGAAGCTGCTGCAGGAAGATTTCTATCACAGCTCAAGGTCCTGAAGGAAATTATTTCAAAAGCATAGCAGCCCATGCTATTAAATGAGGTATAGGTGTCCCTTTTCACACCACTGCACCTAGTGCTATAGTATCATCAGAAGCCTCCCTTCCCAGAGAGATAAGAATAGGAAAATCAGTATTTTAACCTGTCTGTAGTACAGAAAGTCAAAAAGTGGTCTGTCTGCATGTCCTTGTTGGATTTGACTGTGGGGTCCAGGGACAAGTACACTGGGTCAACTCTGGAGTCTCCCTCATTGTCATCCCAGGATCTGAAAGCAGCACATTCCCATCTGACAGTCTCTTCAGGCTCTTTATACAGGGTATATGGCTGCAATGCTGTGTCCAAGGTGCAATCATTGTTTCAAGTCTTTGAGAACACTGCTTTCACTCCCTTGACTTCATCATTCCTTCTCTCTTAATGTCCAACAGCAGTCATTAAAGTGGCAAACTCTCAGGAGAGTCACTGAATTGTTCTGCTGTCTGCTCCAAGCAGCTTCTGGTTCTTCCACCACACAGATTAATCATCAGACATCTTGGGACCTCAGGTTTCTCCTCTTGGAATTCAGAAGGAGGCAAAAGAAGTAGTTCTCACCATGATAAAATAGTTTAAATTGGGAGAAAGGACATTTACAAAAAGGATAAGAAAAAGAAGTAATTCAAACAGGGAGACGGAAGAGAGAAGACTGGACAAGATTTTGAACCAGGAGAAGTCTTGATGAACGATGGAGAAGCTGACAGCTGCAAGAATGAATTTGTGACTGATAATCAACAGTATGTGCAAAGGCAAGCACAGCACTTGGCCCTTTGTAGCAAGAGAACCATGTCAGGGTACTGAAAGAGCTCTGCATTGTTCAAGATCTTGCTGCTGATATATGTGTGTTAGGTATAAGCTGAAAGAGCTTGTGGGAAGGTGGCACACATTACTTATGTTCAAGAACCTAATGTTGCATTAAGTGTTGGATCAATTTAAGTCACATTTGGATCTCAGCTTCCAGATTAGTTTGTCTATAGGCTAAATTGTGCATAATCAAACAATGCTCTGAGAGCCTAACTAACGTGCGGTGAATGAACACAGTCAGGAGCTAGCTTTAAAACTACAGTATTGCTGCAAAACAAAACACACTAAATTGACTGTTTGTGACCTTGCTGTCGGTATTAGACCTGCAAGGTATAGGTTCTATCTATGACCCTGTTAGAGACACACATTTACTGTAGGCCATCAACATCAGTGCTGATCACGCAAATAAACCAGTTGCTCAAATGTATCTTTTCCAAGAGCTTTATATATCACAAAGCATCCAGTAACATGCCCAGGATCCTTCTGCCAGGACAAAAGTATTTTCCTGTGGATTGTGGAATAATTTTTTTCTGACCACTTTTTCCAATTTCTCAAACTAGCTGTTTCAGAAGCATCAGTACGCTAGTGAACCCTGCAGTCAGCTGCTTTGATTAAGGGTCCCCATTGCTTAATTACCTCAAATTTCACAGTTGAAAATAGGATTGCCCAGGACAATAATCACCATCGTTATTTGAAAAAGGATACAAATTGAAGTTTAATGATATGGTGGAAACAATTCCTGTGATCTTCCTCACAGTGTAGGGACAAAAGGCAGGCAAGTGCTATAGTTGAAATTTGCAGTCAGACACAAAGCTGCACTGCGGACCCTCTGGATGTAATGGGATTGGGGAAGGGAGGAGAAAGGAAATATCAAAGCAAGTACAACTGGAAACTTCTTATATTTTTAAAAGTGCACGAGGTTCTTGTTTTATTTTTAACCTTAACACAATTTCAATATTAGAATGCTTGAGGCAGAGCCCTGCAGGATATGTTCTCAGACATCACATTAATTTGCCTGAACGTTATGGCCTGAGATCAGGACTGTGTCCTGCAAAATAACTTTCAAATTAAGGTTTTGACTGATCACATTAAAAATACACTGAGATTTTTACAGAAGGTTCACAGAAGATATCATGGCTTCACTGGCTATGCAGTAGGTTTTGCTCCAGGCTGTTCCTATCCTCTAATCTGCAAATGGCCATCAGTCAAGATGTTACTCTAGAGGCATCTAATCAGGCCCTGAGGTGAAAAGATTATATAGCAAGTAAATTTAAAATAATAATAATGCTAATGTATTTGCAAATCATTTATGTTTCATATTTGTCTATTTTTGCACTGGTTCTTAAATTGCAAGATTATTTAGGGTTTTTTTTTTTCCTAGTTATACAGCACTGTGGGCTATTTCTTTAGCTAAACCAAGATAAAGTTTAAAAACCAAACTATTTTACTGCCTCCATTTTTCAACTTGCAGACTGTGAATCCAACATAAGCAGTTCCAGCTGAAAGCTTAAAAGCCACATTTTAATGAGAAAACCCCAAACTTGGCCCAAATTAATAGAAACATTTGATGAGCCTTCTGTCATCCTTTCATTACATAGAATCCTTTTCAGAAAGCATAGATAGATAATGTACCTTGTTATCCCTTGTCAGTGCAGCAGAAACTGCAGTAACTGTTTTAGAACCTTGTTTTCAGTGTTCCAGGCATAAGAATAGCATGCAAGAGTACTTCATGGGCTGCATAGGGTTTTTTTCCCCTCTTGATCTGATATTTAGTAAATATTCTGTAATCAAACCCCTTTCTCTGAATTACTTTTTCCTCGCTGTGCTAACATTTCTTCTGTTTGCAGCGTATTTGATGAACTGCCTTCAAAAGATGAGCTCAGTTTTCCCAAATATCCTTACAACCTACCTGTTGGCACTACATGATTGTTATAAATACTTTCATCATAAATTAAACACAATTTACCAAATGGTTTTATTAGGTTCCTTGGTTCCTCCTTTCTTTTTGCTGACCACTGTTCTTCCTGTCTCACCATCATATATAGGAAAAAAAAAGTCACCTCCGTGTTCCAAGATGAAAATTATTGAGCAGTGCTTTTTATATCCTCTGGGTGTGTGCATGATTTCCATAACTATAACATCTCACCCACTCTCAAATACTAATGAGGTTTCCTTCTGTTGGATCACTTGCAAAGTCTTTGACAAAATTGTTTGCAGAGAAGGCAGTTTAGCAGTAGACATGCTGACATATCTCTGATAAGGTCCAGAAGACAAAGCAATACCTAGAGAAGAGGCAGAAGCTAACAGTGAATAGCAAAAAGAATTCCAATAGTTCACATTTCTGTCACCTGCAGGAGCAAATGGCCTGACTTCTCCATGAATGAATGGTTCTGCAGAGGTAATGCACCGTGAAATGATGTCTGCATATGGCAGCTACTGAACAAATTGGCCATATACGATGGGTGGAAATAAAAGCCTTACAAGGCTCATTGAGCATGTGGCTCACTGCAGCCTTTTGATGCTGTTTCAAGCAAAGCGTTAATAAAAACAGTGGCTACACAGCTGACCATATTACTGTGTTTCTTTGGATACATTTGTCCTGGAGGGGAGGAAGGCCATGTTCTGAGAGTCAGTGAGTGATATAAAGCAGACAGTAGGCCATCATGTTCACATCATCACCACAGATAGGTGGAGTACCAGTCAAATGTGTTGAATACATTGTACAATCTTCACCCTGCTGAGACTAGCTTATGGTTATCTATCGTCCAATAGAGGCATGCAGAGCTGCATGCAAGGGTTCAGAAAGAGAACAGTCTGCACTTAGCACCAGTTGAGAATATGGGTTGTTGCCAAGTCTCTAAAAGTCAGACTCACATCACACAATCATAATAAATATCAAGTAACCATGCTGTATACTAGCCTGTGGAAATGGCTAACACACCAGGAAAGCTACTCTCTTCCTAATAGTCTAAAAACCTTAAGAGGAGAATGGAACATAAAAGATGCTTATCACTTCGCCAACATTTAAAAAAAAAAAAAAAATCCTGGCACACTAATTGAGAGAAACAAGTCCTGCTGGAGCTCTCCAGCCCACTGGAACTCTGCAGCCTCTGATCCTGGGAGGCATGGGGATCACGAGCAATCCAGACATGCCTGGAAAGTCAGCAATGACAGTGGGAATGTGCTGTCACTTACCCAGCATCTGCAACTCTTGCTGACAAAATGAACATGGGAAGCAGAAACCCCTAAAATGAGACAGCAATCCATACACTGCAAATGAAGCATAAAAGAGTGAACCATGTCTGAAAGTTACACCACTAAAATCAACACATTGACTGCTCCTGCCAAAATGCTTTATTCTGATAAAAAACATCTCAAGTAACAGGTCTTCCATCAATTCCTCAGAGAGGCAGTTCTTATAGCTAAGATAACCTTCACTCTCCCTTTTGTTTCCATAATTGATAGATTATTAGGATTAATGTTTCAAGCAAGATCTAGGAAAGGGCTCAACAAAGTTTTTTAAGGCCCAACCTGTAAGCATACTGTAGGGGGAGCATTTATATCCATTCAAATAGAGCCAGGGATTCTCAGGACTTCACAGAAGTCTCAGGGCTCTTCTACCTTGAGCTGTAACAGCCTTTATTCTACATGCAGTGCATATCTACACGGAACCACCCAAGCATCTTACTGGGCCTGTTCTAGGACCTACAGCTATCACAATACCTCCTTTTTGTTATTTTCTAATTTACTCAATTTATATGCTGCCTTCTGATGATGACAGTATTATGGCAGAGCGGACAGAACAAGATAGGGATGTGTAATGCCAGGATCCTCAGAAGAGCTAAGTGTATTTGTATGGTCATTACTAGAAACCACGTTTTAGCTGTGCAAAGCAGTCAGATCTGTCATTTTGGTCACGTGCAGTCAGTAGCATGGTTTGCTATAGAAGTTTGACAAATAATCTGTGGCTAAATCAGCCTTCCCAAAAAGACTATTTATGTACTAAATATTAGAAACTTGGGATTGTTACA
Source organism: Pterocles orientalis (assembly GCA_011057875.1). Taxonomy (NCBI): domain Eukaryota; kingdom Metazoa; phylum Chordata; class Aves; order Pterocliformes; family Pteroclidae; genus Pterocles; species Pterocles orientalis. The sequence continues at coordinate 390,984 of WKFP01014934.1, read as the reverse complement.
TTGGGTCTACTCAGACATTTTGAGCACAGATGTTTGAGCTTAATAAATCAATAACATATTTTACATAGTACTTCGCCCCTTGACATGCAAGTCCAAAGTGCATTAGAAGTTTCCTGATGGCAGCTTGCATCAGTGGTGTCTGACAGTAATCAATGGCTAGCTGTTTGTGGACCAGCTAAAAGGTTTGCTAACATGTAAAATATATTATTTAAAATTGTAGAACTATAAAAAACCCATGCTTTACAATTTTAAATTACTTTAAGCTTTTAAGCATGCTTACTTTTAAGCACACTTTGTGTGGCAGTGATCTGTAAATAAAAAGTTATTTTTCCAGTAGCATTGGGTACTCACAACACATTTGACATTTCAGTGCTGTCACTAAGCTGCCAACAAAACAGTATTATTTGAAAACCTGTGGTTTATTACCTGTGCAACTCTTGGTAACACAGCCCATTATTTTCACTTCATAACCTTCTCTTAAGATACTCCCAAATTATAAACTTGAAACTGATTGAAGTTTCCTTTGCTTTTCATTGTACTTCAGAAGTTTGAAATCTTAGTCTAGCTCTTTGCTATCCAGCTTATAAACTATAAATACCATGAGAATCTGGAAAATTAGATTAACTTTTGCAGCTAAATTTAAAAAATTTGGATTTTCACTTTGCTTTTTAATGTTTTCCAACCAATTTCCTTAGCACATTTGAAATTTTAAACAAGTATATTTTTTCTCCTCTCCCTTCCAAAGAGGAATTTGTATTCTGACTCAGCCTTCCTCTTGTCTCTATATTATATTCCCATAATCTTTGCTGAAAGAGAGACCTATGACTGATGCCCTACTAAAAACAGATGACACCTACCAAGTTGATCACCTTTCCAGTGTTGCTCACTGTTCACTGTCACAAAAAAACACACTCAGGATTACATTACCAGAAAGAGTAATAAAATACTTACCATATTTTGAAACATCTCAAACACATCCAAAATTGGCTAACAGGAACTCAGAATCTTTCTTATTGTTTTCATTACCATGGAACTGGCTTGACTCCATCACTTCCAAATCATTAGTCATAATATACTTAAGAGTATAATAACTACAATCCTTACAGTCAATCCTTCCCTATTGTATTAGTATCTCCCCATCTTACATGTAGCACTGTATCCCTCACTGCAGGTGATTTATGTTACATAAACCCCAAAACATATTTGCATGTTTTGGAACCCCGTTGTTTGAATTGTTTTTTTCTACCAAAAAATGCAGAGCAAGATCCACAGGTAGAGCCACCACTACTGCTTACAGTAGTACCTGCACAGACAAGTAAACAGATTACTTGAGCATACTTTTGCCTTCTAGCATATCTCTACATACCTCATTGTATGCTATTAAGAGTTACACATTTCTAAAGGGTCAGTAGCAAGTACAACCATAGATGTTAGATTGACTAAGAGAAGACCAGCACAAAAATCTTTTTCAATTAGTTACATTCAACAGAATTCTTGGCAGATAGCGTTTATTCCATTCTTTCAGTAAGACAGGAAGTCTTATTAACAGGGAGGATTCAGAAATATCTGTCAGACTCATGCAACATGACCTAGAAAACTACTGCCATCATTCCCGATACACAGAAAGCGAACAAATTGCAAAGTGCTGGAAAACAGCGCCTTACCAGCCACTTGATTTCCCTAAAGGCAAGAAATTCCAGAGAGTATGGGGAAGCGAGCAGAGAGAGAGTGGGCAAAAGCTAGCAGGGCTTATGTTAGAGGCTCGATTAGAGACAATAGGGTGAAGGTCCACTGGCCTCTAGGAATGTTGGATGACAGCAAAGAACAGCCTCAAGATTGGACTTCTACATGGAGCCAAAATTAACATGGGGGTTATTAGGGTGAACAGTCATCAGTTCCAAGTTGTGCACACAGCTGTCACATGAACAAGTTAGGAGCTTCTGATACTGCTCTGGTTTTGCATACATTATTGAGCCCCTAAACAGAATAAAAATAGAACAATATAGAAAAAAACCCCTGCAAATAATCTTAGTGTTTTAACATGTGCTTCCTGTAAACTAATATTTTAATGATATTTTACACTGCAGGCCAAGTAGATTCAATTTACAAAAAAAAAATGCTGCGGAATTGGAGACACAGTGCTTACTAATGACTATAATAACTTACTTTTGTGTTTGTGCTTTTTCAATATATGTAGATTTTTAATGTTTGGATTATAAACAAATTAGTCTCATCCAAATATAAGCCATAGTAACAGGAGATTTCTCAAATTAAATTAAAAATCTAAATTAAATTTTAAAAGATCCTATTGAAAAAGTCTCTTTATAAATAAAGTCTGTGAAACTTCCGTTGGTTTTAAACTAGTATTAATATAATATTGTACCACTGCATCAAATGCATCCAAAAAATAATTGGATTTCCTCTGCCAAAATACCCTGAAAGAAAAAAATACCTTTATCACTTAAGTTACACAGAAGCCATTAACTTTGAATGACTATTTTTTTAATAGAGATACTGCTTTAATTGACACATCACTTTCTTGTGGAGAAAATGTAGAAAAAAATGAGACAAATAAGTAAATATAATATTGGAATGACAGATCCATCAAGAAAACCTGCAGAGCATTAGCAACGCCTGCAGGAAGAGAGTGTCCTCTTTACTGTGAACAAAATATAGTGAGATAATAGAAGGTGCTTAAACCTACTGTTGTTTGTTTCACACACAGTATTCTAAAATGGTTAGACACTACACCATCTTCCAGTAAACATAATATTGAATTTATCCAAATTAAATCCTGAAGAGTAACAAGTGAATCAAATTAGGCACACAACTTATTTTGTTTCAATCCAATTCCTTTCTCTTAATAAATTTCATTTTATTACTAATCTCATGGTTCTAAGTTGTTCATGAATTTCATGTTAATAATTTTTCATTAGATGAAAATCTTTAACCTCAAAGGTACTACCAGGGATATTCACATTATTCAAGTTTCTCTATTCAAAGGGAACCAAGCTTAGAAATAAAGCACAAGAGATGTGTACCGGTCTTACATGGGAACAAAACTATTATTAATGTAACACTGACTTATGCACATACTCACTTACCTTTGTGTAAGTACTGCTATCAGAAAGTAAGAAAAAAATAACAAGAGACTCTCGCTCCTATTAATAATAGTTCAAGACCAGTTTCTTGTATAGCTACAGTGTGTTAAAGAATATAAGAAAAATTATACTGACTTTGTCAATATATTGGGGGAGTGATGATTTTTACTACAATTTATCACAAAAATATAACAAAAATTACATTTGGAAATACAGACCAGAACAAATTTATATTCGATTTTAAAAAGATGATTTTTATTAAGCACAAACAGCTTTTAATACATTATCAATACAAATAGGAAAACATCTGTTTAATGAATTTGATATATCAAAGATTTGATGGGCAAGTTGCATACTGGCACAATAAAAATGATCTTTTATTTTTAAAAAGTATTTCAAGTTAAAATTGTAGGGCCACCACTGTCTACACTGCAGGAACTTTACCTACAGTCTAAAATTACTACATCACCTTGGCATGGGGGAAGCAAAGAACTACAGTTTCATAATATGGAACTCCTAACACTTTCATTAGCACCATTCAAAGCTTGCATCAGCTCTTAATCAAAAAGCAGCTGACAGGTCAGGTAAAGCTTTACAGCAAATTTCAGTGCAAGTTTACAGTTCCTTTTTGTAAGATACTTGGAATCTATGGTTTCATAGCATGTTAAATAATTATGGCTTGATAGATGTACAGTGTTAAGATGCTGAGAACATTTACTTTGAAAAAAGGATGAAACATACAACGGCTGTGAAATGCATTTTAATATATTATGCCAAATTCTGTAATATGCAAACAACATGCTGGATTACAAACTGAAGTCCTATTATGAATTCACACACAAGGGTCTGTATTAGCTCTCTGGGGTAGTGGCTTCTGGTTGTCTCAGCTGCTGCTTTTTCAGACTAACAAGCTTCATCTTCTCTCTAATGTGTTCTGCGGCAGAAGCCATATCACTTGGACTCCCAAAATACTGCTCAGACCTTAAAAAAAAAAAACCCCAGTGAAAAGTACGACAGTGCATTAATATACATGTGAATGGCAATAGAAAACACAAAGCAAATAAGAAAAGTAGGCACTTTTTCCTCTTAAAATTTAAAATTTAAAAGACAACTTTAAAAGGCTTTGGAGACTCAGTGATGAGACTTGACAGCAGATCTTGATGAAATTATTTCACATACTGAATGACCCTTTTACATAGCCCCCAAGTCAGTCTGCCAGCTTTGAACACTATGACAATCAAGGAAATTTGTCTATACATGAATTCTGAGGCTATACAATTGCTGCATTATTGAAGGACTCTGTCTGCGAAGCCAGCCACATGATGTCAAATTATGTCATCTATCTCTCACCCTGAAAAGAACACATGACTCTGTAAGTTGATCTCTCTCATTCAAATACAGCAAAAGAACAGCTGAAATGTTAGGGAAACCACTAACCAAGATGTCAGCAAATGGAGAATTTGAACAGAATACATGTTTCAGAAGAACAGGTATCAAATCCAGTTACAAAGCACAGAGGTTGAAGATTTTGGAAACAGTGGTATGACAAAGGACTTGGGACAGAGTAGGGGGCAAACAGATTTCACAACTGCACACAAGATCAGATAGTATGGGCAGATACATTTCCTGATGCAGATTAGGAGCCATGAGCAGGACAGGGAAAAGTGAGCTGGACTTCCAAGAAGATATGGACAGAAGTCCAAAGTGGTAAAGAGGCTGATGAAGATGCCTCCAAGCTTTTAACGACTTCTTTACGTTCCTACATTTCTTAAACTGCTTCTACTAATGAGTGAACTCTTTGCAAATTGTTTGTTAAATGCTGCAAAAATAGAATGATTAGGGATGAGAAGCAGGGGATCCTGGGATTTGGAACAGCTAAGATCCCACTTTTGATAAGGGGGACATGCAGAACTTTGCTGAAATGCCAGAGGGGTCAGAAATAATACTCAGGATTGAGTCAATCAGCCTAAAATACAGGTGTATATATACCTATAGCTATAGGAGTATTGTGTTAGGACTCAAACCTCGAAGTGTGGCAAGTGCCTTCTTTCATAGGGAGCTTTCTCAGGTTCTAATGTTTGTTTTTACTTTAATAGTCTATCTGCAAATCACATTGTTTTCAAGAATAAATAACAGTTACTATTTTACTGGGTCATTATAATCTGCTATACACAAGTTATACCAAAATACTTCAATGAACATAACACACTTCTTGTTTTTTTCCCTCACAGCTATAAAACCCTCCACTATTTTCAAATACACTACTGAAAGGCCAGTAAAAATCACTACTGGTTCAGTCCTGGGTCCATTTTCACGGGTAGCGCTCCTCACTGAAGGAAACTATACCGCACAGGGAGCATAATATTTTGGAAATAAAATAACAGGAAATTAATTTTCATGACCAGCTTCCTGTAACTGTATTTTGCAGACCAACTTCAGGTAACCCATAATGCAGTTGCTGGATACCATCTCATAAGGTTTCAGCCTCCAATTCAAAATATTGATTTCAGATTTCATTCATTATGGTGCCAGATCCTACAGACAGAAACTAGTTCGAAGGCTTGGTTACACTAACATAGAAGAAATTAACTACAAGTTTAGCATCAGAATGGACAAGTGTATTTTACTGAACACAGAGAACAGAGTTTTATTATGGCTGAGATTCCCAATTCAATTTGCTTTCATAGCTCAAGAGAGTCACCAATTTTAAATTAGTATGAATAGCTCACAAGGGAAGGATTGTTTTATTTGCTGAATAAATCAAATATAAATTTATCTACAATGTATTGGCTTTAAGACTTCAGATAGAATTGTGAATACATTAATCAAAATAACACAATTCAAATGTGAATATGCTCTTTTGTGAGACTGGTCATTCTTCTGCTACTTTTACATACTTTGCTGGTGTAAAGATTGCATAAATCTAACAATGACTGAGTGTGAAAAAGTCACTACTTTAAAAAAGTGGGGGCACGGTGCCCCTGGAAAGTTTGAAATTGGACCTGCCTGCTTTCTGTGAAGAGATGGGAAAGAATTTTTAATGCACTGCCTTTTTAATTTCAGCCATAAGCATTCAGGATTCTTCTGCATACAAGACTATTATGAAACTTTACCAAAAGCATACTCAGTAGGCATCAGAAAAACATTCTGCATACCCATCAGGATAAACTACAGGCACTGTTAGTCTGTCCAACAGCGATTTCCCAACTGCTTCAATTTCATCAAATTGCTCTACTTCATTAAAAGCTTCAGGCTGCTCTGGACATTCTTGCAAAATCTGTTTAAAAAAAAAGAAAAATAAATGCATAATAAAGTAGACAAGGGATAGCACAGTTTTTATAAAGTGCCATTAACTGGCAGAGTGAATGCTCTTTTCCGCATCTTCATTGCCACATTTATGTGAGATCAATTGAAATATTAATATAATTCAAGAAGGAAAATACCAGTTAAGCTACACTGAGAAGATAGTTCAGGGCTACCACTGTTCTGTACTAGAATGTTTGACATTACTTCTAAGAGGGAACAAAAAGGGAAAAATAGTCTTACCAGACAATATTCCAGCGACACATATAAAATGCGTAAAAATAGTCACCTGCATCAAGATAGTCATATAAAATGAAAGACACCATTATCCCCATTGTATTCAGTATTGGTGCAGCCTCACTTTGAGTACTGTGTTCGCCTTTAGTACTGCAGTTCTGGTCCTTGAATGCATCCAGATGAGGGCAACAAAGCTGGTGAAAGGACTCAAAAGAATGTCCTGTGAAGAGTGCCTGAGGACTTTGGGCTTGTCTAGTCTGGAGAAAAGGAGGCTGAAGGGCAACCTCATTGCTCTCTACAGCTTCCTGAGGAGGGGACATAGAGAGGGAGGTGCTGAGCTCTTATCACTGGTGTCCAGTGATATGACACATGGGAATAGCCCAAAGCTGCAACCAGGGGAGGTTTAGACTGGACATTAGGAAGCACTTCCTCACTGAGAGGGTCGTCAAAATACCGGAACAGGCTTCCTAGAGAGGTGGATGATGCCCCAAGCCCATCAGTGTTTAAGAGGCATTTGGACAATGTCCTTAATAAGATGCTTTATCTTGGTCAGCCCTGAAGTGGTCAGGCAGTTAGACTAGATGATCGTTGTAGGTCTCTTCCAACTGAAATAGTCTATTCTATAGACAGGAATAATGAAGGACGCCTTACAAGCTGTTTCAAGCACAGAAGAGGTGGGATTAGAAAAGTCTGAACATAAGTGTTTCCAGATGGGATTGGGACCCAGTACTAGTACTTCTGGGTTTTCTTTCACTTCTTCCTCTACCACTTCTTACTTTTTTTCCAAAGCAGCATGGATATTAACAGCGTATTTTCCTCACAGTCTCATTAGTATGTCACAATAGCGTGAGGGGAATCTGCTTTTGAACAAGAGTATTTTTTTAGCTATTCATTTACTTCTTTTTTTTAACTTAGGATTGCCTGAAAATATAGCAATTAACTACCGCAATAATGAAACAACGCTCATAAAATGGACTGAGACCATCAACCCTTTTAGGAGCTTACAAACCACTTAATTTTAATTTGGTATCAGGTAAAACTTTTCAGTTCTCTGGCAGCACAGAGGCTATACTTCTGCTTTTAAGAACCTCCAGCAATTCGCAATGTTTACAAATTCAAGGTATCTTCCTTTAATACAAACAAGAAATGAATAAAAGCAAGGAGCATACAAATCAACTTTGCATCCATGCTCTCCTTCAATGTCAGAATGAATTTATTTTCTTTTATCATGTGCGAGGTTGGCTTTTTTTTGCAGTTATATGCAATTTTATTGTCACTATTAGAGATATATACTCTATATTGCTTTTCTAAAATGTATCACTTCACAGAAAGGGTCTTTTTGTCCAGAAACCATTCTAACTTTCAAGATCTACATTAATGAACATTGTCTCAAGTATTTGAAAACTCTCAACTTTCCCCCGCTTCAGGAAGGTGTTACTGAACAGCAACTATCCCTCATAAAATTATTATTGATTGCTCATCCTCCTCGGTGGCTTCTAGCATCATCCAACTGGGCACAGAGGTGAGACACCTGGTTATAGGTATTTGAAAACCATACTAAGGTAGAGGTGTATTTTGAAGAAAGCATGTTCAAAACCCTCCAAGGGCAAAACACAAGATGCAGCAACACAGCATGCATGGAAACTAAACTGGTGACAGTTCCATTAATTTACAGTTTGTGAGAATAACATCACATTCAAAATGCACACAGCTTAAAAGACAATACTCCTCTTAATTCTCCAAAGATCTTAAATGATCCCATAGCTTTATATTAGACCTCGCACAAAAACACAAATCAAGAAGTGTTCCTTGCCTTTAAGAAATACAGTATAAAACACACAAAGAAATGCTTTATGATCAAACACAGAGTTCCCCTCTGAAGAGTTAAAAAAATTCACAGTCCCAATTCAATGCACCTGAACATCAGGGCTGCTGTTCTCTTTTTTGTTAAGCAGGCCCTAAACCAATACAGGCACACAAGCAATAATTGCATTAAGTATTGATATTAACAATTAGAAAAATATTAAATTCTTCTTTCCACTCTTTTTTAATATTTAGAAAGGAAAAAATACACACCAACAATTTCATTTTTCTTACATTTTGTTTGTTTGCTTAAATTCTGATAAGAAATTTTTGTTCTTAAAAAACACAACACACCTTTTCAGCACTTGAATGAAATGCAACTGCCGTTTCCAGCCGGTGCACTCTTTCTTCAGAAGTTACTGTAAACTGTTTCCACACTCTGTTCAGTCTTGGAAGTGTGTCCCCTGAGGACCTTGAAGTGCATCGCAGGGACTGGCACAGGACAACAGTTGCCTGTAGTAACTGTCTCCCATAATCGTAAGTACTCTAAAAGTTGGAGATGATGGGAAGAAAGTACACATAAACACTCAGCATTTAACTTAGGAGCTAATTAGCATCTTAACACAACAGGAGACAAGTTTATGAAACCTCCTCAATTTAGGTCCACAAAGTATATCGAACTAAGGTGGTCTACTAGAGAACACTGATGAAGTATGGATAAAATTGTAAGACCAAAGAGGGCTTTTACTCTTAAAAAAAAAATTAAAAAACAATCCCTTGTTGTCTAGCATTCACACTGGCAAAACAGAGCTTCCTGAAAATACTGAATAACTGCTTGGACCTTACATGTGATACTTGATACCTACTGCCAAGATGACTGTCTCACTAACTTCACTGTCACCATGTTTGTGGTCACCCAGCATCCAGGTGCATTGTGGTACATCATCATAACAGCAAGCTACCCACCTGTCATTATCAGTTCTAATTCACCAAAAAAGAAAATCAGTTCCAGTGTAACAGGTGCAATTTGAAAACATCACTTCTGTTAATCGGCAAATCTGAACTAGACATACCTAAAACCAGCATACATCTGAAAAAGCACCTGAAAAAGGCTCAGCATGTATACTTTCTATTCTTAAGTGAAATTCTTCCACATGTACCCAGCATCATTTTGCATATTCAAGATTTGCAAACAGGTGTGCAAACACGCCCTATGGCTTCAGTGAATTTCAGCAGACTCTTGTACAGCAGGATTCATTACTTGGCTGCTACAGTCAAGAATTAAAACTCTCAGTTCTATTCAACCACTAATTCTGCAGGTGCCAAAACTCCTTGTATGAGCAGGACCACCATACACCAACAGTCAAATCTATCTAGTAAACCAGTAGAAAGACAGGCTCTGTTTCATGACGTATGGCACAAAATAGACTGAAACCAAGCAGCTCATTCGTAGTTCAGTATTTTGACTGCACTCCTTCAAAAGTCATTATAAAGACTGTTTGAAATATATGCCTTTTGAGAGAGTCAATGGGAACTTTATGTTTTGTGGTTTGCATTGCCTATGTGAAACAGAACAAGCTAAGGTAGAAAACTGCAGCATTGCTATTGTTGATGGAACTTCAAAATCTCATTAGGCTCATCAGGTACCAATTCTGTTTAGGAGATCTACTGAAACTCTACAAAACCCATATTGCTGAAGAAGTAATTCACTTCACCTGTGCCACATCAACAAATTTTCGATGTTTCTCCAGTAAAACTCTTGTTTCTTGAGCATCATCTCCCAATCGGACGTGTGTCTTCAGCAGAGCATCCAGCAGTTCACTTAACCATTCTACTGCCTTAAAAACAGAAGTTGAAAGAATAAAAACTAGTAAATTAAAAAGAAATTAATCCAGAAGTGTGAAGTAACTTCAGTGCTAGCACATAACTTTGATTTGGAAAGAAGTTAAATGAAATATCACAAACTGGTAGATGATGCATGCAATCACCAAATACACAATTTTCACTCATTGCAATATGCTTTATTTTCACTGTACAAATTCACTAAATAAAACTACATGTGACAGTGACAAAAATAATACTGTACAACTATCAATCTCCGTAAGTTTAGCCAGTGGACTACAAAGATCAGAATGATGAAATTCTGTAGGCATTTCCATACCTGAGCAGCATCCTCTTCACATTTAAATAACTGTACCATCTGAAGCATCTTCAGTCGCCGCACATCCACCATATCCTCACACCTTAAACAGTAGCACAGACAGACTCACCAACACATGCAGAGAAGACACAATCCACTTTAAGTTTGACAGCGATGTTTTCAATGAGCATCATCAAGATGCAGGTGTTCATGACAAGGTGATTGAAGCATTTTTGCGCAGCTTAGCCTGGCCAAAGTATGTAATGCCTCACATGAAAGTAAGAAACATACAATAAATAGAACTAAGCACTACAGCCTACTGAAATCATGATCCTCAAGACTCCCGACATGGCTGTGCTACAGACAGCAATACCACCATTAGCTACAAGGCCTTCCAGCAGCATTGCAGGTCCCTTACCTTGTTGCACTGGTAAAATTTGCAGGCCACACAGAAGCTCACATGGCTAAGACAGACTTTCTCCTACTGAAGTCTAGGTGAAAACTGGCTTAAACCTGGCATAATTCCAAACTGTACTGTGAGCTGGTGGCAAAGTTTTCAGGTAATGGGCCCCTCAGTTCAAGATGGACAGGGAACTGCTGGAGAGAGTCCAGCGCAGAGCCACGAAGACGATGAAGGGAATGGAGCATCTCCCTTATGAGGAAAGGCTGAGGGAGCTGGGTCTCTTCAGCTTGGAAAAGAGGAGACTGAGGGGTGACCTAATCAATGTTTATAAATATGTGAAGGGTGAGTGTCAGGAGGATGGAGCCAGGCTCTTCTCTGTGACATCCAGTGATAGGACAAGGGGCAATGGGTTCAAGCTGGAACATAGGAGGTTCCACTTGAATATGAGAAAAAACTTTACAGTGAGGATGACAGAGCACTGGAACAGGCTGCCCAGAGAGGTTGTGGAGTCTCCTTCTCTGGAGACATTCAAAGCCCGCTTGGATGCGTTCCTGTGCAATCTGATCTAGGTGTTCCTGCTCCGGCAGGGGGATTGGACTAGATGATCTTTCAAGGTCCCTTCCAATCCCTAACGTTCTGTGATTCTGTGAACTGATATGGCTGATACAGTTTTCTATACTGAAATATGCCAACCCTTAAAATTTGCCATTACATCTATTATTTGGCAGCTCTATCTGTTTTCCTAAAGGAATATCTAGTTTATGCATCAAACTATTGTTACATTCAAACAATGCATTCTACCACATATGATTTTGCTCCAAAGCACCTTCTCCTACAACTTATCGGACTAAATGATCCTTGTAGGTCCCTTACAACTGAAATACTCTATTCTATACACTTGACAGTGTAATAATGTTAAATGTGCCATTTATTAACATATACATTCAAAGCTACTGCAAAATACTCAGTACAAGCATTCTAGAACTGAGTGGATAATCATCAAGAGGTCAGTTCTGGAGACAAAAAGATCATCTGAGCACTATATTCCCAAAATACTAAGGATGATTAGTGAGGAAAAAGTTTGTTTACAGATTAAATGTATATAACAAACACTTACTACATGTAAAGCATTTAAAAGAAAACATCTCCAGATTATTTTTGCAGATAGTAGTTTGACTTGCATAAGAAGTCAAAGGTAGCTAGGTGGACCATTACTCAGCTTATTTTCTTCTGCTTTTTTTTTTAAAGGGAGTGATGAGATTACATTCTCTTCTGTAATTCATTCGTTAGACTATGTTCATCTGAAATGCAGAAATATTTTGCTTACCAACACTTTTCAACTTCTCTTCCAGCAGTTTTAAAGTTTGTTGAATTGATGCTCCATCTGCTGGTGCTACATCTACACACAACATTCCTAGTAAGCCATCCAATTGCTGAGACAACTAAAATGAAAAACAACATAAATACTGATATTTAAAGATAAGTTTTACGCTTCAGATAGCTAGGTCTGCAATCTTTTTCTAAGTGTTTGGAAATCTGCCATTTTAGAAGCTTTTCTTTGCATCTACAGGAACTGAAAGTCAAGACGAAAGATAAATGACCCATCTGTCTATAAAATTCCAAGAGCATACATCCCTAGATGGGGGGAAGAAGGGGAAGACGGGGAAGACAAGGTGTTTTTTTTCTTTTTTTTTTTTTTTTTTGTTTGGGGGGAAGGGGTGTTTAGGTAAATATAGGAGCGAAATAAATGAAATAAATGCCTATTTAAAAAAAGAAACTTTGAAAAGTACACAAAACTGCAGTCCAATTAATGCATATGTGTCTAACCTAAAAGACTACAAAGAGTGGGGGAAAAGCAACTTTTTAACTAGTAACCATTTTATTTCAAATGCTCTTGTAATGTAAGGCATATTACAAAGAACTTCCCTCCCAAAAAAGGAGAAATCCATCTTCTCAGTGTTTCAATTATAGTAAATGAAGACATAGCATTTTCCAAGTGACATTATATTTCTCCCCACCCGCCTAAATTTTTTCCAATGCATTTGTCATTTATAATACTAAGGCAACAATATATTGACAGGTGAGCCTGTGAAACCTTAAAAAGAAAAACTTACATCCTGGGCAACACTGTGGAACTCAAGTGCTGCTTGTAATAGATTCTGCCTGAATTCCAGCTGACTGGCCTGCCGATAACACACATCACTCAGCTGTTGCTGCAATGCTTTCAATTCCACAAGGTCCTCCTCATCCCCTGCATTTAGAAGAGCTGCTATCTGCTGATTAAGCTCAACATAAACAGCAAACCACTCCTACAAACACAAGAAATTAAGCGTTAAAATAATACCAAGCATAATCCTATTTCTCTTAAAATGGCATGCATGTAACCGCAGAATAATAAATAATCAGATTAAAAAATGAATTTATTACAGCTTACACCACAATTATGAAATCTCATACAAGAGGAAAAAATGTTCCTAATTTCAAATCAACTCAAAAAGTGCTTGGTACATTTTAATATATGTACAGTAGTACAGAAAAAATGATGCAGAAAGATGGGAAGATTATAAGGCATGGCTACTGAACCAACAGAGAAATTTCACCATTTTTAAACAAATTTTTAATGCTTACATGTCTATAGTGCTCTACTGAAACAAAAAACATTTGCCAAGTGGTAAGCTATCACAAAAAGCTGTTCTTAAGACTATGTAGGTGTTGCTTTCAGTGACATGATTAAAACCAGCAATAATTCTCTTAAAACATTTAGAAAATAATACTACTGTTGAGAAGGTGGAAGTAAACTCCATCTTCTGATTAAAACATGAGTATTTATGTACAGAAACTTCAAAATTATAATTGCTTCTTATTTAAGGAAAGCTTTACACTACTCGATTCAAAATGTGTAGGTTTGTTTTTCAACTGCTTTGATTACTGAATATATACATAGGAGTTAGTTATGTTGCCATGAAAATAGTTCAAACATTTAACAGTTCTGGGAGATTTAAAAACAACTTGATACGTCAAGATCACAATCACATCTTGCACGACTGCGATGCCTGTACAGCTAAATACATTTGCTCAACAGCTTTTATTTTGGCCTACAGTAAAGTGACCTTCAAATGCCCACTGCATTTCTAATACTATGGAACAGCACCATCTATTGGCCTAAAATATCTGGTTTAATTAGAATTCTTGTCACGCTCCTACTAGGATGTTTGCAATTTTTTAAATTATGTCTTCAGCTTTTGCATCATTTATTTACAAAGCATGCAAACCACAGAGTATAAATATCCATATTCTGTAATTTTTTTCTTTTTACCCAGTCACCTCTACCATCTGCTCACAGGAAGAAACAGAGTATGAAAAGATGCAAAGAGGGGAAAAAAAGTAATAAAAAAGTTAAATTAGTAATCAGCCAAAAAATTAAGAGCAGAATAAATCTCTCATCTACTACCTGAAAGCGGCAACTAAGATGACATACTACGGAAACATCTTCTATTTTCACACATGTACTGTAGAAACACAGGTTCAATAAACTCAGTTTACACAACAGAACTCATTAGTAACTTTAGACACTGAACATACAAATCTAGCTTACTGAGTGTGACAAGTCAACTATAATACGAGAAGTCAAACAAAAAAACCTACTAGATTAATAATTTTTACTTTTTATTTTTAGCAGTAATTGATTTTGGTCAAGCTAGCAGTGAAATGAAGAGACTAGCAAATCAGATATGAAAAGTATGTTTCTGATCCTTTCCATCAGGGAAAATTAGGCACAGCTGTATGTGACAGCTCAAAATCATGGAGAAAAGGGCAATATTTGCTCAAAAATAAAGTTCTAGTATATTGCTCAGGAATAAGAGAGTCAGAAAATGGAAACAAAAAAACCCCAAACCAGCCCCCCAAAACAAACAAAAAACCCCAAACCAAGCAAGAAACAAACCAAACAAACAAAAAAAAACTGAAGAAAATTATTTTTTCACTTCAGAGTAAATCTGAAGTTAAAAAACCCTATCTTTAAAAAAAAAAAAAACCCACACATTTTCACAGGTATCCTCAAATAGAATCAAGTAACAGAAGTAATAAAATCAACAATAAATAGGAGATGATGAAAGAAAGCAAGCATCCAAGCTGTCAATTTGTTTACTAGGAGAGAAAAAAAAACAGGAAAATAATGAAAGCAGAGGACTACACTCAGTTATTATGAGGTATTTTTTTAAAAAAAACAAACAAAAAGGCAAAGTACATTTCTCCAGTGCTGTTGTCAAAAAATGTTTTTCATTTCAAAACAGGCATCTAAATTTAAGGTAGGCCAGTGGTTTCCTAACTGCTGCTTCTGGTACAAAATGCAAAATAATTTTTCCATTGTTTCTACACACTCCTGCCAGCACCTAAGAAGAAAGCAGTGTTCCGTCTTCTCAGTGCTTTAATGATGAGCAGCCAGCCTACAAACCACTTTAGTGGGATTTCAATTATTTCAAGGACTGTATTTAGCCTCAGCTAAAGCATCATTCTCTGTAGTAGATATTCAACCTTGTTCTCTTTTTTCAGTTTGAAATGCAAACACAACTGAAAGATACCCAAAATTAGTTTTTCAATTAAGTAGGCAGGGGATTTTTTTTTTTCATTCCAGTTAGAATTTTAACTGTAAGAGCTTTTACACTTTAGAAGGCAGTGGTTTTCAGAGTGGAACATTGCTTGAAGAGTTTAAAGCAAGACAGAGATGGGATTCACTTGACCAAACACAGACACCTACACACACTTCTGCATTTGAGCGAGGAAACTACTCAGCAGAGATGTAGTCAACATAACCTGTGTAGTCAGTGTTATTCAGACTAAAGGTTTGGGTTGTTTTGTTTGTTGCTTTTTTCCCTCTAAATTAACATCAGAAAATTTATAACCCAGTGTCTATTTTCTTTGCCATGACTGTAAAGGGAATTCAGAAAAAGTGGACAGAACTGTCAACGTCTACAAGGAAAGGCAGAAAAGAGGAAAAGCACTGTAAGCAACACTCCCTTTGGGAACAATGAGTATTCATATCCCAATTGTAGTTAATAATCTAATGGAAAGACACCACTCTACTGAACCTTAGGAAGTCTTCAAAATTAGATGCAAAGACATCTAGTCAATACACCTACAAAATGGTCTGTTCAAGATTTCATTATGAACATAAACTATATCTTAAGTCTTGATTAATGAAAGTGTTAAGCCACTCTTAGCTACTCCTAAATGTAATTTAATAAACACAAAAATATTAACTTCTTCATCTGAGAAGTACAGGACTTCTCAGCCATTTTTGCAGGGAGAAAAAGGAAATTTACTCCTCCTACTCATAATGAAAATTTAAGAATTGTAATGTAATAAAACCAAGAAAAATCATACAAAGAAATCAGTATTTTTCTACACTGGAAAACAAAATAAATAACATATACATATAATGACCATATTAAGTTCTTAAACTGCTCAGATACTTTTCTCTGCAACCCATAAAATCATGCACTATGCAAATCCTAGATACTCAAAACCAAAGTACATTGCATGTACTTAGAATTTTGATACTTGAAAAGGGTATGGGAAGTCTCACACTGTGCTGACTCTCAATCTCTTCATGTTTCTGTTGCAAAGCTTGTGAAGCTCTAATTGAATCACCTATTCCCCACTGGGTTCTTAGCTGTTCTGATCCAGGTCCTTCAAGCCAATTGACTACCTGTCAGTAAGATAAAAATGACAAAAACAAAGTAGCAAATTATTTACATGAAAATTGGTATAAAAATAATTTTATAACATAAGCAGAAATATTTCAAATTAAAATCGGTAAAAGTCTTCTCGTTGAATCCGTTCACATCTTCAAAAGGTTTAAGCAGAAACTACTTTTCATTAAACTTGGACTGTTAGCTACATAAAAGCAGGTGGCAGCTAGCAAAAGATTTGTCACATACATACTTGTCATTTCATGTCTTTGTCAACAAAAGAGTTTAAACCATCATTTTCTTTATAATGGGCCTCTCATGTTCAAACAAGAAGGTTTTTTTGCCCAAGTGAATTTTGTTAAAAATATTAACACTAAGTACCACATATGCACTTGTTCCAAAATCAAATTTCCACAACTTAGTATTTTATATATTTATGTCTTTCAACTTGCTCTGTTCAAAAAACAGAAGCCTCTTAAGGAGTCTCAGTGGCCACATCTCCTGGGATCTGCTTTTGTGGAAATCTTTGCAGGGTCATGGCAATACAGTTTTAGACTACAGTACTGGATTTCTTTCATTATTGTTGTTGTCATTATTGTTTTGAAATTATTTCATTTGATTTCAGTATTATTCAACACCAAGGAGAATATCTCAAATTTTGGTTTCCTTAATTATCAGATGGTATCCATGGCTCAATTTTATGACAATTTTTAAAAATCTAGAAAACAGGACAGCCTTGGTGAAACCTAACGCAAAAGTCACTTGCTACTGGAGTGCTGAAGTAAAAGGAAATAGAGGTGTACTCCCACATTCTGAACCTCAATGAAAAAGCATAGGAAGCCAGCTTCCTCTCTTTAATGTGACTTTTGTTTAAACATAAGTGACAGAACAGCTTCACACAGTTTTCCAGGAAATATAATACCATAGACAATGTAACACCGTGTGAAGACAAATGAAAAAGGGATTCAGTGAACCATTCTCCTAGTGCTGCTAGGCTACATTGCAGCAGTAATCAAGAACGACCATCACCACTACAGATAACTCAATTCACCCCACGTTCTAGCCATCATGTCCGTGTCTTCCCACCCCCTGCTTTTCAACCCCCCTCCATCCCACTGCAGAAGCAGCACTGTTTCAGAGCATATATTCTTTGCTCAAAAAGCATCCTGGGTCTTCCTTACTTTTATTATTTCTAGGGCAAATTAAGACCCTAGAGTTCTAGGTTCTTTAAACATAAAGTTAAACTTCCTGTTGTGGAATATGGAATGGACCTAGAAGTGAAGGCACCCAGATGTCCCCCTGTAACCTCAGCATGGTCTGGAAAACACATAGAAAAATAACAGTTCTCACGTAAGTCTGAAACGGTGCACAAGACTACCGCTTAGTGGTGCCCCCTCTGACCAAGACCACCTCCCCATTACAAGCTTCCAGCAACTACTGCATTGCCTCTGACATTGCTTAGCACAGCACATGGCCACTCTTGTGTGACAGATACTTGACCTGAGAGAAGTCACTAGGGGACATGGAGAAAGAAGCAATGTTATTTTCATCAAATATATTTTAAAATTATTAATGACCAGACTACTGCAAGGCCTGTCACTAATTTGTGTGAAAAGGTAATTAACACTTCTTCCTAAGATGGGACAAAAAGTTATCATAACACCGAGTCAGTCTGTTTAGTAGAACCGTTCATCAGAAAACATTTGGAAAACATTGCCCTCTTTACACAACAGAATGACAGATGAAAGACGAAGGAAAGGAAAACAAAACTACACAATAAAAGAAGAATGGTGGTTAAAAAGAGAGGGTAGGATATTAAAGGCACACGAGGTGCTTATGTGGGCTTATGGATAAGCAGCAAATAATGAAAATAAAACAGGAACACAAAAGCAAGCCAGGAGCGGTTAGCAGTATAAGCAGCTATTCAATGAATGTAATAGAAATGTAATTGTAATGAAAGCTAACAGGAAATCAAACACTAAAAAGAAAAACCCCAAAACCAACCCAAAACCAATCAGCATCACAGGGGGAAAACTTCCTATGTACACATCCATTCCACACTGCAAGCATGTTACACTGCAACTGCTGTTTGTTTTGACAAAATAAATTACACAGCACCTTCCCTTTATCTGTTTCCCCCAGACCTTCATTATCTTTCTTTTTTCTTTTGACCTAACTTTCTCCCCTAAACCAAAAGGAAACTAAATCAATTTCTAGATTTAGTAAGTTTCGTCCCATATATTTCTATGCCATTTAGAGCTTTAAAATGCACTTTATAAAACTGATTGGCTTGGTAAAATGGCAAAACACATTCTTCCTGTGTACTGAGACCCAGTTCACTTACTATGCAGCATCCATAGTGTAGACAGAGGAAATGAACAACTGTTTCTAATACAAACTGCAAAATGAGGCTGATGCCCCAGTAAACAAGTCTATTTAAATGCATTAACAATATCAGTTTTGCCAAAGTATGTTATAAATTTCATTTCAAACAACACATCTTGCTCAACCACTATAACACAGAAAAAAAACCTCACCTGATTATACCCACAGCCATGCTAATACGTTCTATATAGTACTATTTTAATGTCTTGCATATTTTTATCATTTCCAGCTCAAAATATCAAAATATGACATTTGTTTTTATATTTTATAATAATCTGAATGACTACATATGGGAAATTTATTTCCTCAGTAGATTTATATTTTCACTGCTAGAAATAAGAAGATTGATTAGTTTTTATCTTTACCCATACCTTGAAAGTTGTGAAGTGCAAGTACTTGATTTGTACTCTTCATGGATTAGAAATGTCAATGTTGAAAGGTTAAAGCAATATCCATTCCATTTTATGCATATTCAAACTATACAGAAGCTTAAAAACATAAATCTGATTTCAAGAAATAAACATAAGAGGAATAAATTAATTCCATTTCCTTGATTTTCTCTACTGAGACTCTGCTGAGAAAATGTTGAAAGTGCTAATTACATGCCTGTTTCCAAAGGACCAAATCAATTCATTATGACCTTTAACACACAATTGATTAGGAAGGTATGTATTCATTCTGGTCAGGGTAGCCTTGAAATACAGAGAGTTTAATCACTTAAGTTAAAACACCAAGCATTAGACAAATAAAGGAAAAAATAACGGCTTAACTTCAGTAACAGGAACTTAAAAACAATACAGGCAAGGGAAGGTTTCCAACTCTCAAGCAAAATCACAGTCAAATGTATCTCATTTGTGAATGTTCCTCTCTCTGCTAACAGGTCGGGCATTTGACCCTCCAACAACATAGTGGTACACTGCCTCAACAGACAACAACAGGACAAAGTGAAGGTTCTTTGGAAAGCCACGGTGATAGCCAAAATGTAAAGCATCAAGTGAAATTAGCACATTGCAGTCTGAAGAGTGAAAGGAGGCATGAACCTGATTGTTAGTTTTGCAGGAAGCAGTCTGGGACTTGAGCTTAAACCTCCACCCCACAGTATTCAAGAACAACTCTAAGCTTACCTGCATTACCTTCTGCTGAATCTCCTCTAGCTGCGTGCGTTTGCTACGTTGTCTGCAAACTTCCTGGTAGCGGGTATATTGCTCTCTGAGCGAGTCTAATAGCTTCATGACCTGTGGCTGAGCAAGTAGTTCATCATCCATTGGAGACCAGGTTACCCCTCCATCTGAACCATTGAATCGACGCTGTTGTAATTCAGACAGTAACTCATGACCTTCAAGAATACATGTAATGTTCTGATTAATTTAGATTCAAAAAAACAGGCACAAAAATTATTAGTAAGCATGACTGCTTTTAGACTACCAAGTGGTACATGTTTGCAGCTAATGATCTTTCATGAATTGGGCACATCTAATAATATCATTTCCTGCAGAACACTGGCCACAGTTTGTGGGATTGTATCAATCATAAAATAGAGTAGAAATTATTTGGTGTATTTAGATATACAAAAGAGATATCATCACTTTAACATTAATACTTACAATAGTATTGATTAATGTAAAGAAACATTTGCAAAGCACAATTCTGAGTCTGAAACAACTATAAGTATTGTGGTTTACTTTGAAATACTGTGCAGCATCCAAGGTATTTCTCTCAAACAATTCATATTCTTAGATTAAATGAATGATCTAGAAGCACTAATAAACATGGCATATACACTTCTCTGTTATCTTTTCAGGATTTTTATAGCACATACAAAACTTTCATAGAAAGTAGAGCTGAATACTAAGTATTTTGATGAATAATTTTTTCTCACTTTTCTCACCATATGAGAAAATGCTCTTAAGCACCATATGAGGGTACCGACTCTATTACAGAGTGTAAAAACTTTCATAAAAGCAAAGAGAGTATGTTTTGACTATTTCAAGAATGTTATTGCTAAGTTATAGCAGTTTTCAGGATGTAAACACCATACTACCAGTAAACCCAGATCATCAGTTTGTTTCCCAAAAGCTTCATGAGCAAGTTGGTAAATAAAACAGTGTTTAGTTGCTAAAGAAATAACTGGTGTAAAAGTGCAAGTCTGCCAATTCCATATCATCAGTTCTACAGGTCTTAAAAGAAAAGTTCACTAAAAGAAAAACCTTACCACTATTAATAGTAATTGTCATACCTCAAGGAAAATGCAGAAACATAGACTCAAAATTCAACTGGTATTATCTAGACAACCAAAAAGCCAAGGGCTTTGGAGACTGCAGCAAGCAACTTTCAGTTACTCAGCATATATTACTGTGAAATGAACATGTCTTAAGAATTCAAATACATTTTGTCACACAATGGAAATAAACATCATGGATTTCATCTTTTATAATACTACAAAGATAGCTGCAGGGCAAACAGACTTAAAGGCTGTTACAAGTCATAGTTCTACTGCGATAATTTTGAATTTTATTGCATTGTTTCAGCAGTAAAAGATTGTCATTTTCAAGGTAAAAACTTTTTTTTTTTAAACTAGATTCTTATCATATTCTAAGAACTTTATATGTGGATTTGGAACTTGTGAAAGCACCAGTACTTTTAACTATGGAAGACAGAACCCTTTTATCTAAAATCTCAGTTTGTTCATATTTACCCTTAAGAAATTTTAATTGGGGAGAATTTAATTTTTTACTCTCAAACTTTCAATACAATGAATCTAACAAAGAAAAACGTTACCTCTTACGAATTCCCATGACTTAATGGAAGTTTTTAAGCTCAAAAAAAAAAAAATCATGGTGCCACAATTAAGAAAACAGAATGCATACAAACTAACATATTTGGGAGCCATCTGTGTACACAAAACTGAAGCATTGTTTTGTCCAAAAAACTTGCCATTAGAGGAGGATACACAATTAGATTAAAATCTAGTGACAGTGTCTACAGACACTTCATATTTTTAAAACTTTAAACACCACAACAAGGAACTATTGTTTCACCTTTTAACTCAAACAATATTATCCCACATCTAAATAAACTAAAATTTTACACATAGGACATGTAAGCCAGCAGTTCTCTGTGGCAAATATTACATGTGATCCACACGTTAGTTTGTAGGAGGCTATACGGTACAGATTTTGAGCATTCAGACTCTGATCACTGCCTTAACACTACCCGTTACTACCTGCTCTACAAAGGCACACATCTTTATGCAAATTTCTAGTCCAAATCAAAAACCTATTGCACTGTATTGTCAACAGGAAATTCACCCTAAAGAAAACATTTCAATCAAAAAACTCCAAATTGTTTAATGCTGAAGGGAGAGTCAAAGCAGCAAAGAGTGAGAAGACTGTATGCTTCACTTTACAAATGTTCAGCTCAAAACTAGGCTGATGCAAATTACCAGAATTGTATACGGAAACGCTATCTGTATTGTAACCATTTGGTGGCTACTGAGACAAATTCATTCTATAAGGCCAACATATTGACATCACATAGAAAAAAATGTATTCTCAAAATTAAATATATTAATTATGGTAATACTGTAAAGATGTTATCAGGATTATTTTAAAATACTTTTGAATAGAGTTCTTCCATTTATTTGTTAACATCATTTTTTTTAACAAAGATGACATTAATTGATAAGCTTGTTCCATTGTGATGATGGCTAAGATAATTATCATGCCCTCTTTTTTCACATGGGGCTTAAAAATTAATGATGCTACTTTATTGACCATTTATCATTTTTCAACTTACTATACCTGTCTGTAATACCATCTCAGGATCAACCGATGGAAGGAAGTTCAAATCTATTGATCTTGAATAAAGTAACAAACACATTATTAATAATAATAAACTAAATAATAATTACTTAAATTAACAAACACATTTATAATAATTAGTATTACAGTAGCACTAAAAACTTCAACTAAGGCCAGAGCTACCTGATACTGTCAAGAGATTACTGAGCGAGGAAAGAAACAAAGTCCTCACTTTTTCAACTCACTGTACCAAAACTGAAGTGGAGCTGCTTGTAGTCAAAAACCAAATGAACATCCATGTACACACACACTGATTAATTTTGTAGTCTATATCATAAACTTTCAGCACTTCTTTACACATTTCAAAATACTTAAAGCATATCATATTTTCAATATTGTTTGGATTTCCAATGAAGTTTTATAATCCAAAAGCATTGATTTCAAAAAGCAAACCACGGACCTCTCTTTTTCTTGTTGAGTTCCTTTATCACTTCCATTGTTAATTAGAGCAAGCTCATCCAGTAAGGATGTTGATTCTTTCGTGAACTTTTCAAATACCTAAATAAGAAGCAAATTTTAATTAAAGACATGCAAATTACGTAAGTGGCTGTATTGAAGGTACCAGCGTAAATTCATCAGCTAGTTCAATCTTTACAAAGTACAATTATTTCCCAGCATTCAGATGGCAGGGTAGAAAGAATAGAAAATATAAAGTTTTGTTCAGGGAATACTTAAAGAGCTCTAAGATTGTTTAGGGAGACAGAAATGTTAACACTGAATATAACGAAGACAGACCCAGTTCTGAAATACTGAAAAATTTCTGCAAAAATTAAGTTTTTATGGATATATTTGTTCTACATCTTCATGTAAGCCTTTAAGTAAATCCTAAGAACAATGAAAATCAAGGCATGTAACACAACCCTCTGACAGCGCACTTGAATGGATTGAAATAATCAACTTTGTGACAATTATAGTTTTTTATCACTATTAATATGGGCTATATTGTAATGAATAACTAAGACAAAAGAAGGTTATACAACAGGAAATATTCTCATTAGTTTCTCTGAATACAGGGGCTTCTGATCTCTGACAACAAGGCCGGTACGGTCAGAGACTCTGTACCATTCACACGATTCTTCTGTACCTGATTTTCGATGCTTGCTTTTTCGGGTTTTGGTTTGGGGTTTGTTTTGGTTTTTTTTCAACAGAACTGACCATTATCTGGTCCTGTAAGTGACATGTGCAATAACTTTCAGGTCTTTTTAGTGTCAACAAATCATTAACCAATAGCCTGCACATGAAACTTTAACCTATTTAGGACTACTTCAATTTCAGGGAAAACCAAAGCGGTCATGAGGTAGTCAGCTCTCAAAAGCAATTTATAGGAGAGTGCTTTATAAAAATACAAGCCAAATTCAGTTGTTACAAGAGGAAAAAAATTCAGTAGAATTAAAATACATAAAATGCTGTACCCTAAACAAACTTCCTGCCCTCTTGTCTAGTTTCAGAATTCAGGAGTTGCAATGGAGGATGTTCTTAATATACAAAACAAGTGAAATAAGGCAAGAGAGGAGAGACAAGGAGAAATAAATTTTCAGTTGTAGTGTGAACTAAATACAAATCAGAAGTTCCAGCTAGAATGGAAGTACTGTCCTTAAGAATTTTATGAATGCAGGAGTGAGTAGAAGTCAGATTTGCACATACCAGACAAAAATTAAGGAAAATTAAAATATTAGATTTGCCCTCCATTCCCTGTGCCCAGGCACTCTCGGTTTTAGGCACAGAAGAAAGAAGCTGCCTTGCCCTAATCCATGCACACATAAAGGCTATGCAAAGACCAACAGAAAAGAGCTGCACAGCAGACGATGCTCTGCCTTTGGGTCTGAACACACCATTTGCTGAGATTAAACAAGAAAGAAACATGATACACATGGTGTAAACCCTCAAATTTCTTGAGGGAGAAGTACACCTGTGAGATTCGCTGCAGGGTATGCTTGAAAGGTTTTAGGCAGTTGCAACTGGGACATGCTGTGGAGACAGGATCTCACCTAGAGATCCTGGATGAGATACACATTTTAAGAACATGTTGCACAGGAAAGAAAAAAACTGTTTCACTGAAGATTAAATACTTTTTCAAAAATTTAACTTAAGCAACTGAAAAACAAGTATCAATGAAGAACAGATGAAAAACATTCTGGAGTGCTATGCACGCCAACAGTCGCTTAAACAATTTATGTCTAGTAATGATTTAGCGGTGTATTTGCTCCTAGACATTTACTGCATCCCTGTATCTACTGAGGAAACTGCACTGACAGAGGTTTTAGTGCAGAACAACTTAAAACCTGTATCTCAGTCCACAGAAACCAAGGCCTAGGAGAAAATCTCAGAGGATCTGCAGAGTCCAAGTATTTCTTCCTTGTTTTAGCAGCCAAATAATCTCCCTTTGTAGTGACTATACCATAAACTCATGCTCTTCTAGAGTGAGAGTCTACAAGAAAGCTTCATTAAGGAACCTGTTGGTTCAACAAATTGACTACATTAGCTTTATCATCCCTTGAGCAAATCCAGTCTTAGTTATCATCATAAGCCTGTTCATGCATTTGAACTGCACTACTACACAGATGACAATTTCTACACACTTAGTAGTTCCTACACAAGAAAGAGAGTCATGGCTCAAGAATAAGACAATAAAAAAAACAAAATCCACAACAGAAAACTAACCAGCCTCTTATTCAACCAATCCATGTGATCATAGGTGAGAGTTCCTCCAAAATCTTCTGTTAGTTGGCATGGTTCTATGTATCGAGTCAGCTTGTTAGCAGATACTAAAATAACCTGCAATAATAAAAGAAGTTTTAGGTATACTTGTAAGTAATGCTTATATTTTTCCCTAAGTACCTGAAAAGTTGTGTTAAATGTGTCCAGAGGTACTGAGCAGATCTTTCTGTGGTTCAGAAAAAGTGACCCTTTTACTGCTAAATGTTTAACTAAAGAATGGCTCGTTGCAACCAATGTGAGCCTAAAACAAACAGGTAATTTTAATATGCAGTATCTATCTAATTCATGATCCTGTAAGAGCATCACCTGTACCACCTTGCCTATTTGCAATACGAAAAAGAAATATGTTTCTTGGATGTCTGTTTTCTTGATGGTAACTGATGCTTCTTGATTAATCACATACCACATGATCTATTTTTAGTTAATATTATAGCAAGATAACATGCTGCAAAGCACTTAGTATTTCTATCACTCTCTTGCAGTACTTCTAGCCCCAGAGGTGAGTTTGGGCCATAAGAGTTAAGTGCCTCCATATACTGTGCAAATATGCTCAGCAAGAGTTGGATCAACCGTACTCTTCCCATGAATAGTCAAATTCAAGTCTTAGTATGCTTAACAGCCCGAGTCATTCGTCCAGGAGACAAATCTAGTTCATCAACTACTTCAGGAAAGAAAGGAAAACACACATTCACTGCTAGTCAGAAGACTAAATTCTTCCTTTCATTTCTGCATTCTAGAGGCTCTTACTCATATAAACACAAAACAAAAGCTGGCAGCACCGTTTGCTTTGGTGCACGATATGCTAAGCCTGCAATAACTCCTCTAGAAAAAGAAAACCAGAATAAAAAACCTCTCTATGGAAGCAGACATACTGGCAATATATATAAAGCAAAAACTGAAGAGTTTTGAGAACCCATCAGATATGTAGACATTATTGCAGGGGACAAGAATATGTGGAAAGAGCCTTCTACTGCTAGTCCAGCTCTGTGTTCCTGCAGGCACTGGAAGACATAAAACCCATCCCAAACTTAGGAGTTTTCTCCTTAAAATCACCTCAGGGGTTTTGCCTTCCACTACTTCAGGATAGTTCAGACCTTTCTAGGTCACTAAACCAATCAGATATACCAAATCATTAATGAAAATGCTACGTTTCTAAGACAAGTTTTAAGATCATAAGCCATTCCAGTCAATAACCGTTAGTCATCTTTAAAAACTGAAAGTAGAGGTTCTGCAGTCTCCATCCTTGAAAGTTTTTCAAGGCCCAAATGGATAAAGCTAAGAGTAACCTGGTCTAATCTCATATATTATCCTGCTTTGAGCAGAAGGTTGAACTGGAGACCTCCTGAGGTTCCTTCCAATTAGAAATACTCTGTGATTTTTGAATTCTTACAACTACAGAATCCAGAGCAGTTCCAAACAAACGGTTTAATAGTTAATGCACAAGAATATCTTCCAGCAAAGTTCAGCAAATACAGGCTATTCTCCTGTATTCTTAATGGTATGTAGCTGCCATAAATGGAATTAGCTTGCAGTTTCATTAAGTAATGCCAATAACCAGCCCAAACCCCAGATGACTATAGGTCCAAGAAAAATAAAACCTTTGTTCTTCCTTCAGAAGAACAGGTCATTTTACGTACTCTTTTCATCTCTATTGTTTACAAAAAAGGAGAAAATTAATTTACTCAATCAAGATATGACATGTAAAATTACCTTTGCTTTGCTAACATATTTTCTGTAGGCTTTCTGCTTATTTGTCTAGAAATAGGTTCCAGCTGAGTCATGTTAAAGAAAAAATCCAAGAATCTTCTAGAGGATTAATTTTCAAACTGGCAATACCATGATGTATACAGTAACAGCCACTGTATAAAATCCTTTTATACAACAACTTCAAAGGCTTCCTGAATTTGTCCAAGGACCATATTTACAAGTGTGCAGGTGGGAAAAGAGAGACTACATCAGACAGCAGGGACTGCTAAAGAGGGGAGCTCACCTTTATAACTGCCACTCTCTGGACTCTGGTGTTTACCTTATGTCCTTAAACCACCTGTGTGAAACTGAATATTGCAAACTCAAGTCACTTGCTAAACACAAGCTCTTAAATCATCCTTTTGAGTACAGATGATTGGTTCGGTCTCTTTTTTAATTCTCACCTTGGATGTGCTCGAAACACATGCCAAAATGACTGGAAAGATGATGACACAGTTAATTTTCTGAAAACAGGGAAAAGTGATGTTTCCATTAGCCTCCCAAAAAGATAAAAGAATGGAACTGCTAACATTACTGTGTAATCTTCTGTACACACTCTGCCTCACAAGGTGAGAAAACTATCACCTTATATTTGGCAAACTAAAGGGACCTATACCCTTTGTTACTAATATCAAAGAACTCAAAAAATGAGAGAACATGCATGCAACAGCAACAAGACGTTCTTCAAAACAGTTCTACTGATTTTGTGACACCATACAACATGCATCTCTACAGAGTCTATTACAGAAGAGTCATGAAACAAAATTCACACTAAACCCTGTACAACAGTTTCTTACTCAAAACATCCACAATATTTATCAAACAGCTTTATCCTCTTGTAAGCAAAGAATTAAATGCCATACATTTCTAATTTGAGACCTGATCATTTAATATTCTTATTAAAGAGGGAAAAATTAAAAGGCCATGGTGGTTTGTTAAGGATATCCACAAAGCATCTGGAATATAACTATTCTTAAAGCGACATTAATTTTCATCCAGTTACTCTAGTATTCCAGAAATGGTATTTTTGACTGAAGTAGACAAAAGTTATACATACCTCAAAGCCAAGTCTATCCTTCTCTTTCCAAAAACAGAAATGTGTAACCTTCTTATCCCAAAATTCATCTGGCTTTACTACACAAACAAGTGAGACCTCAGCTGGAACAACATTCTGTGGAAAAAATAAGTAAAACATTCAAGATTAAACCTTCATTTACCACAGAACTCAATCCCACTTACATGCCATAATCTATTCAAGAATTTGTTTCAATTTCTATCTGTAAATTTTAAGTCTCCCGCGTATACATCACGTTGGCTCCATCCTGCTCTTAGCAGACTGAACTACATTCCATAGCAAAATCATGTCAGAAATGTAAAGAAAATCTAACCTCTCTACTCCCAGTTCTGAGGCCTAACCATGAGTCCATGCTACATCAGTATGGAACAACACGAATTATTGGCTACACTTAATTTCATTTATGGCATTTCATTACCAAAAAAAAGTCTCGGACAACAAGCTTTAACCAGTGTCATTTGCTATCTACAATGAAACTGGCATCATAAAGGTAGAAAAGAATTGTATACTTTCTTATTATATCACATCAGAATTATATCCTGTACTTCCGAAAGGGCATCATATTAACATTTCAGCATCTTAATTCACAAAATTATTATCACAAAAACATTCCTCAGCCTAAAACAATAATTTCATCTACCAAGTTGATTTTATGTTTTCATACTCAATGTGGATCAAGGAACAGAGACCCCTGCTTACTCCCAAGTCATCAACTATAGCAATAAGCCACAGTTAGATTATAACCGTACTGACGTAAAGGTGACACAGTGCATGGGAATTCTCTTAAAATACCTTATTTTATTTATAAAAGCATAATTCTGAAAAAGTTATATACATCCAACTCAGAAAACATAGCAGTGGAAAAAAAAATACTTCATTCTTGCACCATTTTAATGAACATACACAAAAACTACTTAAAAGTAGACAATATTTTTAACACTTAAGTGTCTCTGATGACCAAACAGCACCTTTGAGAATTACATGTGTCCAAGCAGAGAGAAATCTCAAGCAGTCTGCACAAGTGATTAGTTTACAAATGAAAATCTTCTTAATTGCTTCCTTCTCAAATTAAAGATACAGATAGGCAACTTATGTTTCTGCAGGCTTCACGCTGACAAGAAGCGTGCTGACAGGAAGCCACTGAAATACGAACATGGGCAAATAGCGACCTTCCCCACTAGCTGAAGTTCCCACTACGTGTCACAACTGCACATTAGCTGAAGTGAAAGCTCAGTGAAAATAATAATCAGAATATTATGGATCCAATAACTATAACTCTAGGAACGCCATCTTAGTCAAGAAAAGGCAAAAGACACCTCAACACAGACTAAAATACCCAGGAGCAACAATGAGTCAGCAGCACAAGAAGATCCAAGTATTCATATTTGACATGCTTTCTGATGCTTCATCCAAGTCTGAGAGGAAAACTGCTCTGATAAGGACAAGTCATCTGTGCAGTAAGAAAGGCAGCAGTCCAAGTTCTCTTAATCTATTCAGAGTGCTCTATCTTGCACTTTCTTTGACCACTGAGACCAGAAAATAACCTACACTATTTAACATAAATAAGACTTTATGCTAACCTCTGTTCTGAAAAGCTTAAATAATAAGTTGTCATTAATTTATTTATTTGGGAATTGGCACCTTTTCTTCTCCTACTCTGTAGAGCATCCAGAATATAATTTGTGATTGGGACTATTACATACAACAAAATCAGCAACAGCCAACTCCAAAGGAAACCAAGTAGTACAACATATTGCATCAGAACCTGATCAGCTGCACTATCGGTGTGGACTGTTCCCCTCCAGACACTCCTAATACTCACAGTTGATGATGCCAGAAGCACATTTCTCTATTTCTTTTTTAACTAAAACTGTTTTAAAAAAAGGTCTACAATTGTGTGGTCTCAGCATGTAATGAATTTGTCCCTCACTTGAGTGAAAAGTATCATCCACTTTTCAAATTGTTTCTTCCTGCACAGAGCTCTGCCACAGAACCGCATTTTCTGATTTCAAACGGCCATAAATTGTCTATTTCTCAATAAAAAAATTACTGCCTCTACAACAACGCAACTATGGGGTTCACATATGTAAAACCATGTAGTCAACTATGAATGTATAAAAATGTATTTACCTGAAGCATTAACACAACCGTCTTTACCACGTTCCATTGAGATTTTCTGCCATCCACTATCACAGTAAATCCTCTAGCTTTACACTTCTCACTAGAAGAAGAAAAAGATTAAAAAAAAAATGAATGAACATGTCATATCACGGCTTTGGATTTAAACTCCGAGAAACACAAGTACACAGTTTTATACGTACAGAAATACTGTCTTAAAAACTAACTTTACTCATTTAGAAATAACTTTTATGCTCAAGCATACTAATAGATATTCCAAATTACAATTTCTCAGCAGTACTGAAGTGTATTTCATAATACAAGCATTTAAACTTCAGCAATTCTGAAAAGGTTTCATAACCATAAACTTCATAACATCCTCAGAAAAAGGTCAACTGACAGTTTCATAAGGAAGACAAAGGGATGTCAGTTTTCACAAGATTACTTGTGAATTGGCACAGATTTGAGGATACAGCTAAATACCACTTGATGCATGTCCCAGTGGGAAACCATCTAAACACACTTAAATTTTTCTCCTGAACAAATGGACTACAAATTGCAGTGCGCAAAAAAACCTCTACAAGGACAAAGGCTTTGCATATGGGTCTACAAGAAAAAGTATTCTAGACTGACAATCTCTTTCTCTTCTAATAAGGTTTGAGCCTGTGTATATTACAAAAAACCTGTTGCAAACAGTTAGCTGCAAAGTCAAAAATTCAAAGGTACTTGCGCTCAAGGAACAAATGGGAGACAACAGTGAAAATCTGTGCATTCCCACAAAGCCCTTTCCAGCTCATTTCTAACTGAAGCTGGCAACAAGACATGCACAGCAGCTGGGCAGAGAGTTCAATGGTGGCAGCAAGGTCTGATGGTCACCAACAGCTGGGAAGCATTACCTTCTCACAACAAGCACAGCAGCAGCCAGAAGAGGACATGGAAGTGAGCTCATAACTTTATCATTAGTTACCACATTAGAGATCACGTCTCAGATGGAAATTTTTGCATCCAGCAAAGTTATAAGTAACCAAAAATTATGGCATTTACATGATGTAGAAAATTATTATGTAATCTTTAGCACCCAAATCTATAATTACAAAACAAATCCATTTCTGTGATTTCCTTAGCTTACAAAAAAAAAAGTAACTTGCACGTAAAGTATGCATTATGTTTCACAACAGGAAATGTAACTGTTAGTTATTTCATGTTTAAGCTGAGCTTCACCAGCTTTGTGTGGAAGACAAAATTACCTTGGAATTTAAAAAAAGGGAAACAAGGCACCTGACTAGTCTGTTTAGGAAAAATAATTAAAGTTTGCTGCCAATCCATACATACTTTTGGTTACAGTCACATGTAAGATCATACATATGTTTTTTCTGGAAACACTCAAGAACTTGCAAGGCTTTGTGCATTCAGTTCAGAATGAGCTCACACTACCACTACTTTTAAGAAAAGATGAATAGTGACACAATAGCATCTTGACATATGGTTTCCTTAGGCTCACCAGAACCCAGCAGTATCAGCATCTGCTCTTCTCTACTACTAGACCCATTACAAAAACAAACAAACAAACCAAACCCCAAACAACCAACCAAATTCAAAAGTGAGCTATTACTTCCGAAAAGTTTATTGAAGTTAAAAAAAAAAACACTTGGTGATTTGAGCCACAATACAGAGACTATAAGGGAAGCAAACTTCAGTGTACACAGACAACAGCGTAACATTGACACTTTTACTTTTCTTGGATTATAAAGAAGCCTTAAGAATCCAAGAAAATCATCAAATAGCACCAAAGAAAGGTACAACAGTAGACTTAAACACCAGGAAAAAGTTGTCTGAAGTTTGAGAAAAGCTTTACACACACACAGTCCACCCACCCACACTCCAAAAACGTTTTACCTAAAACACTACAAACAGTTATGCCTCTCCTATTTCGGACACAGCTATCCATCAACACTAGAATGTATATTTTGAAACACTTATAGTTACAACATATGGCATATGTAACTGAATTCAAAGTTAAACGTATTAGGTTACTTTACACACAGAACTTGGGGAAAAAAGTAACTAATGTTTCTCTAGCAGCGGTCTGGGTTTGTGACAACATCCTTCCCCAAACCCCTCCTTTTTTTCAAACACTGTTCAACAAATCTTTCCAGGACAAAAAAAGGCAAGTGCTAAAGCCAAGAAGTTTGCATTTCCCACAAAAAACAACATGCAAACAAAAGCAACAATTTCTCCATACTGCCATCATAAAAGAGAGGTCATTTTTTCCATGACTGACAAACAGAACATTAGATGTGGGAACACTGAACTTTGCTTTCAAATGGACTTCCCAGTTTGTACATAGTACAAAGAGTACTTTGGTTGAATTTTCAGTTATTTTAACATAATATATATAAAAACATACATCAGGATGAGACTACAGAATAATTAATGATTGCTAGAACAACAATGCCTGCATCTGTTCCACAAATACAGCCAAGTCCTTAAGCCAATGAGGTGACTTGCACAGATGACCACTTGGGTTTTTCATCACTTTACAAAAGACAAGCTGTTTGAAAAACCCTAAAACTTCCATGACTAAAATGTTTTGCAATATACTCCTATACCTATTGATGTTTTACTTGTAAGCAACCTAATTTATTCTTTGCTTCCTTCTCCCTAATCAGAATTTTTTTAAACAGTCTTAACTATAAAAAAATGGATCTTTTATACTTTGCATATTTACAATATCCAAAGTACACTAAAGTGTCATAGTTATGTCATTGTTCCCCTGTTTCCAGAAGGGGAACTTAAAGGGATACAAAAGGAAGCATTTATCCAAGGGGCTTCTTTCCTTTTTAAATCAGTGGCACAAGAGAACAAAACAAAGCTAAGATGAATAACAATCTGTGGATATTAAGGAATAAAAATGCCGTTAATTAAGGTAGGACCAAGAACTGTCACTATAAGCTTGCAACGTTACATGCACAGAACTTAATCAACAATGAGTTTACAGCAAGGTCTGGATGACAGGATATTCAAGTCATCATTCAGCACATTCAAGCAGTATCTTAACATTAAACATTTGAGTTGCTCACTTTTAGACTCAGGGCAAACTTAAGCACTACAAGCTACAAAGATTAGACACATAGCAAAGAAAGAAATAGGATGAAGTTTTTTTACTTTAGGCAATGTTACCTTTGTAAGATTAGGAGCTTCATTAGAGTGGCTCATTAATTTATATAATAGCTGAAGTAATTAAAAAGAAATTACCAAAGAAATCACAAGAAGGGAGGGAGGAAATACACAAGGCAAAAACAACCAAAGCCAGATATACAGAATAAAAGGGCATATGCAAGCCTTAGTAGACACCCCTTCATACATTGGGATGTACGTTTCTAATTCAGTCAGTATCACATTTTAACCAAACATTTATGTAAACTTTATTTGGTACTGAAAACCAAATAAAAATAAAAAAACAATAAAAAGATCACTTCCACCACTGGAAAAGAAGGCAACCCTGAATAGAATGGCTTTGAAATCACCTTGGGATACTTAGAAGGTAGTCTAGTGTGACACTCAGCTCGTCCATACTCGTCTGTTCAAGGCATAATGGAATTGTCAGAATGAGGCCACTTCTTCTGTCCTTTCCTCCTATTTCGGGGGGGAAAGTCATTAGAAAGGTATTCTGATGGCTTTAAGGTAAAAAAAAAAAAAACATGGTCTCAAAAATACATCATAAAAGTAACCTTTAAAGCTGCTGTGAAAATCACAACTGACATTTCACCTCTCAGTTGGGAGGATTCATTCACCACACTGATATTTAAGGTATCAGAAGGCTTCACAGCACAGACCACATCTGTAGCTGACACAGTCTATCATCTAGTACTTTCAACATAAGCAACACAAATCAAGTTTTCCAGAAGCACTATTTTTGCGTTATCTAGATTACATTGTTAAAAGGTATCTCCTAGACCTTCTACAGTACCAGCCCACCAGAAACCTGGTAAACTTCCACGGTGAGCACGTACCTAGCAGCTCCCACTGGAACACACCACCTCCTAGAAACATCAACTACACAAAGGAGGATCTTGCACCACACTGGCTGTCCATGGTGCACACTCTGAATTCATCAAACATGTAACACAAATATTTCCAACCAGTTGCTTTAATCTTCGTATGCATTTTCAAACACTTCTGATAAAAGTCATACAAACAATATTAGCAACAAAATTGTTGAAAGACCTGGCCTCACATTTATATGTCCATTATGAGATCCAGTAAGATCAAGTGTTAGGCGATGCTGATGTGCTGTATTTAAGTAGATGTTCTACAACTGCGGTTTGGGTTGTTTTTGACTACACAGACTCTCAAGAAAGTCTCTCGAAAGGGGCATCACTGGTGATTTTCAAAAAAGGCAGAAGGGCTTGAGATCAAAACATTTGCCCCTAAATATTTGTTAACTCATCAGAGGATTAAGTAAAAGGGGCAAAGGTAGCTACGACACATCTTTCCACTTGATTTGGAGCAACTCATCTAGTTCATGCATTCACCATTTTGAGCAAACCAGCTTATCTGTTTCTTTTTCTCAATGCCCCTGAATCTTTTAATGTCTATAACCAGCAAAAAGAAGAGAGTTCTTAACTTCAAAACCCAATCAAATATTTTGGTGAGGGTAAAAGGAGGGGAAATACGAGAAGTGGGGAGGGGAATTTGCACATGAGGTGAAGAACATTTAATCCAAACATAATCCAGAAGGATACAGGGCTTGAGCTTATAGCTTATTAAACCACAGCTTCAGTAGTTTTGGGGTGCTTTTTTCAATCCTTGAGTATTTTTTTACAATAGTACTCATCTCTACATGAAACAAGTTTCAAAGTAAATTTTCCACCATCTGGAGTAGCTGAAAATCTTTTCAATTTTATTCAATATTATATTTCAGAATAAGTTTTAATATATATTTTAACTGTTGTTTAAAGCAACAGTTATTTACAGATTGTCCACCCTTCTCTGTTTCTGAAAGGCAGAAAGCCTGAAAATTGGAGTGGGGAAGCTGGAGAAAAAGGAAAGAAAAATACTTTAATGCATTAAAAACTGGACATTTATTCTCACCTGTACACTCAGAGTGAAAAAAGAATTTCTCTCCACTTGTTACACTGCTTAGTGAGTGTAACAAATAAGTGGAAAATGTTAAGTTTGTGGAGGTAAAGTAATATTTCATAAGCCATATTGATTCAACGGTAGCTTGTTACCTACCATTTCTCAACAAGAATAAAACATTAAAAGCAATAAAGCAGCCTTTTTTCAAGTGTTCAGGCACCGCTTGGTCTTCCCTTTACCCATAAGGAAAACCTCAGAGAAGGGAGGGTAGCAGTTTTTAGGAATATAGAAAATTAATTCCTTGAAACTAAAATTCACAATACCCAAGTTCAAAAATGGGTTACACGTTGCAAAATGGAGGCACTATAAAAAAATTACTGGAGCAGAGAAGCAAGAAAACACTGTCACAAGTACTAATAAAAATAAAAATAGACTGGACAGAATTTGGTGCTCAAACTGAGTGAGCCTGCAATAGGAACAGTAAGAACACAAGAGGTTACGAAAGTATTTCTACAGGGAACAGCAGAAGAGCTTCCTTGAACCAACTTCCAGGCTCCAAACTCCATGAGGCATGGCAGCTCAAGACTAGTAGATAACATATTTGTAAGAATTGTATCTAACACTTCCTTTCGTCTTCACACGAGTGAAGCATCAACGAATATACACATGGCTAGGGAAGGAAGGGATTGCACGAAAACACGTTTTCTTCTTGCATTTATAGCAAGTTAGCCTTCCCGTTATCTGATTCATGACTTGAAGGGCCTTCTTCTGTTCAAAGTTACTTCTCAATTAATGAGGCAGACTAACACCAGCCCCCACAAAAGTAGTTAGCTATTAATAGTAGTTCATATTTTGTTTACACAGACTTGAAAAACTCCAGTGTTGAACAGTGTCTAGCTAATGGAAGTTTTGCATGAATGGCTCCAAGTGCCAATTCTAGATACCAGACACACAGAAATTCTTTCTTTTAAACAGCATTTTAAATTACTAAAAAAACCACAAACCAAACTGAAAACCTATGATCTCTTGACATTTCACAAAAAGACCACAATAATTATTGAAATTATTCAGTTTTCTCACAAGTTATCTTGTGTAACAACTGAAGGGTTTTTCCCCCAGCTAGTAAACACTACTAGAAAAGATTCAAACATCTGTATTCTGCTTGCACTGTGATTTTTGTACAGCTTTCTTGCACTGCAGTATATAGAGATTAGGTAAATATTCTGTCACCCTGCCACAGCACAAAACAAGAACAAGGTAGGAGTAATCAATGACTCTTTTCCCGAGTGAAAAATTATGGCCATTCATTGAAAGAGAACTGATATATCTTTATCCATCTGAGAATCATTGTAATTCCAAACTGTATTTTTAAAGGAAATACTGAAAAAAAACCTGAATGGGCTTTAAAAGAATATTACCTAAAGTTACCAGTTAAGAAGTGATGACTATCATGGATGTAGTCTAACATTTCCCAATCCTAACACACTAAACAATAATTTGTTCTTTGATCTTGGTTGCACTATTTTTCTAACTCCCTTCTAAAAATTAAAGATTACATAAATATTTACCACTACCTTCAGAATACAATGTTTAGTGAGATAAACCCAATCACCTTGTGATTTTAGGCATGGCAAACAACACCTCTTTGTCTTTCAAAAAAATGCTACACACAGACTATGGGAGTCTTTAGGCTTAGAAGTAAACCTGAAAAATAAAGCCCGGGGAAATTACCTTGATATATGTTGTAACTCAAAAGAAGTGATGTAGTTTATAAATTGAAAACATGCTTAAATTACGGAAAGAAACTAAAAGCATCACAAAAAAAAAAAAATTCATTCATTTTGTACCCAAAGTGGTTGTTCAGGTTTTTTGTTTGACTCACCAGCTTGCCTTTTTTTTCCCCCTGCTATTTGTAATGACCTACCAACATGGAAGTTACGCAGCCATGGATGCCAAATCTGAGGAGACACCTCTCTTAGAAACAGTTTCGCTTCCAGAAAAAGAAGGCAGGGCCAACATTA
This sequence comes from Pterocles orientalis, assembly GCA_011057875.1. Taxonomy (NCBI): domain Eukaryota; kingdom Metazoa; phylum Chordata; class Aves; order Pterocliformes; family Pteroclidae; genus Pterocles; species Pterocles orientalis. The sequence continues at coordinate 353,302 of WKFP01014934.1, read as the reverse complement.
TTTGAACAAATTTAACTCAAAAAATGACAAGAGACTTCAACATATAAACATTGCAGAATGTTTTCCGAAAATATTTTTTTTTTTTTAAGTATTTTTTTATTTATTAAACTATATGGAATAAAATTGCTTTGAAGAGACACAATGAACCAATTTCTCTGTCAGGTTCATTTATTTACACTGAAGAACACTTAAAAGAACTACTGCATGAATCTTCTACCATTCATTAATTAAAGCATCCATTAATACTACGCAATTCCAGAAAGGTCAAACCTACTTAGAAATATCTAGGTTCAAAAAGGTTCCTAGCATTTAAACTGCCACTCAGCAGAGTACTTACCACTAAGAATGCGTACATTTTGAAATGGATCAGGAAGCTTTAACAGCAAATTGAAAATGCACTCTAGTTAATGAGAGCTTCCCCTTGCAGTATAATGCTGAACAAATAACATACTATGCATCTGCTTTTACTACAGAAGAAATTGTCCACTGTTCCAGGCTTTAATATAAGTTGAGTCTTGGGGTTTGTTTTTTTTTTTTGCTTGTTTGTTCTTAAACAGGAATTGTTTGATTTGCAACTTCTGGGGACAGTGGGCAAATTCAAAGCAAAAAAAAAATTCTATTAACAAAAGGCAGGTTTCACTTCTCAAGTGACTGGAGCAGGTTAAACGAGACTAGCTAAATAAAATAAACTAAACCAAACCAGAAGAATATTCATTTATGGCAACACTTGTCAAATAGTGAAGTTGAGATGTGTTCTGCAAGTTATCTACCCATCCTAGAATAGACAATCAAACACCAAGAACTAACACAGCTATCTGTGACAGCAGTGAAATAAGCAAGAGAATGCCATTCATCAATTTAAATAGTCCTTTTTGTTTTTCTCTGGCATAGGGAGGAAAGTTACCTTTAATCCAAGATTCAAGAAGTTTTAATAAATACAACAATCATTTCAGCCTTGCCTAAAGTAACTACTTGTCAAGAATCAAAATGTTGCAACGCATGGCTAATTCTGCTTCCGTCCATTTGGAGAAAAGGCAGGTGTGAAAAGGAAGGAAAAAATTTCTGAAGAAAATCCTGAAACTATTCACTCTGTATTTCTAAAATCACGTAAAAAACCAGAAAGGGTTATTCTTGGATGCCAGCTAAATCGTCATTCTTTTATGTATATACTAAAACTTCATGACATCAACTTTGTGGAGTTGAGTTACAGGCTACAATAAAAACAAATGCCAGCAGCAATAGCCTGGCTACCAGATTAAAAGTTTCAGAGATCTTTTAGAAATATAACAAAGTGCTAAGCTACAAGACATTTCTGTTAAATACTTACAGCAAATACAAGTAACCCACATAAAAATCCCATCGGAATTATGCAGGAAGGAACCAACTGACGAAAACAGAAACCGTACCTGAGAGAAAAGCCAATTTTTTCTTCAGAATGGGTAATATTACTGAAGCTTCCATTCTACTTCAGATAATTTTCAGAGCTCTGAAACACAATAAGTTCAGGTTATCAAGCATGGGAAATCAAATACAAAGTTTCACTAGAAGGAGTACTGGGCAAAAGACTTTGTACTCTTCTGAAGGAAGCAAAATCTGTAACCAAAATCCAAAGTACTGTAAAAACTAAAGAAAAAAAAAACCTCAAAGCAGAATCTCAACCGAGGACACTGAGATAATTTATATAGAAGTCATATTTCCCAAATCCCTTAGACTACAATTAATTTACAGGTAGATCATCTGTTTTCTCAGCTATTTGCATGTAAAATAAGTGTAAATAAAATTTACACTTTTGCATAGTCTGTCTAGTATTACCAGGACTATAATAATTATTTAAATATGTCATGCTGCATTTATGTCAGGACACTGCCATTAGTAGGTATTCAATTAAAGAAAAACATCCAACAGCCAGAATACCTATGTCTAATCTACAGCTGGAAATGCTTCTGCTCCTTTCATCCCCAAATCCCTTCCTACCCTCATGCCATTTTTATTGCATTATGAACCGGAATTCACTGTGATTGAGCTCCTGTGTTTCACTGACAAACCAATTTGCTTGAATTGATTGAAATGAAATCAATTGAATGAAAATTAACAATTCAAATTGCTTGAACTGCAACCTCCTCTTCCAGCCTACACAAAGTAGCAATTGGCATCTGGGCTTTCTGAGTTCATACGTGCACAAATCAATCTTTATAACAAAAAAAACTGCACAGAAATATGCAATTTGGCATATGGACCAGTATCCAGTCAAAATAAAAACAGATCAAAAATGTTTTTTTCTTTAATTCCAGGCACAGGGCTTCAGAATACAAACTGAAGTCCTCTGTCTGGATACTTCAGCATTCATGCACAGAAATAGAACTCTTTTTTCCTGAAGGCGGGGCAGGGGGAATCAAAAACTATGAATGACCTAGGAGAAAGAAGAAAAAAAAAAAAAAAACACCAAAGAACCCCGAATACGAGAGCCTGAGTTAAAACAGAATAGTTATTCCCTTTCTTGTTCAAACAATTAGCTTCATTACAAACAAAAAATTACACGTACCTGGTAATGATTTTTCCCTCTCTTTTCAAGTTATATTTCAAAATTATTACAAATGGCTTTTCATTATAATCAATTAAGAAAGCCCAAACCTACACACACACTTCATTATCTTCATACTTTCACATATGAATAAAAGTTTGCATCAATTTATTGGCTCTAAGGAACATGTTTCTTTGCTGTTGTGAAAAGACCAATGTATTCAACATGAAAGCCACCACCTGGCTTTCTGCCACAGTAGTGGTACTGTCCATGGATCAAAACAGTCCTTTTGTTCAGTATTTCCTGGAACTAAAGGAAGCGTTCTGTTCATTCAGAGAGGAGGGAGGTGAGTCAGAACAATTGCCGATAATTTCAAAAGCCTAGCCTTTGTTCCACAAACTCCAGAGGTTTTCAGTTACCTCTCCTCTGTGAGAGCTTTGATGTGATCCATCTAGAAGAAAACTCTCACCAGAGCAGGTTATCAGAACATACCAGTAAAAAAATGTCAGGTTTAAAAATAAGGTTTAACATCCTTCAGTATCTTTAACACTCCAGAGAAACTCAGGATGAACTAAATGTCTTTTTCCAATATTGGAAAGTGAAACAATTTCAAGAGACCTGGCATCTACTTTCTACTGGGAGCTATCAAAGATGTTTTAAAAAGGTACATTGTTAAAAAGCAGACCTGAGTATATTAAGACCTACAAATACAAGGTAAAGTCTTTTCAACTTATCCAGAGGATGAAAAAAAGACAGGCTCTTAAAATGACCATCAAGCTCTCAAAATGAGGAAAGAATAATATGTTGCTCAATGTCATACCATTATTTAGCTGAAAGAAACAGATCCAGTGTCTACTGATCAACAAAAAAAGGCATTTGGACTCATTAAGTAGAAAAAAGCTACAGAAGAAAAACAAGAGCTCTGAAGACAACAGATTTCACTTTCCTTAAGTGAAATACTTCAAGAAGCTGCTTTTATCACTTCCAAAATAAAAAGCATTAGGTTTCTGTCGTGGGTTAAGCAGAGCAGAGTTAATTTTTTTTTCCTTTTCCCTTCTCTTCATAAATAGCTAGCAAGAAGCTATGTTTTGGATTCCTGCTCAGGAGAGAATTGATAAGAGAAGAACGTTTATAGTTATTGCTGGGATGTTGCTATTTGTTCTCAAGGACATACATTCAGCCTTTTGGGGGGGAAGAGAC
>WKFP01014934.1:328644-349561 GCA_011057875.1 Pterocles orientalis | reverse complement strand
TCACCTATTCTCTCCCTCCTTCGGGGCCACTGGCTGGGAGTGGGCTAGGCCTTTGGTCATCAGGTGGGGAGGGGCATTATCACTGTGGATCACATTGCATCTTTGTATAGAGTATTCTTTCTAATATTATTGTAGTTTAGTTATTAAATTGTCCTTATCTCAACCCACGAGTCCTCTTTGCCATTTACCTCTTTAATTCTCTCCCCTATCATTGGGTGGGGGCAGGGACTGTGTGAGCGGGTGTGTGTGGTTTGGCCCCCAGCCAAGGGCCAACCCATCACAGTTTCATATGATCAAATTTTACAGGTACAAAACACGATAAAGAAGTTAAATCTGCTTGCTGAATTTCAGAAACAACCTAGAGTGCAGCATGCCCGTCTGCAACCTACCTTGCCAATTAAAATACCACATGCCAAATTGTAAGTATAAAGGAAACACGCTAAATAAAAGAACTATACTGAAGAACCTCACTGCACTTGTTTAGAATCATAGAATCATAGACCTGGGCTTTCAGGTTTTTAAATCAATACAGCAATATTGATCTCCAACAATATATTCACTATGTTGAAGATTTCCCCAGAAAAGTGGCATGACTAAAATCCACATAATATTTGTTTTTAAAACCTAAGTATTTGAAAGGTGTTTCAGTGAAACAGAAAACTCTTCCAACTCCCCCCCATTCTCAAGCATGAACTAATATTACTTGTGGAAAAAATTATCTTAAACACAAACTTAAATGAAATATGTTAAAGGGAGGCTGGCGAGACAGTAAACAAATATAAAAAAAAAAAAATTACAAAACAGATAAAAAGGTAAACAATATTTCAGGCTGCACTCTAATGTGAAAACAAATCACAACTTGGTAGGCTGCATCCCCTTATCATTCCCAGGCTCTAGAAAGACTGTAAATTACACTGTTTCACTCACAGTTTAAAATTCTAGAAGTTCTTTTAAAAAAAAAAAAACAAAAAATAAACACACAGTAAGAACTACGTGTCATTCAGCATACAAGTGCATAATTTCTGATGAATGAAGAATATCACCTGCATTGTCTGCTAGACGTCTTCAGTCTCATCTAATAAAAAAATTTAAATAAGAACACGTGTTCAGACACCTTTTAAAACCATTGTAAAAGTCTACTAAAGAGAGAGGGCAAAGGGAGAAGTTGACAGAGTCACATTGCCTAGATGACTGGAAGTAAGATGCCATGAAGATGTTACAAGAAACTGCCCTGCAAGTAACAGATGTTTTCTTTCTAAGCAACCCAGTGGGAACCACTGGTCAAAAACATTAACAATCAAAATTAATTCAGGCTCAGTGAGAATATAAACATGTTTACTCCAATTTGTTAGACTTAAAGAAAAGTTCATCTCTCCCACACAAAATTTACATGCAGAAAGAAAGAAAGAAAGAAAGAAAGAAAGAGTTGAATATCACAATTATCTATGTAGATTATTATTTCACCTTCCTTTAAAGCTACCTTAAAGGATATTATCTCTCCCACAGTGGCACAAAGAAAGAGAGAACACAAAGGTGTCTCTGGGCCGGGACAATACCCCAGGGTAATCTGAGAAGTACATCAACCCTGCTGGAAAAGTAAGAAAAGGCTGTAAGCATTCATTAGTTAATGATGTCTTCAATTAAGACATGGAACTGGGTTACTCAGCTGGACAGTTTCAAAATAACAATAAAACCTGAAAAATTAACCTCGGTTTAAGGTACTCAAATTAAGTGTTTGGTTTTTACTCTTTAACATACTATGAGCAGCACTAATAAATTTTTAACATTAGAGCCCTTTAAGACCTCAGGAGAAAAGGCAACTCCACAAATTTAGGGAAGATCAAATCAAGTTTTTTCTTTTTCAACCATTTTGTTCTTTTATTTTCTTTTTGACTATCTGTGAAAACTATCCATAAAAACGGAATACTTATGTTTTACATTGTGCTTGATTTTCACGTTGTGCGCAAAGAATATATTCCTCATCTTCCATAATTAAAAATCTGTTAATTCACACTAGAGGATTAAGAAAATAAAAAATACAGACTCAGTAGATTTCATCAGTACATGAAAGCTTGTTTAACTTTAAAGCAAAATGCAACACATGCACCAAAAGCACACTATCACAGCCATACCAAATTTAAGCTTTTAAAAAACTCTTATTTCTTCTGCCCCATCTTCACCTAGATGTTCAAGTCTTAGCTTGTAAACTTTGTCTTCTAACTATAGCTAATAACAGAATTTTAAAGAGCTGTCTATTAACTACTTCTTCTATTTAACCCATCTTCCATATTCATTTCCCACACTTTTCCCCCCTCACCATTCTGTGAAAAGTGAAATAAAAGATGAGTGGCAAAAAGAACCGATGAGCAATATAATGAATAGTGAACTGGCAAACAGAGGACAAGCAAATAAGAGAGGCTATGCCATCCGAGAATAAAAAGACACTGTGCTCCTAAGTTCTAACTTTGTTCTCAGTCAATTATTCATTTCACAGAATGGTAGAGCTTTTCCTCCGACTCAGAGCAAGTGTCAGAGGGAAAGAAAAGAAGGAAGAGTACAGAGCACAGAAACAATATAACTAAGGATGCACAATAACATCTGCATGTACAGCTGTGAAATACAATACTGACACCTCAGTCTTTTCATATAAGAAGGGCAAGCACCGGATACCATGCAGGAATCAGCACTCTCTCAAAGAATGGCACTTCTTCGCATTCAAAGGCCATGTCCACAGACCACTCTTGTTCCAACCCAAAGGAACACATGCAGAAGTTCATAGTGATGCTGCAACACGACATAAAAAATGAGAGCTTGCTACAGTTTTCTACCCTTTTCAGCCTCAGGCCAAGCCAAACACACAGAATATATGTTAAACTAAAGCAGTTTTCAGGCTGCTTTAATCTAGAATAACAGAGAAAATAAGCCACAGGTTTTGGATACATCTCCCCACTTCCTCTTCTGCCACATTTACAGAGTTACCCCATGTTTACCTTCCTGTAGAACCCAATAGCTTGCTCTTGTAGAATGTTACCACAGGCAACAGAAGACTCTGATCTACCTCATACCCTCCCTTGCAACAGGCAGACAAAACAGAAGTTGCAATCATCTGGTACAGACCCAACTTGCTTCACAGCATCAATAGACCACAGAACAGGCAAAATGATGCTGTTTGGAAGGTTGCTTCTTCCATCACTTTCTACATAGCAATAGGTCAACTAAAATGCTATGTTCTGAGCATAGCACAGATATTTTCCTTGTCACACTTCCATAAGACCCATTAAAAAAACCCCACAGGTTCAGCTCTTAAAATTTCACACAAATTCTCACACATAAATGGTTTTTGAGTCACAGGCTGGGGGAGAAGAAAAATAATAAATGAATAGTAGAAAAAAACTGCATACTCCTCTTCTAGCTCCCTCTACTAAAATAAATAAATAAATAAAGAAAAAAAAAAAAAAAAAAAAAAAAAAACCAAAAAAAACTAAAACCCAAACACAAAACCAAACAAGTCATAAAAGCCTGCAAGAATGAGCTTGGGGAAACAATCATGGGTTCTTTAAGGAACTGTGATCTCTCATCACAAACTGGTTTTGGACAGTGGGCTCTTATGCCTTCAGTACTTCATAAAACTAAGACAGAAAGAAACTGGACAATTATAGGCTATAAGGAGCCGCGTCAAAAGACAAACAGCTGCACTGATGAGTGCAACTGCTGGCAGCCTGGAGCAAACGAAAAATAACTTTCCTCTGGGGTGAAAGATTAGAACTTCTTGTTCCTTTTATAACATTCATGTAAGAAAACAATCTACAACCTCATAACAATACACATACTTGGCACTGGTTACAAGTGCATGTGGCTTAGGGCCTCAGAATCCCTTCTCAGCCCAGTATAGTCACAATACAACTGAATGGAAGCAAAAAGAAATGCTCTTCCAAACCAAAAGCCACAGAGAGTGGCGAGGGGTGTGAAAGGGCAAAGGAGTGTTTGAGAGAAGTAGGGTGGGGTGTGTAGACATAAGCACAGCAGAGACAAAATTGGTCATCCTTTTTAGGTGGAGAAAACTGACCCAAAATAAGAAGAAAATGAATGAAAGGCTAGTAAGATGACTGTTTACAAATTTCTGAAACTTTGGGTTTGATAACCGACCAAAAAAGTTCCCAGCTCAAGAGTAAGATTTTGCACAGGCCTTGAAACATCCTGAACAATTTCCCCTCTATTTAAAAAAAAACCCACTATGGTAGTGGCTTGCTTCCACCTCCCTTACTGCATATCACACAAAACAGGCACAATGAGGATAACAATAAAAATATCTTCATAAGGAATACATAAGCAGTTTGAGAACTTTGCTAATCTTAACCAAAAATGAAAACAGAAGAGATTGAAATATGCCAGATCTCATACATAGCTTGTTCACTCACATTTTTAACTTTCAGAATTATATTAATATATTGTTATACAAAATAAAAAGAATTATCTCTGCTGCCTTTGAATTACTGTGTGCAAGAGAAATAAATCTTGCCTTAACTCACACAGATGTATTCAGTTTTTGTATTCATGTTAAGAATTCTGAACATTTCAGCTGCAAAACACAATTAAATTGGCCACAGCAACCACCCACGGTAAGCACAGGTGCACCTCTCTCTCCCCACCTTCTCAAAATAAAACATGTAGCATTCTGTTATCATAAATAAATAAATAAATGGTCACATGCTTCAGAGAATATAAAATCAAGCTCTCTAAACTGCTACCTGGCGCAGCCTGCATAGATGTAGCAGCAAGCACTCATACATTTTGCACTGACACTATTTTCTAGGGTTAAATTAACATGTAATATGAAAGAATTAGCCAACACTATGCTAACAGAGAGAAAGCAGACAATCCACAGTAAGGATATACTGATCTGAAAGAAGCCATCACTTTTACTGACACCTAGAAGTAGACTAGCCGTGGCACCTTTCACCTACGTATTATGTGTCCATCCTGATGCTTTCCCTCAAGAAGGACCAGAACATCCAGTGAACATCAAATCCATTTATCTTATTCTGCTAACACCTTTTTGGTTTCTTTGGCCCTACTTGGGCTGGTCAATGTTTATCCTTCTAAGAACACATCTCAAATTCAACTCTGCCAAATCCATAGGAGCATAGCTTGGCTCTGACTTCTCGTGTGCCTACATCTATCTCCCTCGAGTCACTGATTTTGTGAAGCCCTGAGTCATACCTTCATCTCCTCTTAACTACTGTAATTTCCTTCTTAATAGGTGCTTTATGTCCCAGCGTTCCAAACTTCAGCTTGTCCAAAATGCAGCAGCTCATCTTCTCATCTAGAAACAGGAAAACAGCACTACATATTGATTTTCACTTGCTTCCTTGTCAAGTTTAGAGTCTGCTGTAAGGATATCCTCATTTTAAAATCTCTCACTCAGTCTAAAGAGTAAGAAGCTCTGCCAGTGCATTTTTCTGTTTGCTCACTCAAGGTGCTCAAGTCTTTGATTCCTCTTCTGTGCACAAGCTTATCACTCTCAACAGAGTAGCAACAATCTATCTCAATGCTATTAAAACTTCTCCCCTTACTCTCACCCACAACTACAGCTCCCTCTTTAAATAAGAATTCACGTACCTCCAGTCTCATGCACAAACCTCCTCTAGCACATTTGCGAGCACTATTCTGTGTGAGACACTAACTAGAACTACATGAGACACTAACATGCTATTTCATAGTAGCATCTAAGCCAAACTACATATCATAACTTTAGTATCAGCAGCTTTGGTTTTGTTATAGCACCTTTTAAAGATTTTGCAAAGCAAAGTCACAAGCCGAAAACAAAGTAAAGTAGATAAATCAAAGATGGCAGTAGCTACAGCCTAAGTTAGTGCAAAACCAACTGCAAAGATATTGTTCTCTGTAGTATATTCATCAGTGTCAAAGCTTCATAAGAACCAAATATATTGCATGAAAACTTTAAAGATCTTATTTTTGGAAGAGACTGACCTTACTTACCATTGGTACTGGAATGAAACACTGTCTGTTAGGGATACAAGTTTAAGCTCCAGATTCTGGATTCTGCAAATTTAAATGAAAAATGTATTTGACCATAATTTTAGATGTTGATACTCAATCTAAAACATTTCCATTATATATTCACAAATACTTGTAAGCTAGACATTCAAGTTGAGTGGGACAGCAGGAATCCTGTATTTTCTACCAAAACATATGGTAGACATCAACATCGTTTATAATTAGCAGGCAACGCTCCCGAGGCAGCACCGGAAGCAATGGGAAAGTAACAAGAACCAGAATCCTTGTAGTACACTTTCAGTCAGAGGTAATCTACACAGTGTTTTAGGCAAAATTGAAAATAGAACAGTGTTAGGGGTTTTTGTGAAAAGAGGAAGAAGGCATTCTTACAAACTAAGTTAATCACTGCTATCAAATTTTAAAAGGCAAATTATAACTTGAATTTTAAAATTTAAATAGTCCCTATTTGTCTTAGAAGATGTAGAATTAAGAAATAAGCATTAAACATAAAACCTCAGAGAATGCTCCAAACTTGCATGAAACCCTATAACTGATCAAATTCCACCCATCAACAAAACACAAAAACTTAAATAGTGGATACTGTGCTACAGGCAAAGCCAAGATGCTAAACACATTTCATAGATTTTACAGTTACTCAGATACAGCAATCATTACAGTAAGCTCTCTCACGACAAATTTTAAATTTTAAAAACCCTTATATTACCAGAAGCTTTCTAGTCAGGCAAATACACTAGCGGCCTCAGAAAGATGGAGAGAAGGCAAGAGTACACACCCATAGATCAGGAACAAGAATATTGACTGCAGGTGCTCAAGATAGCTTGAGCAGAGAGGCCGTAGACATCCTGCAACATCATTTCTTATCCCTACAAGACCCTAAGGTAGGCTTTCCCTACTTTATCAGAAGCTATCTGTTGAAGGTGTTCTGTATTTCCCCAACCACTTGTAGTTCCTGCAGAATAAAAGTGTTTGTCTTAATACGCTACTCCTAAGGACTCTTGACAGTTATGAAGCATTGTATTAAAGTTCACCATCAAGGTATTTAGTCTCTTCCAGAAGTACCTCCAGTTCCCCTCTCTCCTACCAGTCCCAAGCAGCAGCCAAATGAAACTGAGCTGAACTTTGCCTAACTCCTTTATTCTGCTGTTGGAAAATAACAAAACTATGTACATTTCCCCTGTTTACATAAGCTTTACTAAGAAATGTGATTGCACGGCCAATCTAGAATCATAGCCTACAACTCCAGGAGACATCATGGTACTGTTTCTTGTAGGAAATTTAAAAATACATATATTTTCTTCTCCTTTGTTTCTAGGAAAACTGATGCTACAGATTATCTAAACTGCAAACAAATTATCAACTATCAGCATACTACTTTAGGAAAAACAGTTGACCAAGGTGATCTCATAGGGTTCTTCCAGTAGCAATCTATGATGTAAAGAATTGTGTAAAATCCTAAAATCTATCACTAAAAGAACCCTATTATCACTAGTTTCGTGGGGGCTTGCTTTGTTTGTTTATTTGTTTTCCCCTGACTGAGCAAAGCATGATCAGCACCTCATCAGCAAACAGTAAGCTTCTCTAACCAAGCTTCAGTTCTACTCTGTGATTCACCTTCTCTCTTTTCTCCTCCTTAAGTTTCTGCTTGGTATAGACAATGGGACTAGGACTATAAAAATACACACTAAGAAAAACGAGAACCCTTATTAGAGCAGAAGTTAATCACCATCACTGTTCCTATAAGGTAACAAAAGTATTCAATATTTACTACACAGAGAACGTCACAGAATGGGGAAGGGGGGGGGAAGACAGTACTTCCTCATCACAGGAAATTTTAATGAGTAAACAAAGTCAACATCCAATCATTAGGACAATGCAGACACTGCAAGACTAAAAATGCAGAGGAGCAGCATATCCTTTGGGATAAAGACGAAAGAACAACTGACAAAAGCATCTACTAATACCCACCTGTGTAAGCCTTACCAATTTTGCTCACTAAAAAAATGACAAAAACTCAAAAAAGAAAGAACCGTTCTCCACTAATCCTCTCCACTCTTCCTGACATATACTCACACAAATTGTTTAAGAAAAAGGATACTTTAGACCACCTCTTTCCTACAACTGCCTAGCTCAAAACCTCTGTTAAGGAGCAGCAAAGGATATTACAGCTACATGGTGGAAAGGCAAACTCACTAGACAATGGACCTGTCAAAAATCGAAGAAATGGCAACCACGGCTCTGAGCAACCACTGCTTCAGCAGTGAATCAGCTTCCCGGCCAGGCAGCGCTTCCAGAACCCCGGCGCCGCGACAGCCGCACGGCGTGACTCGTCCCCCGCTGCCGCGATGACCAGCCGCGACACACCGGGACAACTCCCGAGAGAAGCCCTGCGGCCCGGCGAGGCGGCTCCCGGCCCCGCCTCCCCCCGGGGAGCTTTCCCTTGCCCCTAGACCCCTCCCTTCCCTCCCGAGCCTGCCGCGACACCCGCGGCGGGGCCCAGCGGGAGGGGGCCGCCGCCCTCCCGCACAAAGACAGGCCCGGCGGCGACGGCCGCTCGGGAGCCCCCCGCCACCGCGGCACGAACAATACCCAAACCTGTTAGGCGGATTACCCCGGGCTGTACCGACCCGCCGTGCCCCCGGCCCGGGAACAGCCGGCATGACCCGCAGAGGCGCAGGTGAAAGGGGGGCTGGGGAGCCCAAGAGCTCCAGGTACCCCGTTGGCCCGCCCGCCTGCCGCGGGGATGCGGCACCGGGCAGGAAGGCCGGGCCGCCGTCGCCCCCCCCCCCGGGAGGGCCGGGAGCCCGCCGACGCCCGAGGGAGCGGGGAACTCCTCGGATCCGACGCCGCCGCCGCGCAGGGAACAAAGCGCGGCCAGGCCGCAGGGCCTGCGCTGCGCCCGAGGCCGCCCCTCCGCGGGGCTGGGGCGAGAGAAGAGCCCCTCCGGCCGCAGCTACTCACCCGGCTGCGGCACCCCCGGTGCCCGGGCTGGGCGGACGCTGGCGGCAGAGCGGGCGGGCAGACGCGGGGCGGAGCTGGACCCGCCCACTCCCGCCAGGCTGCGGCTGCCGCCCTCCCTCCGCCACTTCGTGCAGCTTCGCTGGCCCGGCGGCAGCCCCTGGGGACGGGAGCAGTTCCGGCCTCTCCTCTGTCGGCAAGGAGACCGCAAGCAGCGGCCGCTGCGGGATCCGCCTCCGCCCCGCTGCCCTGGCCTCGGCCCCCCTACCCGCCCCTCCCGCCGAGCCGGCCGGGCCGAGAAACGGCAGCGCGAAGCCCCACCTCCCCGGGAGACAATGCGCGGCCGCCGCCCCGCTAGGGGGTGCCGAGCGCTGCGCCCCGCAGGCCGCGGCCCCGCCACGCACCGCCCGACCCGGCCCCGCTGGCGCCCGCTTCCCGCCGGGCCTCCCGTCGGCAGCGCTGGCTGGAGTCTGAGTGACGACAGATTGTCTAGGACGAGCAGTCCTGTTGCGGTAACAGTAGTCGCGCTTTGCTGTTTGGAGATAGACGTGCGCGGGTGCGTGCTGACCGCAGGTGAAATCGATGGCAGGTGAAAAGTGGCCGCTCATGGTGCCTCAGGAGGATGTCGGGTTCCCCCTGCAGCCCTGTGCCCTCACTGCTTCAGTGGTCACAACACTGACACGTGTTTAGTTTCGCCCAGACTGCAGTTAATAACCTACTGTTTGTCCAGGCGCCTGGACACCCGCAACCTCTGTCGTGCCCAGACTGAAACAATACAGGCAAAAACGTGGAAAGAAATGCTGTGAAGAAGGCCAGCTAGGACACTCGTCTTGCCTTCAGTCTAACTACCCTAGGTCAAGTTGCTGTCAGTCTTAAATCTCCTGCTGAACAAATCATTTTAGGGCTACATAATGGCTCTTAATAAAAAAAAAAAAAAAAAAAAAAAAAAGGCTTCTGCAAACTCATTAACAGTAATGTTGATCTTGTTATTTGCAGAGCAACAATGTCATTTACTGTATCTCATTCCAAATACGAAAACTGCCTCAATTAGGCTGCAGCTGCATGGTGTCTCTCCTTAAATCAGTGTGCAAAACCGCCACGGTGTGACCCCTTTCCTGGTGGCTGCCGGTCAGCATCTGCTGTAGCAATCGCCCTCAGCATCACCATCACAGCACTGACCTCATCCCTGGCCTTTGCTGGCTCAGGAAGCTGGCCTCTCAGCAGCAGAACCCATTGGACACAAGAGCTAAAGATAAAGAATTGTCATTCAAATTTGCAGAGTAGGCCTATCAGCAATGGCCTGTCAGCCTCAAGAACATACCTTCTCTGTTGGGTCTTTGTTGCCTGGAAGAATACTTAGCAGCAGCAAAAGAAGAGGAAGAGCAAAAAAAAAAAATTCCCGAACAACCTGTGGAGATAAACAGAGATAAGTGATCTTCATCAGCTTTCCACCAAAAGCAGTTGCTGCAGAGAACCATATAAATTATTTTGTATGTTATTAAAAGAGGAGAGTAGCGGAGCAGAGAGGAGAGGAAAGGAATTTAAGCCAAAAGGACATAAGACCCAAGTTCTTCTTTGTTTTCCTGGTCACAACTGGAGTCTCTTCTCAAGAAAGAGACTTTTTGCAGAGAGGAGGGGCAGAGCTCTTGCAGTGGCTTCTAGAGACAAAAATCGCTTTCATTTGTACTCTGGCTGGAGCTGTGCTAGCTTGAGTATGAAGATGTAACAACAGGTTTTCTGACTTTCCATGTATACTCTGCTGAGTGATTTGCTAGGACAGAATCTGAAAATAATAATTTTGTTTAAGGTCATACAGGCAGTTCAGCGTTACAGTTAATTGCCTCTGCCATGCAAACTGCCAGTAAAAAGGTATCAAGGATCCACTTGATTAAAACGAGACTTAATGTATGCTGTTATTCTCCATCAGCCATGCCAGATTTACTCACATACAAATAAAAGTAAATAGGCTGAAAACATCCTGAGCTTTGTGCACTATGCTGTGTGCCAACACAACAGAGCCTTTGTTACAGGCAGAGTAGTGCTCTCACAATGGAGTTACTGCTTCCAGCTTCAGCTGCTGCACTTCCAGAAAAATCAGCCTTCAAAGAAAAACAAACCAAGCCCCCACACGCTTCTAGTGGACACCAACTCATCACTTTGACATTGGTCACAGGTGCCACCAGGTGTGACAGTGGCCATCCTGTGTGGCACCCCATGGACCCATTATGCACCTTCGCTCTTGCTCCACTTGCCACTGGGCACAGGGAGTCACTGCCAGGCACAGCCTTGGACCAGGCAGGCTGGAAACCTCACACCTACAATGATTTACTCTGCTGCCTTGCTTGTTACTTGTTTCCACATCTCCATGCAACAGACAGACAATTGTTTTTACCTGTAGCACAAAAATGAATGTATTTAAATTAGTGTAAGCTGGCACTGTCCAGCATAAGTGGCTAGAGATGTAACATGCAGACCATTGCAATTCATAAACTGTATATACAGTAAATAAGCAAATAAATATATGCAGTGGGACTAGTGTAGGCTGGCAGTGGTGAATTGTAAATAAAAACTGGAGAGTGTTTTCTATGTGGAGCTTTATGATCATAACAAAATGATATTGCATTCACGGGTAAGCAGCAAAGCCATCTACTACTTTAAAGCCGCATGTATTTGTCATACAGCCAGAATTGCGTTGGCAAAACAGTGGGAAAAGTCCCTTCTATGTTGATAAACAGTATTAGGAGGTTTGGAAAGTGAAAGTGACGAAAAACATAAGCATTCAGTGCACATTCAAAACACCACAGAAACAAAAGAGATCTGCTACTGCATTCAGTATGTTAACTACCCTTCACTGGCTTCTGAAGGTAGCCACATTCACCTGCTATTAGCATAAAAATTTGAATTTAAACACCAATACTAGTTTTTAATCCTGAACTGAGGAGAGACTATTTCTTCTAAAACAATTAGCAACAAAGCCTTAAATTATGCTCCTAATAGAATCTGAAACTTGAGTCCCAAGTAGCCCAAACCTGTGAGACTGCCTTTGCTGATTAGCACAAGCTGAAAGCCTGGCGCTCTGCGGAGGCAGTGCCCAGTAGATTTTGAAGGATCTATGTTTTGTTATATTCATACTTATCACGGGGTGCATAAAACAATCTTTTAAATATGTCTTATGTTGGCAATAATTTTGAAGTTCGTCAGCTTAATTATGAAAAAAATACCCAAAACATAGAAAGCCTTTGTTTTATAAAGGTCTTTGCATGAGTGACATGTCTGTAATGAGAGCCAGCAGTATGAATCTTTCCAAGATTATGAAACAATTCAGGAGAGGAGGGAAATGTCTTTTTTTCTTATGCTTCTTAGTGCTCAGATAGAAACAATAAAGCATACCCTGATCTCATCATGTTCTTCTAAGTACTAGAGGCTGTTGGATTGTACATCCTGCAGCAAACTCTGCAGTGCGTTTTATTACTTTGTTTAATTGCTTTTTATTTTCTTCAAAATACAATCTTCATAATTTGTCCTTTCCTTCCCACTGAGGAAATAAGGGCTTTCTTGTAAAAAATACAATAAAATAGAAGCCTAAAGGCTGCATTGCCTGAGTAGTTACCCGAGAAATGTTCCACAGGAAGCAAAGCTACCTGTGGTCAGTATCTTGCTGCCCAGGTTTCTTAAACACAAACATGGTTTCCTCACAAATTTATTTCCTCTTGCGAAGGAGAAATGGTTTCTAGATGGCAGTAGACCACAAGTCTCCATTATATGGAGGCAAAACCTTCCTTTCTACACAAGAAATCAGTCCACCAGGTCTGGCCTGAGTCTCCCTGTGCAATAACAGCAGGGGTATGGATCTTCATTCCACCTCTGCAGCTTCAGTCAGAAGGTACATGACAGCAGAATGGAGGTGGACATGGCTCAGGTCACGTTTGTGGCTGCACAGGAAGGAAATGTGAACAAACTTACCTGTTATGTTAGGTGCTTGTGCCATACCACTGAGCAGGTTTTGTGGGATTTCTACAGCATACTCTGTCACGGGATGGCTCAATCTGATCAGGGGTTTCTGCCGTGCTGCTTCCTGAAGAAAAGGAACAATGATACTTACCATACTTAGTTATCACATGAGACATAACAGCTCTGGAAAAACATGACTCCGAAATGCTGACTATAGAGGTAACATAGAGAGTGCTGATAGTCAGTGACATTTTGAATGACTCCTATACAAGGCACCTGCTGTAATGTTGGAACCATATTTGTAGCTCCATGATGCCTTCTTCTTCTTGCACCAAAAAAAAAAAAGAACATGTATTATTCTAATGAGGCTTGATTACTTACTGTCTCCCTGCAACTTGCTCACTCTTTGGCTATGGGGTTTATTAACATTACACTGTAGAAGAAGCTACATTTGGAATCACCACAATTTTTGCTTGCATTAGATTTACATTCCATTTCCAGCTTCAAAATGAACTATTAGCAGCTATAGCAAAATGTTAACAGTGTAAAGGTTAGATGGTAACATACCTCAGAGACCAAGAAACAGGTGTCCTGTACTGTAGCTGGTACTTTGTGCGGTCTTAGAAAAGGTGAAGACAAAGATGGGTTTACAGCTTTTGTGTGCATTCCCCATAGTGGGCAATTCTAGATTCTAGCACAGTTCTAACCAGGAGGGATTAAGGAGCATGTTCTTGAGAAAAAACTTCTGTAGCTTTCTTCTAGGGGTCAGAATGGGAATCGTTTGGAGCAAGAATAAATTGAAAGGAATTTCCCAATAACTCTTTTTCTGTAGTATCCAAACAGCAAATCTTCCTATGTTAACAAGAACAGGTCAGTCATGGATTTTAAATACATTCTCTGTATAGGTTCCTCTTCATATGGCCTGGATTTTTAGCTTTACTAACAGCAGCTGGCTTCCAGGGTATATACGAACACTAATCACAATCATTGTTAGCAGCAGTGAATTGAAAAAGGCTAAGAAATATGAGCTATTTTTAGAGGCAATAAGCCAGAGCTTCACTCTCAGAGAAAAGCCATTTTTAGGAGTAAATGGCTGAGCTGGTTAACATTCATCACTGTCCTGCTGGTCTATGGCAGTTCCTAAAACTTCCTGACTTTATTATGTTTATTAAGCATTCGGGAGTTTTAAATTGTAACCTTTGGTGTAGAAGAGTGCTTATTTTATAGAGATTCAGTGTTACTTGGTGTGCAATTACTCAGTAGTCAGTGTTCACCCTGCATGTCAGAAATCCTCTTCAAGAAAGACACAATTTCATGGCTAAAAACCCAACTATTTTACCAAAGAAAGGAATTACACCTGTAATTATAATTAAAAAGTAAAGTACTTTGGAAAGCATGGAGGTAACATCTCATTGCTTTATCAAAACTGTTGTGTGCAAACTTTAATGCATTTTGAATGAGTAGTCCCAAATATAATTAATTTATTTTATCCTTAACTTTAAAATATTTCTGAAATCTTAGACAGAATGGCCAGGATTTTCAAACACATCCAGAAGCTCCAGGAGCCTAAACATGGGATATGTTTCTAAAATCCCACTCATTGATCCTTGTTTTGTTGTTGTTTTGCATAGTTCACAAGTATTTTGTAAACTTCTTCCCATATAACTTTTCTGCACATGTACTCCGAAGTCATGGGCAATCAGGCTGCAATGCTGATCTTATTCACGGAGGTTACACACATTACAAGTAGGTTGTTAAAGTTATTCAGGCCACCTTGAGAATAAGGTACTATCTAAATGGAATATGAATAATGTTTTCTAATCCAAAATGCTGATAATTTTCTAGGCCGAGGAAAGGATTTCTTGAGCTTTTTGTCTTTACAGTATTTGGTGTTATACAACAACTGAAATTTGGATGTAAGTGTTCAGTACTAAATTAGGTACTTGGCACTTTGTCTTCTAGTACATGAACATAATTTCAGAACAGCTCATACTGAGAGATGTGAAAAATAGGGCAGAGATTAATTAAATCATGCACCAATTTTTACTTAATAAGGTAATAACAGCTTTCATAAAAACAAATATTGTTGAAGAGGGTTATCATGCACTGAGTTACTGTATGTAATAAAATTTACAAAACAAGAAAATTTAAAGTTTTATATGAAAAAAAGATAAAAACCTTTCCCTTACACACTCATAGCAAATTTTACTTCAGCAAAAGATCCTTTCTAAATAAGAGATCATTGAAACTCCTCATATTCTTCCCATGAGCCAGTGAGCAGGTTGAAAATCCAATGTACTATGAATTAAACTTTCAGACTACGAACTACAAGGAAACTTATCAGATCCACACAGATAAAAGGAAAAGAATCTCAGGGAGCACAGTCAGAGGCAGCTCAAGTACATGTATGTGACTCAACTTTTAGGGGGAGAAAACAGAAACTGTACTTGCATTAGGCAGGAAATTTAAAATTAGTACTTTTGCTTGTCTAAAAGCTGATTTCTTGTATGTAACAAATATTGATTAGTACCTTGTTGCTTCAGTAGTATCTTTCTTGTAATGATAATAAAGGTATTTAAATCTAATTTGTTTTTCAGCGTTAAGAGCTAAAGTTTAGTTATTTCTTAATATTTAACTGGTTTAGCTTCAGAGGGGCAGGAGTTGGGTGGACTCTTTCCTGCAGTCTGGCACAGAGCATGCAACAGCTAACTTACAACTAACACAACAGCCTGCCTATACCTACCCATCAAATGCAGCCAGTCAATCTGGGTGGTTTGTAGATCCTTTTACGGTGAGCTATTGAAGCTGCTATGTTTGTTCTCAGACTCTCCAGAAAAAGAACAGCTATTTGCAACATCATACACTTGCATCTTTCAGCAAAACTGTGCCAGTTCTATTCCTTTTCAGGTTTTGCAAAATTGTATTTTGAGCTGGAGGAGGAAGCAGAATTTGTATCTAATAAAATGGCCATCTGGAGCTAGGGTTTTTCAAGTTCTGTGCTTCTGTAGTGGATGTATTGCTTGCTAAGAGTTTGATACTATTACTGACTTTTATTGCTTCTTTCTACACAGGCTCACATTTCAGGATTTTTGAAACATTTGGTTTAGCTGAATCAGAAGTATATTTGGAATATTGACATGTTTGAAACAATGCAATACGTGCAGCGCTGTGAGATTGTTTTGCTTAAGCATTTCACAGGGACTCTGCTAGTTTCACATGATTTTATGAAGTAATGGGTTTTCATTCATTCTTGTCCTAAATCCTTTTTCATAACTGGCTGTGGGTATCTTTCCTACTTTATGCATAAGTAAAACATCTGTGTCCTCTAGTTATAACCAGCAACTGGAACCAGACTACTGTTCACCTTTTTATCCTACAAACAAATATTTTACTTATAATTTGCTGTATTGTATTTATGAATGCCTCTGTGATAAAAAATCTGGAATAAAATGGGGAAAAAAAAACTACAGAAAGTTAGAATTCTCAGGACTGGCAAGAAACATCTGAGTTTTCTGTATCTTGACATTGCAGCAAATCGTCCTAATGAACCTTCCTGCTTAAAATTCATGAGCATACTAAGCGTGTGCAGTCAGGAGCAGCGTGCTTCTAAACCTTCCTTAGGCTAAACAGGCCCCATCTGTTTTCATTGGCTTCTGTACCATCGAGGCCATTTATTACCCCTTTGCAGAAACATGTCCTTATGCCTGTGGGTTGTTGTCACCAGTGCTAGTGCCAACTCTTCCTCTGTAGCTTTCTCACCATCCTCACTAGCTCAAGTGAAGTCCAAACTTGGCGGCCCATTTAGTGCTTACAGTCTATCACTCCAGTGTCAAGCCAAAAGGGAAGCAAACAGCCTTCTCACCTTTGCCTTCAGGTAAGGGTAGAAACTGTTATGCATTCCTTTGTTTTGGTTTCCTCCCTGCTCTAAACACGTTTTGGGTTTATCTCCGAATTCTCTCACTGTGCCCATGCTGCCCATCTCCCCGTGCCTCTGTCACTGGAAAGATGGCACGTGTCTCCGTCTTCCCGCCTGCAAGCTGGCTTTCCCCCAGGGCTGGTTATCTCTGTCCAGAGTCCCATAAGCCCTAACTTCCATTGCACCTGCCCCTCTTGCCACTGCCTTCTCATGGTGCGCTTTAATTTGTGCAGCTACACGGTGAGCCAGTCTGGAGAAAACTAGGATCAAAAATAGCCTCTTCCCCCCCCCCCCCCCCAGGCTGATTCAGCCAGCACTTTCACCAAAGGAAGCACTCATCAAACGCTGCCTCCTGTTAAAAAGTAACTCCCTCCGGTTAAATCCTACCTGCCCTTCCCTCTGAGTACTCAGTCCTTTGTGCCTTGCCTTGGATCAGTCCTTGACTTCACTAGTCCTCTCTTTAAACATTTTTCTGACATCCAACAAATTTGGCTAGCCAGGAGTTTCTAAGCGGCTGCTGTGCCATTCTTCAAATGGTTTCCACTTGAATGGAACCAGCAGACTTTGGGGGCCCTCCAACATTCCAGTTTTTGAATGTGTGTCACAACCTCTGGCAGCATGTGGCAGATTATCCATGCATTGTGATATTTAGTAGCACAGAAATGTTTTGGGATTAGTCAGAATTTGTAAGGTGTGCAGAGATTCGCCAGGCAGTTACGTATGATTTCTTCCTTCATTCTTTTTGATTTTCAACTCAGTGTAAGGAATTAAAATGTTTTTGATAGAATGGAAAGAAGAGTCTTTTCATAATTATTCTTCCAGTCCTGCTAAGCCTCATAAGCATAATTAATTCTCTTGTATTTATAATTCAAGGTGACTAATCTCATATATGAAGTTGCTTGTTTGAGTAAAATATCTGCAGAATTATAAATTTTTTTAGCACTGGAGCACAAATCCTGTAATTGGATCTGTATAGGTGGCCATTACTGACAAGAAGCCTGATTAATTTCAAACATTTCTGTAGCTCCACTGGCAGGACTGTGGTCTGGACTTTCGATCACCTATAAACCATGTAAGTATATGAGCAATATAAAAGATTTAAAATCAGATTTCTAATTAGCAGAAGTCTTTTGGAATAGCACAATCAGCTTTTAGCTGCTTGAAATATGAGTCAGACTGACAAACTTGTCTTTGGATGTCTCTGTTCGGTAAAGCAGACATTTTAGAGACCAGACCCAAGTTGCTCTTAACAAAGGCAGTTTACCCCCCAGAGCCAGAGTTTATGGGATACTTCCCGGATCATGACTGAAAATACACAGCACTTCATTGCATCTCTCACAGAGCAGGACACAGATATGCAGGTTTAAACATTTGCAGCAGCTAATCACCAGCAAAGCAAAACAGAAGGCAAACAAAACCCTAATGTCTTTCTGTTGTAAATTGGTAAATAATACACTGTGTTTTACTTTAATCTAGATTATGCCTTGAAATTTTTACCCTTGAATAGATTTCAGGTTTTTCTATTCTGCATATGCATTAACATCCTTATTTTTATCAGTGGCCACCATGCATTTTTTTCAATCACATGTTTGGGCTTCCCTGGCAGACCATGCCTTCAAAAGTAATTAATAAACTACAGTATCCTGAGAGCTGAGCCGCTGCACAATCGTTTAAAAATGTAATCTGCATTTCTAATTTCAGGTTTAAATGCAAAAGGAAAGATTTTTCTCTTTGCTTTGCAAAAATCCCCTTAAGAATCTCCATTTAAGGAATCAAAAATAAATTTTCTAATGTGCAAAATGTTTACTGTTTGTTGCAGTAAAAGGATTGTGCTTTTTTAACATGATCATATTCTCATTTTCATTTATTATTTTATTAATAATAAACACAAGCTACAATACATTTTATATATATAGTAGTTAGGTATAGCAATGTTACATCCCATCATAAGGAAACTAAACAACATAACAAAAGCATATGATTATTTTTACATTACCAAATCAATAAATAAGTTCTGCTTATTGATAATGGAAACAGGTTTCATGTGATTATTTTCCAAACAATTATGATATAGGAATCATACTGTTGCCCGATATGGAGAAAGAGACACAAAACAACAGAGTTGTTTTATGCGGTGCTTTATTGAGGGCCCTGGGGACCTGAGGACTAGCGTCCAAAGTCAGAGCCCCCCGAATAACCAAATCACAGGGTTTATATACCTTTTTACATAGTTACTTCGCTACGCTGTTCCCAAACTCCCCATGATTAATGATTACATAGTATTTTCAAAGGCTGCATTCTCTGGATTACACTCCGTTAGTTAAAAACAAAGAGGACCGATTATAAATCATGTAAATAGTGATTTGTGTAGTTCAGTACATTCCCCAATGAACAAGAAATTCTATCCCCATACCTTGCTTCACTGGTCTGTTTATTCTCCAGGTTACCGTGTCCTACAACAGAGTGTTCCTACATTCCGCGTCAGGCCTACTACATGCATTAAGCCTTAGCACGACTACCACTACTAATACCTTTAAGATATAAGTTTCCAGTTGTACTGCAACAATACTTCCTTTTAAAATTCTGTATACACATAACAAAGCTGAACATACACTTGCTTGTCAACAAATTTTACATCTATTTTATGGCGGAGAAAAAATATTTCACAGTGATTTTGAAAGCCTAGATGTTTGTAAACCATTCCAGTGAAAATTCACTTTCTTTTTATTGATCTAGAGGTTTTCAGTTGTTCAGAAAAAAGCAGAAGGAGGCAAAAATGTTAGCACAGGAGGCAAAGGAAACAGCAGTTATAGTCACATTTGTGCAGTGCATAATAAAATAAGCCTGATGTTGGCTCAACTTTCATTTTGGCATTTCTTAGGTTTGGGGTTTTTTTTTAAAGAAGAATAAAAAAAATTTACAGTGAGAAAACTGCAGTGGTGGTCATCAGCGTCATGTCCTATGCTCAGGTGCCTGATGGAGCAGCAAAGCGATAGCCCTTTCCTGTGCAGCACAGGAAGATATCACTTTCAGTCTGGACCTCAATATGAGAAGTATAATGACAATTCAGAGCCTGGAACTGATAATTAGAAAGCTAGAGGGACTGATTTATGAGGAAATGGCGTTGATTAAAATTTGCATTTAGAGCACTTTTTCAGAGGATCACAGCCGCCCTATTAGTGTCAAACCAGCATTTTCAAAAGCGAGCATTAATGGGCTGCTGTACTCCCATGGCCTCCGGTACTCAGCGGATTTTCTGAGCAGGTGTTTAACAAAGCCAAAGCCTGCTGAACACCCTTGTGCTAAATACTCCAAGAGGAAATGTGGGGATATAGCTGAAGCAATAGACGCATTACCTTTATTTGTGAAGACACTCAGGCAGCCACTTCCCTTTGTTTCCAGACAGGTGCCCCTGGTTCAAACAGCTCAAAGGCATAAATAAAGTGACAGGAGTGAAGGGTCATTAGGACTGTATAGAGCTACTGGTAATTCAACAAACTACTTACCTTGGAACGTCTAACAGAAAAACAAAACAAGCTGTCTGCCACTACTTCCCCCAAAACCTCATCCAAAATAATGAAATAAACTTTGACTGGGTATGAATGACACAGCAATAGATGAAAGCATGCAGAAAGAAAGAAGTGGCTATTGAGAGGTTTGGGTGAAACCGGAGGGAATTGCAATTCAAAAGGTAGTTATATCAGCTGCAGAACGACATCCACCACTAAACATACATGATGTAACTGAAAAGAATATTGCAGAAAGGGGAGATGCAGTAATGTCATTAGATATAAGATATATCCACACCCTCCAAATGTGGAGTGAAAGTGTTGCCCGATATGGAGAAAGAGACACAAAACAACAGAGTTGTTTTATGCGGTGCTTTATTGAGGGCCCTGGGGACCTGAGGACTAGTGTCCAAAGTCAGAGCCCCGCCCATCCTCCAGAAGTACAAGCTTTTATACCTTTTCTTTCATGATTACCTCATTATACATCCTTTCAAAATTTGTGCTTCATTGGATTTGTGTATATCGTTCCCAAGCGATTTGTGTATCG
>WKFP01014934.1:303012-327447 GCA_011057875.1 Pterocles orientalis | reverse complement strand
CAGAAACAAGGAAAAATTAAACATTTATATCATTTGAGTAATGATCTGTACAGCCCAGTACATTCTACCTCCGTTCCCATTCTACCACCCCTTCCATCACCAGGTTACTGTATCCCAAACAAACAAAAGTTTCCCATAACCAGATAATAGCTATTCATTCCATTTCAGGCCTACTACCTCTCACCAAACCCTAGCACAACTACTGCTAACAAACCTAGATTTCAGTTATACTGCATCAAAAGCCATGATTTTACCAAAAATTATTGGGAAGACAAATTTACCTACAAAAAGGATGAACTTGAGAAGGGCCCGAAGAAGATCCATAGATAGAAATGTGATTTGGGAGTCCTAATGGTGTCACCATAATACTGTGTACACTAATTAACCACCAGAACTTTAAAAAAAAAAAAAGGAAAAAGAGAAAAACAATTCATTTAGGGAGCAGCAAGGCTTGTGACAGATTTATGCTATCTATACATGTCATGCTCCCATGGTTCCTCCTACTCTTCCCTCCTCCTCCCTTACCCCCACCAATAAATACCTCCAGTTCCTCCCCTGTTCCTACCCTTGTTATGCAGAGTTGTAGAAATATTAAGAGTGGAGTGAGTAGAGAATGAACGGGAGTGCCCAGAACAAAAGGCAGGAAAGGACCTAAGGGCCCAAGTGTTGATGGCACCTGGATTAGCAGGTTGTCAGGATCCCACAGATCTGTGTGCAGCTTCTAAGCATACCCGAGTTGGGAGACAAAGGAGAGTGAGTAAATCCCAATGACTCATACAGATGGGACAGGATGGAGGGGCTGATGACTGTCAGCTCCTAAAGGACATACAAAAGGCATATCCAAAATCAGCACATGGAGCTCATTGTGGAGAAACTGCAAAAAAACCTCAGCATGCTAATCAGCTCAGCTAACAGAAACAAGGAAATACTCAATATCTGCTTCAAAAGAAGGAAGGGATTGTAGAGCCCTTACAATGTTTTCCATGGCTTATTCTGTGGAATAAGTAACTTGTATTAGTGGAAAGGAAGATATTGCAAAGCATTACAAAGTAACCTTGGAGAAGGAGAGCTCAGCCTCAGCACACAAGTAGTTCTTTGCAGTGAGGTGGGTCTTTATGCCTTAACGTAGGATCAGAGGCATCTAAGGCATAAGCACATTTATCAGAAGATTTAGCGTACATAAAGAATTTGTGCTGCTACTGCTGGTGAATATACATTGCTTTTATTTTGAAACAGATTCATATAGGTCATTGCTCTGGTGAAATACATACTTCAGTAATAATTTTCAATTCTCTCAGGTTCTCATCATTTAGCCATTGTTAATTATTTAGCAATTATACTGATGAAAGGTTAAAAATTATCACAGAGGCATTTCTTCAGTCAGGGGAAGGAGAAATGGTTTAAAATTAAATCCTTGTGGTTGGTGCTTAATGGTAATGACATGCTATTTTTGTATTATTTGAAGTAACAGATGATTACTTAGAAACTTTGACATTGGAAAATGGGCTAGAAAAGTGTGGTGATCTAAATAACAGACAAGCGTTCTCTTCTGTGAGATTAGTACATGGTAGAGGCCTTTACAGAAATACAGCTTTACAAATTAATAATCTTGTTGACCACTGAAACTGCAACGTGAGGTTTATATGTCAGGGTCCAAATGTAAATTAGGTAGAGACTACAGATGGGAGCATAAAGAGTAACTTTGCCATTCTAAGGTATACTTTCACGTATTATTAATACAGTAAGTCGTCCATATTTAAATGAAAAATAAAAGTAAGTTAAAACAGTAGTAGGTGCAGTATCTTTTAAAAATCGTACCTGAACTACCAGTAACTTCTGTTAAGTTGGAATTTTTTTCAGATTTTTTTTTTAATTTAGCATAGTTTAAAGAACTTAACCACATCTGAATGTCCCATCAGCCATTTCAGACTGCAAAAATGAAAATGCAATCTACTTAATTTCTCCCACAAGCAATAGCTGGTATCCAGGGTAGACAGACCAGCCTATACTTCATGCTTTCTTCCCCTCTTCAAAGGAAAGTTGGAACAAATGAGCCAAGCCTTATGCCTCAAAATGAGTAACACCAGAGCATTTCAGAGCAAGAGCAGGAAAGCATCTCAAAGCCATCGGGGTCCCTGTGAAGAATGTCCTGCCAAGCACCCACATTCAGATTGAGGAAGGCATATTATGAGCACCTTTACCAATTGTGTCCCTGACTACACAGGGAGGGAGGCGAGAGAGGTGGAAGGAATGCGATCTACTTGCACAAATTGATTGCAGGTTCCCAATCACTTGGTGACTTTCTGGTGCCTCTTTCTAGACATCATAAAGTCTTCACTGAAAGGTGAGCCACTCTTTTGAGTGTGACAGAGGCATTTGACATAATGCTGGGTGCTGTAAACAACTGCGAGGCAATTGATGACCTTGTATTTGTTAGAAATAGTGAGAGCACATATTCAAACTGTAATAAGAAGAGTATTGGCACATATAATTCAAATAAGAACGTATTTGAAGATTCAACAATGCCCTGCAGTATATGGAAGTACATGTCAGCATATGGAACTTCTCACACTTTTCTGAGTATTTTCTTACTCTGACTGGCTTAATATTCGAACATTAACTGCAAAATATTTCAAGAAATACCATATTTATGAAGATGGCAGAATATAACCCTTCTGTCAAGCTTTTACTGACAGCAAAAAGGGCTGGGTTCAAACCTCAGGAGCTTCTAACGAACACCAACTTAATTATATACCCTGAAACTTGGAAATATAAAACTAAGTGAGCTAATTATTCCCACTTGCAAATGACAGATGAACACAAAAATTAGAACAGGATTTCACTGAAGGTGGGAGGAGGAAGTGGTAACAAGGAGACAGGGTAGTGTAGAATACATAACCACTCCTTCCCAGAAGTAGAAGTGTAAAATTCATAGTCTCCTTCTCTTTCATCTCTTGTGCTGGGTCCTGTGGCTGTTTTTCTCATGCTATCGTAACACCTCAGTCTTGCAGGTCTGTCAGGCTGGGGGGATGTGTTGCCTGTGCTGCTGAGGAGCAAGGCCTCTAGCTCCTGAAGCTCCGTGGGTCCAAAGCTGATCATAATTTCCTGTCTCTACTGGTGCCTCCAGCCACTGGCCTTGGCTGCCCTGTTGCTCCAAAGGGCCTTTGCAGCTCCAAGCTCCTGTGGATAGTCACTGCAGCTCTGCTAACGGTGCCTGCTCCTCAGTTCCCTCTACTCTCCAGCAAGAGGTCCTGTAACACGCAAGATTGCACTGGGGTCTTTGCTACACAAAGGAGACTTGTCTAATAGACTTCCTGTCCTGCCTTGTCAGTCAACAACGTTTGCACCCCAAATCACATTTACATGAGCTGATTTGCCCAGATGCATGCTAAGCATTGCAACTACATGATTTTACTCACATTAAGGTGTGTCTGCTTATTACAAAGAGAAATATATAACCTGTAACACTGACAGCAAACTGCCCATCTCAGAGCTGACCCTTTGTTCCTCTCCTGCCTCCAGATGTCAACAAATTCCTCCTCCTCTTCCGACAGGAGGGCAGCTCTTCCCTTCAGGCCACAGTAGTCGGAATTGCAGTTGTCTAAAATGAGAGAAAATTTTAGCTGATCTTCCTGGTTCTTTTTTGAAACTGCAAAAGAGGAGATAAAATATATGACTTGATTGAAACTTTATGTGAACATAAATTGTAGTGTAGATTAAGAAGTCAGTTTGGTCATAATAATAGGTAGAGCTTATCATTACATTACGTTTTATATTTCTTTTAATAGACATTTTCTGCTACATTTATATGAACAGGGCCATTCCTTTTAAGCTGAATTGCGTGCATGTATTCCTCGGCGATTTCAAACATCCAGGGCTTCAGAGCATATACATCTGAACTGCATCATACACTTCCTTTCCTGTTAGCTTTTTTTTTTATTGCTGCAGTGACCAAACTGTGATCTACTGATGGTTCCAAGGCTATTATACCATGTCTTCTCATTTCAAGAGGACAAGTATTTTAAACTCCACATAGTTCCTCAAAGCTCTGATAGATATTTTTTGAATTCTTCTCTGCTTCTTCTCACAGTGTTTGTCAACTGTGAAGACATGCATAACTCTTTCCCTCATTTTTATGGGCACTCAAGAAACTGTCACTCCTTTTCACATTGAAAATCATTCCCACTTGTGGACTCTTTTTTTTTTTTTTTTTTCTTTTTTTTTTTTTTTTTTTTTTTTTCCATGGCGTGATTGTTTTGTTTTGTTTTGTTTTTTTTATATATGACGTCCCTACAATGGGTGCAATTTCCCATTACCTGGGAGATGTTATACATTCACAGTGGCTTGTAAGTAGCACTGTTCTTCAGGGAACATCTAAAGCACATGCATCTGCATGCAGCAGTTTCTACTGAGGTTTTTACATTACTTAATTTATCTGTGTAAACCCATGGTAGAAGTAATTTTCCAAACAACAAACCATCAGTAACTGCTAAGAGGCTTCCAGGGTGAGATAACATACCTAAAATGAACCCCATTTATAACAGCACAGAAATTAATGAGCCCATAATTCAGGGAAAAATAACCCTGTTGAGTCAAGTCACTCACTTTCTGGACCCCTGTTGTCTTAAGTTTGGTATCCATGTGTCTCTGAAGGTCCCCAAGCCCCCCAGATTAGCACTGCTGGAAACCAGGAGAGCCATTAAGGCAGCCAGTAACACAGTCCTCTTCCCCCACACCCTCCCACTCCTCACAGCTAGGTGAGAGCAGGTCTGAAAGTATCCTCTCAGCTCCAAATCACTGTCCAAACAGGGACTGAACTATTTCAAATGCCCACAGGACTTCAGTTATCCTCCTTGCTCTTCTGCAAGGATTAATGCTTTTGAAAACAGAGTCACACTGGTATGGCTGGAGCAGGCGTGTGCGTACCCTCATGCCTGCAGCCAGCTGTAACCAGAGGCAGGAGAGGATCAGCATTGCTCTGGTGACCGCAATGCCCGATCAACAATCCATGGCAAACGCATCACAACCCATACAATATATCGGGGGGCTGACAGCTGGCAAATGACATTGCTAGCAGCAGGATGCCTCAATGTAAATCTGATTTTGGAGAATTTGGAATATTTGGAGTTTTGTTTTTCAAAGCACCTATTTCGTATACACACAATATAAATTAGAAAGAGAATTTTCTAGATACAGTCATTTGTATTGCTCCATCTCCATAAAACTGTTTTTCCCAAATCGAGAAACAGTGGAAATGAAATTATCTCTAGCTGAAAATAAACATGAACATATATTTGAATTGCATTAAAAGGATTAAAAAGATACATAAGTTTTTCCTACAACCTACAAAGAGTAAAATAATACCTGTCAGAAGACTTGTTAAACTGTATCTGCTAAATAAACAAATTACAGAGATACAGTTATTTTGTAAGGGTCCTTCAAACTCATACATCTCTCACAGATGTGTGATTTAGTAGCAGGCATCTAAAAGGTAGCTTTGCACTATCGAGCTGCATTTGGGGATCACAACATGGCAACACACCTGCTTGTAGGCAGAGCATTTTTTTCAGTTTGGTTACATGCAGCCTTGTCTTGCAAAGATCCACATCACAGTGCATCAACAGCACATCAAGGCTTTGTGGTTTTTGATAATATAGTTTCATGTAAGACACATAGCATAAGACATTGACTGAGCAGATTGTTAGGTATGGCTTTAATTCATTCCATAATCCCAGTTTGTTGATTGTTTGCTTTTATTTTCTCATGTTCACATTTTTCTCTTCTTTTAGTCTCTTTTCTCATACCATTCTCTATTTGTCCTCTGCATAACTCTATTTGTCCCTCTGTGATCCAGACTTCTCCTCTGTTGTACAATTGTTCTTCTCTCCGTTCTTTCTATATATTTTCTCAAAGTTCTTCCTTTATTTTTTCCATATCTCTTCTTCCTTCATCCTATGTTTTTTTTTTTTCTGCTTCCTAAATCTCATAGAGTTGTACGCCTACTTCTTGAGTCCCTTTAAAAATATTTATTTTGCTGGCTATCTTTCTGCATTGGCCTCACCTAAATCTCATTGCTTAGATGGTAATTTATTGTTAGGTTGTAGAGAGGCAAAGCACACTGATAAGCTGAACTGACATTACAAACAAAGAAAACTCCAATTAGATTCTTTAGCTGTAACTGATAAATTAACACCACACTGATTAGGTTTTAAGGACGGACTTCTGATAAGCACAAGGAGTCCATCTGGACATCTCTTCTATCAGTTATCATTTGCTTGTAGTCTCCCTATAGCGCTCACAATTTTTTCTGGTAAGTGCATCATCTCTCAAACTACTGGTGTTTCAACAAATACATTTGGTCATGGAATGACAGCTGCAAGCAATTCAGATAACACTCAATAGCAGGAGACTGCAAATAATGTGCTTGTCAGACACCTCCCAGTCCCACTCCCTTTCTCTGAATGTTCAGGCCAGGGAATATATTTTTTCCTCCCCTACTTTTCTATGATTTGCATTTTCATTTGCTAAGAGTATTATAATGTCCTATTTATCTTGGACTGCAGCATCAAGATCTTTATGCATCTTATTCCCTTCATGAATTTCCCAGAGAAGTGTTTCCCTACTGCACCTATTTGTTAAACAAAGACTAAAGATTTCTCTAATGCAAAAAAAGTAGAGACTGTGCTCAGAGAAAGCTAGAATCCTTCTGAAGAATAATTAATTTTTCTGGGTACAATTCAAGAAAATGCCATTGTGTTTGTGAACATGTGTTAGCAAGAAATAAAAGCTTCAAATCGTATAAGCTCTCTCCTAGCTGATCAGAATAATCAGAAAAAGACAAACTCAGTGTATTTCAGGGTTCTTAGCATATACCTTTAGTTCAAACCCTCAGACAGAATTTCTAGAACCACTACACACATATCCCCTGAGAGCCCTTAAAAATTGCTCTCCCCTTCCAAGCATTGGATTCTTCGGGGTGGGAAGAAAGAGATTATCATTATTACAGAAATACAGCTTCAACCTGAACACTGCCCCCAGCAACATGTTTATGATGAAAAAATAATATATTCCCCTAAGCTAGTTTTAGAAGTAGTTCATTATTTTGATCCCTCACTCACTGGAAAGAGCATGCAGCAGGTATATGTGCAGTTAGCCACCATTTCTCTGGCTGGTGTATGGTTTTCATTGCGTAGTACCATCCAGGAGGGTTCACAGAGAGGCTTCAGCCCCTTGGGAACACTGCCTGACCTTGCCCTTCAGTTCAGCTAACTGTGGCCATTTCAGCTCCATTTAGCTCTGTGAAAAGGATGGCCCTCATGGAGCTAACCCAAATTTGCTATCACTCTATTCAGCTTCTGGAAGAGCCTTTACTTTGGTTAGAGTGTCCTTCTGAAGAAGGACTCCAAACTGAACTCTACATTACGTTCAGTTTCACTATTCAAACCAGTTTTTAATTTGCTTCCTGTTATGACGGCTCAAAAGCATCAGTGGGGAAGTGCTGAGTTGAAAGTTGATGCAAATGAAGCTTTCTGAGGGCTGACTTTTCCCTGCGTGCCAATAACTAAGAGCAGAGAGCAATTTACTCTTTGTGGTTTTACCCCATCAGGAGTTCTGGGTAAACAGTTTATGCAGATGGGTTAGCTCTCTGCCAGTTATTCTCCCTTTCACCGAGAGATGAGAGTCCTGAAGATTTGGGGGATGGGGCTTAAATGAGGTTTTATGAAATAATATTTTTCTATTTTAGAATAATACCTGTCAGAAGGAAGAACAAAGAAAAAATAAGATGCTCACAGCCACATCGAAGTATTTTTTAAAAACCCATTATTGCTCCAGACTTACCACTGTGTTGACGATACTGTGTAGTTCTTCAGCTGAGCCACTCTGTTATCAGAGGCTATACGCTTTATGAAAACAAAGAAGTTTCTGTTGATCAAGGTCAGGCAGGTTCCATTAATACTTACCTCTTACTGAGTCGTCCAGAAAGTGCCTCTAAGATTTAAGCTAGTCTACTAGTTACATTTGAGTGCATTCTCTTCGATTTCCTCTAGCATATAAGTCCTTACATTCCTTCGCTTGCTTCACCATCCCCACAAGACGTAAGCCTGCCTCCTCAGCATCCTCCCCACCTTGATCTATATCAGCACCTGCAGTGTCAAGAAACAGGATCAGCTGGAGCATCCTGAGCTGACAAGTCATACTCATATCCACCCATTGCTTTGCACCTTTTAGTGGCATGCCTGTGAACAGTATTCTCCACATTTCTTTGGGGAAAACCATATGGTGATTCTGGTGATTCTGCTTAGTGTCCTCCTGTGCCATATGATTCGCTTTTAAGTCCTTTCCAGCTTTATTTTTTCAATCCAGTTTTGACTCTATGGCTTCTTCCCTCAAGGAATGAGCTTAGATGCAAGTGTGTCTTAAGCCCACTCATTGTGCAAATTTTCTACCAGGGGGTGAAGTATTTTTTCAGCTTTTACACTGTGTACATTCTCTTTGCCTCTTTACAAAAATATTGAGATTATTAGTTGCTTTGTCTAATCTTATCTTTTCCAACCCACTAACTCTGTAATCAAAGGTATTTGAGAAACAACTGAATGGAGTCCAGAAGCAGGGTATATTTGATTAGGGTTGGCACTATGCAAATATAGCTGCACTCATTCTGGACCAGATCCAGACTGAGTCTTGTGGTTTACAAGCTCGGTTCAGCCTGGTGATGTTTGCACCATATTGTCTTTCACAATATATAGACATAACCTCCCTCCCCTAGGCACCACTGCAACTATAGCTGTGCATAGCATCCCTTTACTTGGATAGCAGATTCTTCTCTGTGCTCAGTTTCAGATTTGCTTATCTGTCATCTCAATATGGTAACCATCTTCATTTTTCTCTACTTTTAAAATTTAGATTGACAGTTCTCTCTAGATCTGGGAGCATTTCCTTCAGGCCAACTCCTGGCCCAGGTTTCTGGTCTCTGCTGCTTTGCTCCCCCCCTGCACAGGGCGAGTGCTGCGTGAGGTGGGACAGTTGGTGCCTCTTCCAAATGCAGCTGGGTAGCTCCTGCTGGGCTCCCTGGCTGCAGCCTGGTTCTTACTCTACTGTCAGCAACTGGGGATGATTTTCCTTGGAAACATTCTTTACTGAATTTATTAAAATTGTTGACTACCACTAGCTATTAGTCGTGGCAGAAAGATGTACCTACACACTAATCTGAGCCATAGGAATTAATGAGAATATGAGTCCCCTGTTTAGCAGATTTATCATAACGGGAGCAATTTTAATCCCTCTTGAGCAAAACTGGATTTAAGCCAGTTTAACCAATACACAAAAGCTTCTGTAGCTAATTAGCAGGTCTTTGTAGTATCCAGACCCCAATAAATATTAATATCATGTCCTAAAGAATGAACTTTATGTTCCTGAATCATACATTTATTAAGTCAAGATTTGACCTTTTTGGAGATTACATGGGTAAACTCCTTCACACTCTGCAAACACAGGCAAAAATCAATCTCTCCTGCAAACATACCCTAAAAGAATTCAAATGCCACATCCTACGCTTAATGGACATACTTGATTCAACTGAATACAAAAAAACCCAAAATAAATGGAACCCTCCTAACCCAGCTATAAGAAATTAAATATTAACACAATATCCACATCTTTAAAATGCCATGTATTAGTTTTGAATAATGTCAACAATTATAACTCTTCCATTCCTCCCACACTAAGAGGAGAATTTATCTATATATAATTACTGCTAAAAATCTATATTAAAATTCTGCTGTGGGTACAAAGTCAAACACACCAAAATTAGTAAATGCTAAAATGAAATCTATCAATACAACAATCATTCACTGTTACATATGCATTCTCTTATTTTCATCTCAAATCAATGGGATTTTAACGCTTATATTTCATACCCATCAGGACAGTTCTCTTACACAGAGGAGTAACAGATAACGGAGATAGCTGTTAGCATGGGCCAGTCATTGCACAACTGCATGCCACCCCATCTGCCAAGGGGCGACCTGAAACAGGTGACATCTTGCTTGGTGTGGGGGTTCCTGACTTCCAGGAGCCCAAGGGGGTCTGCAGTGCTGAGGGAAATAAATTCAGAACAGACAACTGCAACACTTGAATAACATACAAGCTACCTGTGACGAGCCATGCAAATGGGTTGAGAGATTTCATTTTGCCATGATGACCACCTGCGTTACATTCCCTTAAGACCTTGGCTAAAGCTCTGGAATAAGATACTGACAAAAGTAAAGGGGGACTCGCCAGCTTCCATAGCCAGAAATATTAGATCTTGGCCAGTGATAAGACTCATGATTTAACTAGCAATATTTATAGAAACTGATAAAAATCAGAGTTCATGATGTTGCAACTTCTGGCCTACTCTCTTTTAGCATGGGTGTGCTGTGAAGAAAGTCTCTCCCACCTCAGTTGCATCCAGATGTGACTAGAGTGCCATGTCATATCTGGTGCGTGTATAAATCTCTGGGGAGAGGTGGTTGATGCTACTAAAATAACCTATTCAAGAGTAATTCACTCCTCCCAAAAACTTTCCACTATCAGCTGATGTAATGTGTACGTGGCTGCAAACATTTGGGATAATAAAAAGCATCTTTTATCAGGCCATCATTACTTTCAAAGTCATGTTTATTTTACTTAATTTTTTTTTTACTTAAAAAACAAAGACCACCATATTAAGCAGATATGCCTATTGCACATCTGGGGCAATACTGCTACAGTTACTTAGCAACCAGTAAGATTTTTCTTTCCTGATAGAATTTTTTAAAAAATCATGTAAAGGAAGAGAAGAACTGGAAGCAAATTGAGTTGAATAAAAAAAATCAAATACCATATTAACATTCAACTTGCATAATAACACGGAGATGTCTTTGCTGTATGCACCAGCAACTGTTGCACAACATTAAGTCAGTTTCTGCTATTAAAATCAAAGGTCAATCTAACTTAAATTTTCCTACAATTAAGATGCGTTATCTGCCATCTTATGACTATGTCCTCTTCAGTGTTTCACATTACTGGCAGAAAGAATCAACAAAAGGAGAAATGTTATGTTGACTTAAAGTCTCTGTAGGTAATTATCATTCCTTACACTGAGAAGGGAAAGCAACTTCAGCTGGAAGAATTTACAGGGAGCAAAATTTTGCTCCATGTATTCAGTAAGAATAACCACAAATGTCATGGGCCTTCTGCAGAATTGGAAACTTTGCTGTTGCAGAAGAAACCACAGACACACACCTGTGCCCCCACTCCTAGCTCGCCAGTGGGTTTCATGTACACTGCTAATATCTGCTCAGATGGACAGACGGACACATCCCACCTCCTTCTCCCTTGACTGGATCTTCCTCCTTCCTTACCACTCCCTGCCAGCTCAGGCAGGATGTAGAATTTTCTTGGATACACTTTATATTGTGAAGATTTAATGTACGTTCTGGCATGGAGCAAACATAATGAAATTTCTGTACATTGACCCTTCAAATATAACTTTTTGGCCCAACTTTTATGATTTAGGAAGGAATGAATCATATTCTGAAGGAGATTACAGACTTAATTACTAAAAGTAATGATGCTATGAATAAGCACTCAGATTCACAGCAGGAGGTAATTATGTCTATGGTAGTTTGGAAAATTTAGCACTGTGGTTTTCTTTATAAGACAGCAGTGTTTCATCAGGATGCCATAATATATACCTTCCAAGGCAATAAGAGTCTTAAAGATAAAGTACCAGAGACCAACATTTACTTCTGTACTTAATTATTACATTATTTTTTTATGTTACATTACAGCAAAGGTACTAGCAGTTACAATTTATTATTAATTTTCTGTGGAATCAAGTGGATCAAAATGAAAAAAAAAGGTATTTTATTTCACTTTTGCCAATAAAACTCACAAACTTACTGGGCTTTGTTTTAATATTTGCTTGCAGGTAAAAACATTTCAGGGCAAAACATCTCTCAAAAACTTTCTATTGATATACATTTTTTTCCAAAACCTTGGAATAAAAATCCAAAGGGGTCTCCCACAGTGTTTGATGTGGTGCAGGTCTGCCACCATTGTATTCTGCATTTCTATAAAAGGAGTTTTTCTTGTCAAATGCAAGAGAGAATTAAAAGGGTCTTTCTCAAGTATCAAAGAGAGAGAAAAGTAAAGTCAAAAAGTGGTTATGAGCTGGGGCTTTGTTGATCTGAAATTTCAGTTAAGCATCAACCATTTTAAAGGGAAGCATGTCCCCACAGAAAAGCCATGGTGGGTGATGGCATCAGGAATGTGATTGCTGTCCCTCATTACTGAAGCCTGCTTTCCCCTCATTTCTTGTATTTGACATCCCTTTGCTTGTACAGCAAACGTTTTATTGTACAATATTTGTGTGTGTGTGTGGTGTTTGAAGTTCATAAAGGAGACCAATTCCCTTTTAAAACGCAATAGACACAGTTATCATTAGTAGCAGTAATGCTGGTTTCAGGAGATCTGTAAAGACTGTAGACTTTGTGAAGGGCATGGGGGCATCATTACAAGAAGACGAAGTACCGAAGCCGTGTCTTTGCCCTGACTGCCAAGTGAGGCAAATGATCTGAAGGACGCTTACTCTACAGGGTATGATTTCTCCCTCTCTTGTTTCCAAGTGTTCTAAAATAAGGAAATTCAGCTAATCAGACTGATGCTGAATGGTGTCAGAACTGGCTTAATCTCAGCTCTGTGCAACCAGTCTGAGCTGTGTGTTCATCTGCACTTGGCGGAAGGAGCCCTCTCCACTAAGCAGCACCCAGCATCAATGTCTGCTTGCTGCTCTTATCCCAGTCTGTCACTCCCAAAAGAGGTTCTCACTGCCTTTGGACTTCAAATATGACAGATTCCTCCACAGTTTGTCCTGGAGAGCAGAGAACACTGTACAAAGTTTTAGTGAGGTGAAGAGTTCTGATTTACAGTAAGCAGAGGAACAGAACAGGACTGCAAAAGCTTAGGTAAAGATATGAGCATTTTAAGAGGCTCAGATGAGGAGTATCAATGCATACCATCTCTGTATTCAGTCTTTTGAACACTGCAAGAGTTGTCACCATGGCAGTGTAGGTCTGAGAGGCTGCCTGCATGTTCTCTATAGCAATGACAGACATGAAAGCATTACTGTCAGACTGAACAGGGCAGGTCGAGTGCTTCCCAATAGGCACAGCAGCTGACAGACTGACTTTCTGTGATGATCTTAGTCCCATAAATTCATAGTCCCTTTATTCATATCACACATTTGCTATCCTTCCTACATAATTGCATGAGTATTTTTTACAGAAATTCTATTTTCCCTTTTGCTAATTGCAGATGGATTAATGTTTTATATAAATCTTGGAAGGACTGAAATTCAATTGTATGCAGTTCCAAGAAAATAGAAATAGGCCTCCATATAAACAGGTAAATAAAGTACCAGCATCCTAGTGGGAACCAGGTGCTCTCCCTGAAGCACAGAGGAGGGTTTGAGTTCCAGGCTGGTATTCTGCCAGTCATGTTTAAAGCCAAGACTACCCACAGCTGGTTTTCCTCCTCTTTACAGAGAGAAGTTCATTATCTCTTCTTCGCATCTGCATGCCTCACTCCAAACCTTTAATTAAGGGAAGGATACAATATATTGTTAAACTTCTCTGCTCTAGACTTGCCTCTTCCCCTTCAGTGATTCGTCACATTAGTGAGACTTGCTTATAGAGCACATAACTCAGAAAACAGCTTTTCTGTGCAATTACCTAAGCAGACTGACCTCTGTCATCAGGAAGGATGAAAATGCCCTTTAGAATAGGAGGCCAGATTCATTAGTTACTTATGGCTGAGCTGAAGTGGCTATGCCACACTGCAGGGAACATGGGACAAAGTTTGGGTCCTCCTTTGCTCCTCCACAGGGGAGGTGGAGAGACCATCGGTACTAATTCCTGCTTGGTGCGAAAATTGTTGCCTGTGAATCTGGCAACCTCTGATGGTGCTCAGAATTGCAGAATGGCAAGAAAGCAGACTGAACAGTGACTCTACTGACTAATTTGGGTCCCTCTGAAGGAAAGCCCCTATGGCATCCTCAGGAGGAAGACAGACCTTCAGCTCTATCACCTAGACAAACATCTGTAGGCAAGTAGCAGCCAAAGGTAATTTCTCAACTGGCACCAAAACAGCCAAGCCAATCTATTTTTGTGCTATTTACTTCTGAAGCCAAAAAAAAGGCAAGATAAGCAAATGATATTTCAGCCTGCTAAGTAAGTGTTAGTTACCAACTAAACGTATAAAAAGTCAGTAGAGCTTCGCTACCCAGGAAATATATACATCCAGCAACAATAATGTGATTTCAGCTTCATTAAGTCAAGAAAACGGAAATTGCATGTGATTCTCACAATGAGAGATGTGTCCAAACAGCTTGACTTGGACCAAAACCTGGATGATAACTGAAGTACTTCCCAAACAACCGGCATAAGGACACATAAACAGTATTATCAGATGTCTTGTTTTATTTCTAACCAGCCCTGACTACACTTAAAGCCAGATGAGTCTACAGGAACAGACTTTTCCTTTGGCACAGAGGCTCAGGCAGGAGTTCATACACAGAAATGCCCATTTTAAGTTTTAGTTTGCAAAAATTCTTTGGGACAAGAATGACTTCTTCCTCTTTACATTGAGCTGACACTAAACCAGACAAGCCAATACTGATAAAAATATAGCAACTCAATAAAGTCCTGCTTTTTAACTCCCTGTTTAAATGAACTTTGTAATTAGTATTGTTGCTACTTCTGCACATTTTCAGTCTGATCATAGTCAGAGTGAACAATACTCTCAAACATGAAATGAAAGCACCAGAAACTTGAGGGTTGATTAGTCACGGTTCTATTTTTTTCTCCTCAGGCCTGAGTGATAACTTTCCTGCTTTCCTCCAGCAGTGCCATGAGACAGAAAACACAAAAAAGCAAACTGACAACATACCATTACTGTCTATGAAAGACACTATACTGATCAAACTATTATTCTGCCACAGGCAATGTGCCTGGGTGAAATGTTAGAGATCTCATGTCAGTTCAATGCAAAGAAGCACAACTCGTTCAGCTACTCATCAAATGTACATTATACAAATGGAGAAGCTCTACCTTGCTTGGTAAAGATCAAGCTTTAGAAGTAATAATCTTGATAGAAAACTATCCCACTCTGGTACCTGTAAATAAAGGCTTCTACCTGTAAGTGAAGGGCAATTTGGGGAGGTGGCAAGGGAACAACAGAAGATCTGGTCTTCATAAAATCAATTATTGAGATCAATCTGATTTTGAAGCCTAATCCCTGTCTTGAAAGGTGAAAGAGCCTCTTCAGAGCTGAAAAATAATTAAAATAGTAAATTCCTAAGATGAGTTTTAGAGCGAGGAAGACATCTTAGGACAAGTGAGTGAGGATTCACAAGGAGGGCATGACACTGGAGCTACAATTCTTTACTATTTTGCATCTTACAAAGCACAATGCTAGAAAGCTTGGTGAGCTGGGTTTGTAAGCAAGGTGCTTACAAGCACCTTGTAAGGTTCTGGGTCAGACAAAAAATCTACCCAGTTTGAGAGTGTTATATGTTAAGGTAACCTGAACGATTATGGAAAAAGACCAAGAGTGAATGACAACTAAGAGCAAGAGGAACCAATTTCGACTAAGGGAAAACAATTATAAGATTTGATCACTCTAGAAAACATAGAAAGGACACTTATCCCCAAAAGCTAGATGGGCAAAAGCAGGCAGGTCTTTCTGTGAAAGAAAGATGTTGTCATGATACAGTAGCTACATGGAGTGCTATTTCTGTTATTATCTATTATCCTCTATTCTTTTGTCCAATTCATTTCCCTCCAGAGGCCTAAAAGTAGTTTCTTACATCAATTTATTTGTCATATGCCTAAACTGTAGGCTTTTTAGGGCAAGATTATCTTTCTGTGTGCAAACAGTAGCTAGCACAGTGGACACCTGGTTGTGGACTAAGACCAGTTGAAATACAAATAATAGTAAAAAATATTGGGGGGGAAGATTGAGTAGTGATCAAGCCTAGCGTATAAAAGCTAATAATGGATGCTTGAGCCTCACACAGAAGTTTTGCTTTCCTAACACTGTACATTAAAAGCAAGAAAGCTTCCTAGGTTAGCATCTAAAGTATTTTCAACCCTTTTCTTATGTTATTTGTATTTACCTTCAGACATTACATTTATTGGCCATTTAAGATTGGTTCACATTGGTAGATTCAACATAGCAGCCTTTTGTCCTTGGAGAAGAGACTGAAATGCTTTGATCCAGGCACACAGAGCCTTCTTTTTAACTGGAGGTATTTTACTCATTGGCCATGAAGAGGAGAGTTACAGAGCTGGAGACTCATAAGCCCAGGTTCTGATGGCTAGACATTAATATTTCTCTGCAATATTAAAGTGCATGAAAAATATGCACCTGGGGTTTCAAAAAAGTGAAGTTTCAGGCAGAGGATGTTTTTGATCAATTGTCAATGCCTCTTGACTTGCGCAACAGCTTTCACTGTGTCTGTGACAGACACCACATTTTGCAAAGCACTAGTGACTTTTGGAAACCCTTTAGTATACAGGCAGGTGGGGATCGCTGCTGAACCCCATGGTCATCTTAGAAATATGTCAACTCTAGCAGCTAGTCTTCTAGTGTCAGTTATTCAAAGCTTCACTGTTGGTATTCAAGGGATAGCTAGTAAGTACCCTGCATTCAGGAGAGCCTTTTTGCTCAATGCAAAAACTGCATAACATAAATTTCTTTTCTTTGCAAGACTGACACTTATACAGACTTCACAATTGTTTCAGAACCATCCTATTTAGTGGACTAATGATTTAAGCCTTCCATAGTGGATGAATCATAAATGCTGAAATGTGTCTCAGTTTCAGTTTTACTGTTATGATAGGCATCTGCACTGAACAATCTATAAACAAAAGAATCTGAGTGAATGTACATCATAAATATTTATTTCCCAATTTATGTTTTCCTATCCATCAGACAGACCTGAGACTGAGGCTAGAAAATATATTTGTGACAAATCCTTCTAGCAGCTGCAAAATGAGCAATGGGGACATCTTGGGGTCTTTATTAATTCAGAGGTAGCGGTAAAGCGGGACTGAGTTTCTCAAAACTGTGCCCCAGAGGCTTTGCTGACACATTCCACAACATGAGCTAGACAGCTGTTCTCATTTTCTCTGGAGACAAAATAAAGATGACTTTTTATATCAGTGTAGCTTCTTTTTCAGTTAACAAGCTGTCCATCTAAGTCAAGAGCTGTCCGTGGTGGTCACTGTCAGTAACCTCACATCAATTCTGCACTAGCCAGTATGTGTCAGGAAAGGGAACAGAAATGTTGTGAAAGGGCGATGGCCCTGGCAGCCTGCTTAGGCTCTTTGGCTGGTGAGAGCAACTCTGAAGTCTTGAATTACTAGGAATTTCCAGGAAAAAGTCAATCCTTGATGGAAATGCATTGATCTAAGAGGAAGGCCACAAGCCCTTGTTGTTACATGGGCAGTTGGTACTGTAATATCTTTCATGCTGGAGCCTTCTGGGGAAAAAAGCAGCAAACATTTCACTCATCGCTCTCTGTTTCTACTTTTTGCTGCAGCGTCTTTTAAACAGCATTAATTATTGTTTGGCACTTGTATTTGAAGTGTTCTCTATGAGTCAGGCTAAAATTTAATGCACACTAAATAATAATACAGAAGCAGCCAATTAGTAAAAATGCATCAAAGCACTCTGTAATGCAGCCATACTAGCAGCTGATGTAGGACTTTTGATGTAATTACTGGGGCTAAGATATCAAATGATTGAATAAACCAGCAAATCGATGAAATGTACACACACAGACTATTAAAATCTAGAGTGGCAAGAGATCTTCACGTATCAGTCAACACATTACTCTGCAGTGAGTAATTTTTGGCAAAAGTTTGTTGACAGGTAGTGAAATCTCTGCCACAGGCTTAAAGAACAAAGCCTAGGCAACCTATGCCAATGCTTACTCACCCAAACCACAAGAATTTTTTCCTAACATCTAATTTCTATTTTCTTTCCTCAAATTTAAGTTTGTTGCCTCTTCTGCTAGCATCAGTCAACATGAAGAACAGGTTGCTTTGTTCTTTGCTGCTGCAGCCATGCACAGACTTGACACACAAGCAGATGTTGCACAGGGTCTGTGCGGGCTGCACCACTCCGGCATGCCAGCCTGTGCAAACCGCTGGTCTCACAGCTCCTGTAGTGAGCAGCAGCAGGTCTGAGTGAGGGGCTGCACTGCTTCCAAGGGTGTGAGTAGCTAGCTCAACCCTGAGGGCCATGTATCTTTGCATATCCTATCTCTGCTGTCTAAGCCAAGACAGGGGCTCTCATTTATCCCATAGAAGAGGATCACTGTAGTTGAGGCTTGATGAGGTATCGGCCTTATATATAACTTCTTTAAGTTGGAAATACATAGTTAATTCTCTCCTTACCTGTAAGCACAAATAACTCTTGCTTTAGGTAGAGCTTAAACACAGGCTTTACTTGCATATTGTAAAACTACTGATATTTTATTTCTTCTTCACCCCTTTTTTTTGTTTGACCTATTTAGATCACATAATCAGAAAAACCCATAAGCAGGACTGATAAGTTATTCAACATTGGGAAAAAATTTAAATGAGACAAAAAAGCCCCAAACTGCACTTTTGAAGTTTGGGGTATTGTCCCAACAGGAGAAAAATTACTGAGAGTTTGTTGGAGGAGGTAAGTTTTTTAAAATTTCCTGCTTGCTTTCTTTTCTAGCATAGAGTCCTGAAACTGAAGTAGTTGCTGACCTTTAACTGTGGTATTTCAAAGTGAAAATGAGGACATTCTGATAGGAAAATGGAGCAGTCTGTGTTACTGCGTGCAAATCATTAATACTGGTGTCCTCAGATAATTGAATATTTGAGCTTCGGAGACCCGTAATTTAGAGCAAATCTTTGTCTACAAAAAAACCCCGAAAACAAACCAGCCCAACATCCAAATTAAGGTAACAGAAAATATAGAATGGGGAAGAGGAGTCAGTAATGAAATTTTCAGAGATTTAAAAGAAATAAAAAATCAACTATTTAATTTCACTGCTTCTCTGCAACGTATAACATTACATTTTTAAAATGAATGTTCAATTGACTGAGGAATTTCAAACTGGTAATTCAGTTGTGCCCTCAGCAATAACTGCAGCAGGCTGAATGCAGCCCCACCACTTCGCTTCTGTGGCACGCAGCGGGAGGTGAGGAGAATAACGCTATAGGCAGAGTTACAACAGCCTCCTTTGCTGTGTGCACATCTTCCTATCTGTACCATCTATTGGCAGACATCACATGGGAACTGGAAGCTGAACTGAAACTCCTTAGGTGATTTCAGGGCTTTTCCTTAAAGCAAACAGGAGATAGCACACAAATACAGCACACGACACAGACCAGCTAAAGCAAGGTGTTAAAAACCTTTAGAGTGAAGGAAATTGTTGTGTGAGGTAGGATAGCGATCTGGAATATTTTGCAAGTCTGTGAGAGTGGTGGCAGACTTGCCTAAGGAACTCCTCTGCAAGGTACAGGAGTATGTTTGAAGACTGAAACAAAAAGAGAAGGCTCTGAGGAGACTTAATAGCAGCCTTGCAGTACCTGAAGGGGGCCTACAGGAGAGATGGGGAGGCACTCTTGATCAGGGAGTGTAGTGAGAGGACAAGGGGTAACGGGTATAAGCTAAAAGAGGGTAAATTTAGACTAGACATTAGGAAGAAATTTTTCACTATGAGGGTGGTGAGACACTGGAACAGGTTGCCCAGGGAGGTTGTGGATGCTCCATCCCTGGAGGTGTTCAAGGCCAGGCTGGATGAGGCTTTGAGCAA
This sequence comes from Pterocles orientalis, assembly GCA_011057875.1. Taxonomy (NCBI): domain Eukaryota; kingdom Metazoa; phylum Chordata; class Aves; order Pterocliformes; family Pteroclidae; genus Pterocles; species Pterocles orientalis. The sequence goes on along the minus strand of WKFP01014934.1, from coordinate 307,565 downwards.
CCTGGTCTAGTGGAGGGTGTCCCTGCCCATGGCAGGGGGGTTGGAACTTGATGATCTTTAAGGTCCCTTCCAACCCAAACCATTCTATGATTCTATAAAAGCTTTCTTCACTGAAAGGGCTTTCTCAGGGGTTGTAACTGAGAACAGAGATGCTGGCGTTCTATTTCAATAGCCCCACAGATCTAGCTTGACAATAAAAGGAATATCTGGGTAACATTTTCGAACAACCAGCCCAGGGCACGCTGCAGCTCCGTGCTGAGATTTGTGGCTGCAGCAGGTCCCAAGCCAGGGTGGGGCCAGGGAGTGCTGCCTAGGCAGGCTCCCTCCTCTGCCCCCTTCACCTCGCCTGCTGAGAGGTGTTGAAAGGCAAACCTCACAGCTTCTGCTCTGAAGAGAGATTTTTCCACATCAACTTCCCTTGACAAATGTTTATGTGGAACACTATATTTATTACCCCCAAGCTTGACTTCCCGGTTATTTCACGTGAACAATGGTGGAAGTCACTTGAATGATATCCAAGGAGACAACTTTACTGAACTAAACTAATTAATCTTACCTTATTGCTGTTTACAGTTGTTTTTAAATAGACAGTAACTGATCCCATAGAGCCCATTATAGCTCCTCTGTATGGAACACTTTATAAAGATATGTAATACATTTATCAGAGCTGGTTTTGCTTCTTAAAATAAAGTTGTTAAGCTTCTCCATTTCATTCATAACATATTATTTTCCACTCTTGCTGTCAGCTTCTAGCTCATATTATTCTCCCCCTGGATCTCATTTTCCTTTAGTTTCAATAACACTGGTATAATCCATATGTGCCTTCTATTTCTGGTGCATTATTCCCATTTTGCCACGAGGTGTCATCAGAACGCATCCCGGCACCCCGGCTCTGCACCCACTGAAAGGTGGGGGAATTCTAGGGAGAAAAAAGAGAAACTCTCATTAGCTGCCAATAAATCGCACAGTAGTAAGAGGGCTGCATTTCTGATTTCCCCATGCCTTTCTCTGTTTAGCTAGACTTTTTAATTATAGCTCCAAGATGCAAACAGCACACTCCAAACATTTGCACTGCGAGTCGTTGACACCAGCTTACCTTTGATTTCATAAAGAGTTATGCTGAAGTCTGCCCAGATTTACAGCACTCATCAGCACACCTGGAAAAACATCTTTCTGCCTGGGTCCAGCGTTCCTAGCTTTTCAACAAGCCATTGGAGCTTCTAATTACGTGACATCTACAAGATGAAAAAAAAGCATGAATTGAAGAGGCATCAGATAGGACATACTCATTTAGTCCAATGTTTCACTTAAAAAACATTAAAAAAAACCCCAAACCCAGTAGACAGTGAAGCAATTCATTTTTCAAAGCAAGTAGCTCTTCTCTCCCTCTCCAAAATGTTTACTTCTTCAACAAAATGTTAAATGCTGTTTCTACCTGCCACATTCTAATGGCCCATTTCTGTATGCTGACACTTGTCCAGATCACTGTTTCTACATTCATTGACAGCACAGGGGATTTCTTTTCTTTTTAAACCATCTGGACCAGAAGCTCGAATAAATTACAGGCATTCACCAGGGCTGTTAATCAGATCCCTGCTACAAAAACAGTATCTGACAAGTGCAGAAATAAACCTGCCCTGAATTCGCATAGATGGCCAGGCACTGTAGTACTTGTGAGCATGGGAGAAAAGTAAACCCAGCCAAAGGTGTGCCAAGGCGGCACAACCACTGAACACCAGACACGGCCAGGCAGTGCCTGCTGGTCCCCATGGGCTGTGCCATGCTGGCAGCGTCCCACAGCCAGATGCTGCCGGCTCTGTTGAGCTGGTTTCAGTCTGTCTGGAACTGGCAAGGTGATTCACAAAAGTCAAACACAAGGAGAGACTCACCCCTTCATTTTCTTCAGTATCATCTATCAGCAAATTATAGAGAAGGTTGCAGTAAAAAAGAACGCCACCAAAGCTTCTAGTATCTTTCAGAAAAGAAAATGAACTCCAGTGCACAACTAAATCGCATGGTTCCAAGTTTGTTGTTTTTGTTTCAGCTCACACAAGCCAAAACATTTTCATTGATTTATCGTTCCTGCAAGGCCTAGTTTTGTAATTTTTACCTTTTGAGGTGGTTTAGCTGGACTGGATGCTACCCAATGCCTTCTGGCTAGGTCAGAGCAGGATCCTGATTCCTTCTGGGCTCCATGGGAAACAACCCTATGTCTGCATTTGCAGTTATCCTTGCATGAGGCATGCAGCAGAGCCTCCTTTACTTCCTTAGTTTCTTAGAAAGAAAACTGATTAAAGAAGGATAAGGAGAATCACAACCTAGAAACCTTCTACTTCTTTCTGCACCCGCGATGCCCAGTATTGCTACAGAGGAGGGAAGTGTGCCAGGGATGAAGGGTCCTGAGTCCCATACAGAAGTATGGGAAACTCTGTCCTCTGCCTTTACCTTGTGTGAGATGGCTACTTAGATGAAACTCAGGCTTCACAGGATTCCACAAACTGAATTTACTGTTAAATATAATCCCTAGATTTCACACAGGACTGGTTATTATTAATATCCCATCTATTTGACCTAGATTCATCAGACTGCAAAGTGCCACGTTTAAATTCAACTTCTAAAGAAAAAAATAATTAAATTGAAAAATCAATCACTGGGCAATTTCACATTGAGTTTATTTAAGGTCAGACTGTTGCTGTCTCAGAGAACATAAGTTATATTAGTTTAAGTTTTCTTAGTGGACCAAGTTCAGAAGTGCTGTGAAATTAGGCATAATTACATACCGTCTAATGAGTCTAAATTAGAATATAGCATACATATTGAGATGTATGTACAGATTTACATTCTCCTTGTCTCACTGATTACTTGTACCCAAGAAGACAAGGGGCAGGAATTGCCACCAGGGGTTCTGGATGGTTCAAACTGTCACAGCTGAAGGGAACAAGTACCTGCATCCTTCATGCACCGGCAAGCACTCCAGGCCAGGACTTGGCAGAGGGATCAGAGGTTGCTTCCCAAGGGTATTTCTCCTGCTATGCAAGAATTGCTGTGTTAGATGTGATCTGCTGTGGGTGACTGACTTTTGCAATCCAGGTGGCACCATTTGAGTCATCCTGCACCTGTCTCGTATGCTGGCTCTAGGGAATATCCTAATCCAGGGTGAAACCAAACTTGTTTATCTTGCTTCAAATTTGAGTCTTCCTCAGTCATCAACTCTATAAGTTATGTTTTGAATTTTTGTAGAAAATCTATAATAATTCAGTTAGAGAGCTTTTTTGGTCTTACATTTAATTGGTTGTCCAGCTGGAGGTGCTTTAGGCTTGCATTCATTTTTTTCAAACTGCAATAATTTCATTCAGTTCAGAACATTTTCAATGGAATTTCTTAGTACTATAAAGTATAAATATTTTCTAATTGCATCATGCTGTATGCATCTCCATTGTTCAGAGATCTTAGCTCAGCGTAGTTTGGATCCAGATTAAGATATATAATTCCAGATTTAAGGATTTGTGTCTTTGGTTTCTGGGCTTTTTTTTCTTCTTCCATTTATTTTTAGTTATTTGGCTCTGACTAATTAAGTATAAAAGTATTTGCCTATAAAAGGATCACTAGTATTTTTATTATAGCATGCTAAATGTCACTTAATGTTAAGTTTTTAATGTGTCTTTACAAGAAGTAACATTTCATTGTATGCTATATTTTTAAAACTTCTTCTTAGGTTTTGTGGCAAACAATTTTACTGATTTGTGACAGTAAACGTTGAAGCAATCTAATTACTTTAGGAAAGTCATTTGGTAAGTACTTTAGAAAAGTATTTTTTCTTGTAATGAAAGATTTCTGATTATCTGTGTTTATAGGGAAGCAATATTGGTACAGCTGGCTTTCCTAATAAAATCATTCTTTGATGGTGAAGCATATGTAACATACTTTAAACATGACCCTGGTAGACTGTTTTACAGACACTCAGAACTTCTGCAACTTAAAGCTCTAGTTCTAAAAAGAAAAAAAGATAAAAGAAAGCTATTTGCAAGTTTAACTGCGCTTATCCTAAAATAAGAGCAGCTAGCCATAAGAAACACTATCTGCACTATTTCTTTTACTCTGAGATGCAGTGCAAATCAAATATAATGTACTATTCATCCCTAGTGCAGACTCTACTGATAGCCAAGAGAGCTATGCTTTTATTCCTAAAGTTTTGCATTTCAAGGTAGCATGGCGCATCAGAAAGAATCATAGATCATTAGTCTTTATCTGCATATCAAGTCAGAGTTTCTAATATAAAGATCCATGGTTGTCTTTTCAATGGGCATGCCTATGGGAGGAGCATGGCTGGTGAGACAGCTGCAGTGGACTTCATGGAGGTTCCTGCAAGAATTCTGCTCAACAGTGACTTACAGATTTCAGGGGTGCAGTTCTTTCCTGGGTTAGTGAAGAAAAGGAAATTTCTTACATGAAACTCCTTTATGCAGAAGCTCTGTGACGCTATTGTCCACCACTGTATTTTTTTCCTTCAACAGTAGACCAAGTGAAGGAGGATAGAGGCCGCATCAGAATAC
>WKFP01014934.1:265359-289000 GCA_011057875.1 Pterocles orientalis | reverse complement strand
TGTATCACATTGCATCTTTGTATATAGTATTATTTCTAATATTATTGTAGTTTAGTTATTAAATTGTCCTTATCTCAACCCACGAGTCCTCTTTGCCATTTACCTCTTTAATTCTCTCCCCTATCATTGGGTGGGGGCAGGGACTGTGTGAGCGGGTGTGTGTGGTTTGGCCCCCAGCCAAGGGCCAACCCATCACAAGCCTTCAAGGAGAAATGCACTAGCTCAGCAGAGCCGATACCTTTCTATGGGGCACACGGTTTATTCCCCATTCCACTGATTATTCCCTTCTTCCTAGCAGTAAATAACACTTCCAGTGCTGTCTGCGTGCCTTTGACTGGGCAGACAGAATACATAATGATCTTCAAATCTAGTCCCCATGCAGATTCCTCCTGCAGCAGGAGAAACGCTGCACAAGTGTCAGGCCTGTCATGTTCCTGTCTCTGTGCTGTGGGAGTCCCCAAGGTCACAAATACACATAAACAGTGATGAGAAATAAAAATACTTACTGCTAAAATACTTGGGCTGCGCTGCAGTTTGTTGTAAGGACTATACTTAGGTTTCATAGGCTTTCCTGCAACTCTGTCCTTGTGCCTTCGGCTGGAAATGTGCTGAAATAAATATCCTCACATTTAATTAGCTGTTTAAACATTTTTCAGTTTTGAGTTTGAAATTGATTTATCAGCAGGATATGCCCAAGCCCCTGTTTGTAAGATAAAGTGGGTTCTTTAGAGAGAGCAAAGATGAGTTTTTCTAAATTAAACAGAACAATTTGGAGCATATCAAACAGAGAATCAGGAACTAGCAAATACAGTGAATTCTGTGATCCAAGACAGGCTCTGCATATTATTGATATTTTGGTTAGTATTTCCTTTTTCTACTTGAGGAGCTTTGAACCAGGCAGAGCTGTAAACACTGGGTTGTAGGGATATTCAGAAGTAGGAGGTAAATTTCAGTCTTGCTGATGCCACTCAGTTGCATTAATAATTCAATGTTAGCTGAAGGAAGAACCAGTACCCAGGGAGATGTCTACACCATGCAATTTAATACTATCTTAAAGATAACTGAAATAACAGTGAATGAGAGGACACATCCACACAGCACTGCACCATCCAGTTAGATATTCCCATCTGGGTATCAGAAATGTATTTGTATTAGCAGAGCTCTGAACGCAGGGCTAATTGGCTCGGACAGAGCAGTGCTGCATCTTCATACAGCTACGCTGTTAAATAATAATTAAAAAATAATTAAATAATAACGTTGATTTACGCAGTTCAGAGATATCTACAGTACTACCCTCCTGCTGATTGTCCTAAACCAATAGATTCAAGTCACAATCTCCTTCTCGCATACTATTACAAAGTATCACAGCAGATTGAAACAGCACCAAAAGAGGAATTCAGGGAACCTCAACCCAGAACTTCTTCCATTTGGAAGACCAAAGTTCAAATCTCTCTCTTGAGCCACAGCAAGCTTTTAAACTAGATCTGCTATGTTATTGATTGATACTGATACTTCATCCACCACTGTTTTGACTCTCAAGCCCGTTTTTTTCCCAGCTGAAACAATTAAGTGAACTTGACCTATGGTGAATTATTTAGAAATAGCTGTGGGATGACAGAAAAGACATACAAAGTTCACTTTTTGCCACAGCATCTTCACACAGACGTACACCACACCTACAATGCAACTAAAACCAACAGAGGACCCGCAGATACATGCATGCTACCTGTTTAAGTTGAATTTCTGAATTAACATGGACGTCACAGATTTCACAATGAAATGTCTTGTTCTGCAGCCCTGAGCCTTTACTGCCATTCTGCACCTTCAGCCGGGACCCAGGTCTAGGGTAAGATTTGATGGGACCAGCACCATTCCGAGCCTCGACCATGGTCTTGTGCTTGGAGCCTAATGGGCAAGGAGACGCAGTTGTGTTAATGAACAACATACAACCATGTCCATTACTCTTGAGACTTTTTGTAACACGTTTATCTTCAAGACAGAATGATTAAAGTCACCACAGGTTGAGATTAATGACAACTTTGTTTTTGGTCAGTGTAGTTCCCACTTCCTCAAGCTAAAGGGAAGCCAGACAACAAAAGAAGGGTTTATACAAAAAGAGAACAACAGGCACACTGAACCATTACCTCTCTGTTTGGGGGCAGTGTGTGGCTGTACGGCCAAGGTGTTGCTTATTCTTCTGCCAAAATCCATATAGCTAGTGAATCACAAAAAAGGGCATTGGCCAAGAGTGGGAGAGAAACCACAGCAGTCACTCAAAACCTGCCTAGGAACAGGAATACTTCAACAAGTATCCTCTGATTTGGAAGAAATGGCTGCTTTGGCCATTTCAAGAGTGGATTACAGCTGTAAATCCAGTTTCAATGGTTTGTTAACAAGCTTTGTATCACCAGTGTGTCACAGAGCAGCAAGAGCACATTAGGGATTGCTGCTTGCAGCCTTTTAAAGGCAGTGTATCTAATTCATGGTAATTAAAGATTCTAGGACATCTAGGAAATCTAAGGAGCCCACCCTAAAATTATCAAAAATATCAAATAACAAAAATTACTATAAGTTGTACCAGCAAATAAAACAGATATCAGTGAGGATGAAATATGAAATATGAAAGAGAGAGAAGCGACATTTTAGAAATCTTAGTGTTTCGGAAACTACTATGATCATACTATGATCCTCACTATGGAGGTATGATGGAATCTGCTTAGGTAAGATGAAGTGTAGGGATTTTGTCACCTAAAATCTTATAGAGTACATGAAGGACAGTTAAAAAAATTACAGAGAGCTTTAATAAAACATCAAACACCACACATGAAATTGTCATTAACATAAATTGTCATTGTAAGTTTTAACTAGAATAGTCTAGAAGTCTCACTAAAGAGAAGTGTGGCTGTCACAGTGTCAGAAAACCAACTTGTTACGCTGAATTTTAAAAATAATAACACACAACTGACTTGCACTGTACTCACCCGTATTGTGGGCTTCTAGTTGTGACAGCGAATTCACAGCCACTTTGCACAATGAACAGTAAAGCAGTTTTTTGGCTCTTTCCTCTTCTGACTCAGAAACTGTGTTAGGAGCTCCTCCATTCGTGCTCTTAGAGGAAGAAGCAGGTGTTACAGGTGTCACGGCTGCCACTCCTGATTTGGGAAGAAAAGGACCCACTTCTGTACTGGACTGCTGACTTGCACTATGGGATTTTGCTTTCCCTTTATCTTCTAAAAAAAAGTAAAATACTTGTGTCATAATATGCTGCACACACGCACACACAGTCCTATGGTTTCAGTGAACCTAACACAACAGAGGCCTAATTAATCTTATTTTACACAGGATGGCAGCATCCTTGAAATCTTGTTAAAATCCTACAATGAAATGTGTGTATTTTGACAAAAGGGGTGATTCTGCTGTTTTTAAGGTTGCTGGCAAATACTAATTACTCCAACAAATTCATGCAGCTGTTGTTACTGTCACGCTACAGGTTTGGCCAGTTGAAAGGAGCCCAAGGAAGGCCAAAGGCAGCCAGGGTTAAGGACTGGAGAGCATCCAAAACATGTGAGGCTTTGCACTGACATTTACAAAAATATTACTGAAACGCAATATTTGCCTCTGGAATGGCTCAAGCTTCTCAAAGCCACTAGGAGGACGCTCGAAGGCTCCACCACCATCTTGACATATGATATCCCTCATTTCAGTTACAAGAGCTGATGATGGTGCTGCACTACACACATGAACAAAACTGCTAATAATTTTAGGTTTTTCCAAGAAAAATTCCCCACATATCTGGAGATAAGATGGCTCTGACATGCGCTCAGTGCATTCCTGTATCACTTCACAAACACGAGTCAATCATCTGTGCTCCTATGAGACAGGTAGGCAGGTATCACTTCATTTTACAGATGGTGATTGCAAGGCAAGAGATTAAATGTCCCAGCTGTGCCTGAAAGAGGAACTTCATGCCAGAGCAAGTATTCCAATGCTCATTGCCTATGTGCTGTCTACAAGAGCTCCCTGCATTTTAACCTATTCAGCTGCAGCCCTTGTGACCACAGGCCACACTAGCTGCCAGCAGAAAAACAAGCTCACCTATAAAGTGCACAGGATGGGAAGGGACAGTACAGTGGTGCTGGTACGAGCAACCCTGACAAGACGGACTTAAGAAATGATTGCAGAAGACTGTGACATGTTGTCACTCTGAAAAAAAGGAATAAAATTTTATCATCTAAGCAAGTACAACATCTACATAACAGCAAACTCTTAAAAACTACTTATATCCCATTTGAAATCTATGGCATATTTCTAAACAGTGTTGAACTTATTTGAAAAACTAGGTTGTATTTTGAGCACTTGGTTATTTTTAAATATGGGCCCTTGTACTTTATGTTTACAGCTACCAGGCTCAGTCTTAACATCAATCTGTGTATCAGGCCAACACTGTGCTACCAAGAATACAGAAAACAGGATTGTGCCCCCTACAACAAACACTTGAGAGTGCATATGAACTACGAACAGGCACCTTGAAACTAAACCCCACAGCTGGCCTATTTCCCAGAAGTGCACTGCAGTACATCAATTTTAGATTGTTAGAAACCACAAGAAAGAAAACTCTAATAAAAGACTTATTATTTTTTTTAAGTAGTGATAAAAATACCTTGAAATGACACAACATGAACTGCATTAAACATTGAAAATGATCAAGTACGAAGACTACTATTAGGATGAAATTAATGACAAAACCAGATTCTGAAGGCATTTTGATTGATAAAGTATGAAAAAAGAAAATAACGTTAAATCATAGTTCACAGACTATTCAGTTTTAATGTCACTGTAGCAATAAGTCACATCTGCAAAAATCTAAAATACATTATATGACTTGTGAGTCTTCATAAAATACACTTTTAATAAACAGCGTTCACTAACATTTTAAATTAAAAGAGTTCTCAATATGGAAAGTGTTCAGAGGTGCTAACATCTACAAAGGAAACACCCTGAACTGATACCATTTGTGAATTCACCTTACAGGAAAATAGACTTGTCATTGTTGTTCTACCAATATTATGCCAGACTGCAAAAGGCTAGTGCCAGGATGTACATGGACCTGAGGGCAATAAAGGAAGGTTCCACAATATTTGCATTTCAGGTCTTAAAAGAATAACACACCTGCAGAACTGCATGCTGCATGTTAATATGTAGACAGCACTTCTAGGTTTTTTTCTTATGTTGTTTCCCATGGTATTGGGGTTTTTTTTTAACATAAGCATAGCAATTTGTTGCTTTTGAAACACTTCTTGGAGACAGAAGTAATCTTCTCACGTGAGCTAGAGAGCAGGCGGGGGCCAGCAGGAACACTGGCTGATGCGCACCGGGGTGAACCCCTGACCTGAGAGACTGCCCTGTGCAGCAAGTGCTCTGTTCACACTCCTTCCTGCAGCCCCTCACCTCTCTGTTCAAACCATCTGCAACAAGAGGGAGCTGATTTTTATTTCTTTGTTTTGTCATCACAGAATCACAGAATGTTAGAGATTGGAAGGGACCTCAAAAGATCATCTAGTCCAATCCCCCTGCCGGAGCAGGAACACCTAGATCAGATCGCACAGGAATGCATCCAGGTGGGCTTTGAAAGTCTCCAGAGAAGGAGACTCCACAACCTCTCTGGGCAGCCTGTTCCAGTGCTCTGTCACCCTCACTGTAAAGAAGTTTTTTCTCATATTCAAGTGGAACCTCCTATGTTCCAGCTTGAGCCCATTGCCCCTTGTCCTGTCCCTGGATGTCACAGAGAAGAGCCTGGCTCCATCCTCCTGACACTCACCCTTCACTTATTTATAAACATTAATAAGGTCACCCCTCAGTCTCCTCTTTTCCAGGCTAAAGAGACCCAGCTCCCTCAGCCTTTCCTCATAAGGGAGATGCTCCATTCCCTTCATCATCTTCGTGGCTCTGCGCTGGACTCTCTCCAGCAGTTCCCTGTCCCTCTTGAACTGAGGGGCCCAGAACTGGACACAATATTCCAGATGAGGTGTCACCAGGGCAGAGTAGAGGGGGAGGAGAACCTCTCTTGACCTACTGACGACACCCCTTCTGATACACCCCAGGATGCCATTGGCCTTCTTGGCCACGAGGGCACAGTGCTGGCTCATGGTCATCCTGCTGTCCACCAGGACCCCCAGGTCCCTCTCCCCTATACTACTCTCCAACAGCTCAGTACCCAACTTACACTGGTGTACCTGGAGTTGTTCTTGCCCAGATGCAAGACTCTACACTTGCTCTTGTTAAATTGCATTCAATTTTTCCCCGCCCAAATCTCCAGCCTGTCTAGGTCTCGCTGGATGGAAGCACAGCCTTCTGGCGTGTCAGCCACTCCTCCCAGTTTCGTATCATCAGCAAACTTGCTGAGGGGCACTCTATTCCCTCATCCAAGTCGTTGGTGAATATATTGAATAGCATCGGTCCCAATACCGAACCCTGGGGGACTCCACTAGATACAGGCCTCCAGCTAGACTCCATCCCATTCACCACAACTCTCTGGCTTCTTTTCTCCAGCCAGTTCACAATCCATCTCACTACCCGATCATCCAGATCACACTTCCTCAGTTTAGCTGTGAGGATACTGTGGGAAACGGTGTCAAATGCTTTCTGAAATCAAGACAGACCACTTCAAGTGTCTGTGGAGTGAGATCCTGAGCAACAGAGTGAGGTCCATTTTACACAGGCCACCCGTTACCATCACAGAGCAGTAGCTTTCCATCCCTGAATTTAACAGATGATTGAAAAATAACAGATTTCATTTCTCACCTCTCCTCACTTAGCTGGCCACCAGCTGATGTAGTACATCAATTTTTAAAATATTCCCTAAATTTACAGTGTTTTCACTGTTCATAATACAAAGCAATTCTGGAGTATATAATGTATAACAAGCTAACAAGAAAACTTCTAGAAAACTAGAGAGAAGTTACCAGCATCCAGCTGGGCTCAGTTCTGCCAGTATCACAGCTTTTGGAAAGAACCTCGTTTCACATAATTCCATCATTTGTAAAGCTTCCTGGCACAAATAAGCTCTTCATCCATGGGGATGTATAAGGAGAGACATACGCCCCTCGACGAATTAATGTTTCCTTCCACCACTCTAAATGCTTAATGCAGAACATCTTCAAAGATCATAATTACAATGTTATTATACAGTTTAACTCCCACAGAAAGTACACGGAAATAAGTGCATATTTGTCACTGCAGTGGGGCCAGAACTGGGTTTTCCTGGCTTCTAAAATCAGAAAATTGCACTTCTCCAAATGGGCTTTTGATAACAGTTTATTGTTTTCAATCCACAGAATTCAAAACACCATTACTTACAGTTTTATGTTTGAGACAGAAATGCCAAGCATTCAACTGTGCAGCGTACAGGAAATGCAAATAGTATGCGTATACAAAGCACAAAGAAGACCACTCTTATTTGTATGTATAGAACAGAGCTAACTAATATCTCCACGCAGAAATCAGAAGTGTAACTGTTAATGCCTGCACGCATGTACATACTTCAAAACTGTAATCACTGTATGAAATACACGAGGATGGTTAGATGCAGCTGTAGGATTACAGTACTCTTGCTATTTCTGAAGGCAAGTATTATTGAGAATAGGCTCAAATTTGGTCTGATTTCCACCTCGGCCAAGCCCACGGAGCCGGGCAGAGGCCAAACAAGTGCATGCGTGAGTCTCCCTTGCCCAGGACCAGGGACGCACCAGCTTCTGCTGCACAGCTCAGTCAGCACAGCCAGAAGCTGGAGACCACAGCAGTATCAACTGCCTCCCAGAAAACCGCAGCTGTGATTCAACCTGAGTCAGGGTCCGGCTGAAATGTTCAAATGGTAACTCATGTGCAAGAGGTTCACTTGAAATCTAACATGCACTGTTGCACTGTATCCGACTATGTTCTTTTTCCACATAGAAAGGCCATATTTCATCTGCGCTAAATTCCTGTCTTTAAATTAAGTCTCCCTTTTCCTCAAGACTCCAGAGAAGTAAAGCAATCATTCACTTCAAGTTCTTACTGAAGCCTCAATTTATTTTGAAACAGAGCCCAAGGAAAAAATAAAGCAAGATAATTAAGTACTGCTTTGGGCTCACTAATATCAATGCTCTTGTTGCCTACTTACATTGTTTCAATTCTTCTTTGAAGTTTTCACATATTTCTGGTTGTTTGCCTTGTGTCTGTGCCAGTACCATGTTAACATTCAAGACTTACTTACTTACCTTATTAGTACTATCTCATTTCAGTTGTACGTACCAAAGTCAGGACACAGGACAACATCTGACAGGTTCAAATCTAACAGGTTTTAGCTTCCAATGCGAGACCAGCTGAAGTGATTTACTGACCTTTGCAGGTCATGCAAGTCTCACTGCAGTTGCTATGAATAATCTATAGGACCTACCCATCAGTGCTGAAATCCTAGTTCAGCTAAGTGAAAGGGTTTTGCCTTAGCTCAAACAGGGGCAAAAATGTTACCATAAAACTTCTTCCCACTGACACTCAGCCTGCATCTCTTCTTTTCAGTTATTTTCTTTCCTGGTGAACAGCTGAACGTGAATGCTCTGCCCTGGCATAGTCCAGTGATCAGTGCAGTCCATGCAGAAAGCCAAAAGAACAATTTTGGTTTTTTATCTCCCTAACAACTGCATTATGCAGTTTGGTTTATAAGGTGCCTTTAAGAGAGTTCACTCGGTTTACTTTGTGATTTGTGTGTTTACAATTTTATAACATATATATTTGCACATTAATAATTTATATTTTAAAATGATCATGTACCACACTAAAATGTGCCTATAGGTATTGCTTTCTACAGCTAGGAATTAACTTTTTTGCATTTTGAGTGAGAGTGATGATTTTGGTGCGTGTTAGGCAGAAGTTCTAATTTAGACTTCATGGTGAAAATATAAATGCTATTTTCAATAGAAAACTAACTTAAAATTCAGAATTGAGATTCTTAATAAAAATTAAAACAAGGAGCATTCTAAAACTCATGTATAAATCTAGAAATTCAAATCATAAAGCTCTTCTGTATCAATAATACTCATTGCTACTTACACCCCACAACATGCCTATCTGTACTTTTTAATCACTTAAGATACACAAAACATAACTTGGCAATAAACGTTTGTTTTGCAAGAGCTTGTTCAAATAGCAATGGAAATGAAAAGACTATCCAATGTAAAGATGCCACATGTGATACGCTTTGCAGGAGCCCTTTCCAACATGTATTCTGAAAGCTTTTAGATATGGAGTTTTGCAGTGATCCTAATAACCCTTACAAAACTGTCACGTACATTTTATGCCTGTTACAAAAAATACATATGTCTGCTCTTGCTGTGACAGTAACGGAAGAATAAATATTTCAATTACTGAAAATACATTTTTTACGTGTGATAGAAAGTACAGCTTTACACACCTGCCTGCCTCTCTTCTCCACCAGAAGCTGGGACTATTACCTTTACCTATTACTATTACCATGACTGGTGCCAAAGGCTGAGCACATGGACAGACAAGGATCAGACAGAGAACTGCATCCCAGAGTGGCACTGGCTGTGACAGAGGTGGCTCCCCACTGGGAAAAGACCTGCTTATAACCATCCACTGCCAGGCATCAGCCTTTCACTTTTCCTTGTCCCAGGTCCTTCACGGCACCCCCAAACTGCAGGCACTGAGCAGCCTCTATACACAAAGTACTTACAACAGAAGGGCAACACAGACATTGCAAAGCGGCCACCACTGCTCTGGACAATCTACACTGCAGCTTTTTTGAGAGATTTGATAATTTCCCATCCTAGAAATTGAGATTTGTTTTTATAATTCTTTCACTTCCTTGCACAACAGAACATTTTGGCAGCTTAAAAAAAAGCATAATGGAAAAAACTGTGTTCAGCAGTCTAGTTATTTATGATTCTCCTTTGTAAAGGTAAGAAAACAGTAAATACTTGTTCTCCTTTTCTTCTTGAAAAACCTGAAGGAAAAAGCCATGCAATATCTAATGCAATTTCCATCCCAAACCAGCTTCATTAGGAGAAACACAGCAATGAAATAATTTAATGTATAACTGAATCACTGCGTGGTTATCAATGCTATGTAACTGGTCAGCAGAACTGATGCACAGTTAGGTGCAAATCCTTTGGTGTAATCAGCCTTGTTCACAGTCGTGTGTTACAGTACCACATCACTGCTGAAAGAATGACTTTTAAAAACACTGACAGCTTGATGACCCTGAACACCTTCAATTAATTGCTGACCATGCCGCTTCTTGTGGCAAGTAAAACCAAAAGTGATTTCTGAAAGTAACAGTTTATGTTTCATCTATGGGCTACTAGAAATGAGGTGCAATGATAGTCTTGAGTTCACGTAAGTTGTGTTACGGGGAACTGGTATCAGTCTGAAGTGCTGATTTTTGAGAGTAATTGAGACTTTGAGGCAAAGCAAGCATATCTCCCAAACCAGCAGAGCTGTACTGAGTTAAACCAATTTTCAGGTTCTCCCTATAATTCAACAGCTCCAAATATGCCTATGAATATTCCATTGCATTAAGCAACCTTTGAAGCATACAGTGATTACAGAACAGGAAAAGGAAATAAATCAGGATGTCAGACTATTGTACAAATGCTCTTCCCCCAATCAACTGTGTAGCAAAGGCAAAATCAGTCACATTAATTACAGCCATATACAATCCATGAAATTTTGGTGAAAAGCTTATCACTGTAGCTAAATTGGCATCAATAAAGACAAAGCAAAAACAAGTTTATTGAAAAATAAAATTCTCAATTAAAATCTGACATTTCAGATGCTTGGCACATAGAATCATAGAATGGCCTGGGTTGAAAAGGACCATAGTGATCATCTAGTTTCAACCCCCTCACCATATGCAGGGCCGCCAACCACTAGACCAGGCTGCTCAGAGCCACATCCAGCCTGGCCTTGAATGCCTCCACGGATGGGGCATCCACGACCTCCCTGGGCAACCCGTTCCAGTGTGCCACCACCCTTTGGGTGAAAAACTTTCTCCTAATCTCTAACCTAAACCTCCCCTGTCTTAATTTAAAACCATTCCTCCTTGTCCTATCACTATCCACCCTCGTAAACAGTCGCTCCCCCTCCTGTTTATAGGCTCCCTTCAAGTGCTGGAAGGCCGCAATGAGGTCTCCCCGGAGCCTTCTCTTCTCCAAGCTAAACAAGCCCAGTTCCCTCAACCTTTCCTCATAGGAGAGGTGCTCCAGCCCTCTGATCATCTTAGTGACCCTCCTCTGAACCCTTTCCAAGAGCTCCACATCCTTCCTGTGCTGGGGGCCCCAGGCCTGGACACAATACTCCAGATGGGGCCTCACAAGAGCTGAGTAGAGGGGGAGAATCACCTCCCTCTCCCTGCTGGCCACCCCTTTTTTAATGCAACCCAAAACACAGTTGGCTTTGTGGGCTGCAAGCTCATATCCAGCTTCTCGTCCACCAGGACCCCCAAGTCCTTCTCCGCAGGGCTGCTCTCAAGGAGATCTTCCCCCAGTTTGTATAAATACCTGGGGTTGCCCTGACCCAAGTGCAGGACCCTGCACTTGGCCTTATTAAACCTCATTAGGTTTAGACGGGCCCACTTCTCCAGCCTGTCCAGGTCCCTCTGGATGGCTTTCCTTCCTTCCAGTGTGTCGACAGCACCACCCAGTTTAGTATCATCTGCGAACTTGCTGAGGGTGCACTCGATGCCATCGTCTATGTCATTGATGAAGATGTTAAAGAGCACCAGTCCCAAGACGGACCCCTGAGGGACACCGCTCGTGACCGGCCTCCACCCTGACACAGAACCATTAATCATAACCCTTTGGCTGCGTCCAGCCAGCCAATTCCTAATCCATCGTACAGTCCATCCTTCAAATCCACACCTCTCCAATTTAGAGAGAAGGATGTGGTGAGGGACCATGTCAAAGGCTTTGCAGAAGTCCAGGTAGATGACATCCATTGCCCTTCCCCTGTCCACCGAAGCCGTCATTCCATCATAGAAGGCCAGCAGATTGGTCAGGCAAGATCTGCCCTTGGTGAAGCCATGCTGGTTGTCTCGAATCACCTCTTTGTCTCGTATGTGCCTTAGCATAGCTTCTAGGAGGATCTGTTCCATGATCTTCCCAGGCACAGAGGTGAGGCTCACCGGCCTGTAGTTGCCCAGGTCTTCTTTTCTCCCTTTCTTAAAAATGGGAGTAATATTTCCCTTTTTCCAGTCTTCGGGGACCTCCCCAGACAGCCAGGATTTTTCAAATATGATGGAGAGCAGCTCAGCAACTACCTCAGCCATCTCTTTCAGAACCCACATCTGACACAAAACTAAAAAGTGACACTTATTTCTCACAACACTCTTTCTTCCTACATTTCTTTATAAAATATGCCCATTGACCATGCTGAAAAGAGGCAAGTTAGTTGATATTGCTAAAAACTATCATTTAACCTTGCTGTTCTAATCTTCCTGCACACAGAACAATAAGGTGGTCTCCAGACCAAGCAATATTCAGTTTAAGAGCAGAGATCACAGCTGCAGACAGACAGGTATGAAATCACAAAAGAGACAGAACAACCAGTCACCAACACAGGCACTGGTGCAGCAGACAATTCTCACAAGGTTTTTTCTGATTTTCAGTCCATCACAGAGAAAGAGAAATTTTCAGAGGTGAGAGTAATGGAAGTAAGTTTGGCAGCTGTTTGCAGGGAGCTCTTCACAAATAGAACCAGGAAAAGCAGGAAGCTGGTTGCAATGGCTGATGGGTGGTAGGTGCAAGTCCGCATCTTGAAAGTCCATTACAAAAGACATACAAAGGTATGGAGAGCTTTGAAAGTGAAGGACATGGAGAATTTAGAGAGAGAAAAAGCAGTAGCCTTAGCTGTACCACAGAAATACTGTAACAAAATTTACAGCATTTAAAACAAAAACACTAAAGTAGAGAGATCACAGTCAAAGAGGTTACAAGCCTGGCTGAAAGTAATTAAGGGAGATGTTCAGAAACCGTGACAAAATCAAATCAAGGTGGGGGAAACTTATTTATCCACACTGCCCTGGAAGGACTGCCTAAACAAACTCTAGAATCTACCCCGGGACGCAGGTCTGGGGCAGAGAGAGAGGACCCAGAAGCCATCATACTGGAAAACAACAGTTGCTGCACATCTCTTTGCCCTGAAATAAGATATGGAGGGAGAAGAAGATCAATGATAGAATTAACAGAAGGACAAGAAGGGACTCCTTCAATATATTAGCAGCAAAGCTACTGAATAGAAAGGCAGACAACAGCTCCAGTATAAAAGCAAATTTAAAAACATTGCTCTTCACAGAAAGTCTTATCTTCTGCTGTCTCACATTGCTATAAAGGAATAAGGCATGCACTTACACAAGTAATTATCCTTTTTATGAAGAAAAAGATGAACACTATGAGTAATATATTGCATAAAGGCAATAATAGGTAAGCAACTTAATCACTAGCAGTCACAACCTTGACAGCATTTGTACACACCTGTCCTGCATCTCAGCATCACTCAAAAAAACCAACAAAGGTCATTAGATTATTTTTTTACACTTATTAAGACAGAGTTAACTAACTTTGATAAGGGATTTCAAAATCTGTTTTATCTCCACCTTTGCTGAATAATGATACTCTAATGGCTGTCAGACAAAATACCTACTTTCTCACCAGTTGTGCACTCTACTGAGAAATGAGGCTGAAAAACCCATAGGGCTCTGTTCTAGAAAAATTCCACTGCAAACCTACATGCAAATCAGACAGCAAAGTGTATTAACCCTTTTATTGCCTTTAGTTTTTGTAAAACATTTTTTTTCTTGTACTTCAGGCCTGTCTGAAAAATAGCTTGGTTTTATATAATGAAAGGTTGCTACATGAAATAAATCTGTTTGACATATTCTAAAGAAAACCAGTTTTGTTTCTATACAAAGATGAGAAACAAATGGAAGCTATAAATATAAAGCTTTTCATCTCAAACACTAATGTGCACTGAAATAAGCTACAACATATTTTCTTGAGATACTGAAGCTACATCAGGAAATGTCTGGATGGCTCTGCAACATCGGATGAACTCGGTACCCAGACGGATTATTTGATTAACAGCATCACTACTCTCCAACAGGCTGAGCTGAAGAATCTTTTTCATTTTAGAAGTGTTGCTTGTTTGGCTATGGTATGACAGTGATGTTGATACTTAATTTCTTTGATTTATTTATTCTTTTTTCTGATTTGGCATACCAAAGACTCAAAGGAATCTTCTTACATAGGAACTCGTCGTTTTTTCAGAACACAAAAATATTTGCAACTGATCAGATTAATGATGTAATGTTACAAAGGTTTGGCTTTGAAATTTTGGATGGGTTTAATTTTTACGGAAGCAGACTGATGAGAATTATAAAATATTTAGAAGTACACATGGTCCTGCAACCGTAAAATCTTGCCCTGCAAAATCTATTTCTGTACTTACTTGTACACCTTCCAGAACAGAGTGCCGGCTGCTCCAACTACTGGAGTGTCTGAGATTCTTGCATAGGTGGGAATCCTTGGGGAACTGTTTTTGTTTGGTTGGCTAGTGTTTTAGGTCTATTTTACTGATTGAGATCAAGAAAAATGTGGGTGCACTCACCAGAACGGGGGACAGGGAGGAATAAAAAAAAAAAGCTGGCACATGCATAAAAAACGCGTATCAAAGAAACTGTGCAAAAGTTGTTATGTACTAACAAAGGGCATTCACATTTCAATAAATTCTTATTTAATATTTCAACACAATGTAATTTCTCTGTGCAAAAGCAAGAGGAACAAGGGCAGACTCTGCACTATTAGCCAAAATGCAGGAGTGTATGTACTGCACCTGGTGCAAACAAACTAACTTCTAACACACACTTGAAGCAACTTTTGTGTCTCTCCATTTCATCTGCTTGTCTTCAATTTTGTCTTTTTACCGAATGCAGGTTGTATCGGACTTCTCTTTTCCTCATTTAAAAAGAGATTAACACAATTCGCCACCCGCCCTTTTACAATTTTTAGAATACTTAGACTGAATAGGGTGAACTTGTAACGTTGGTAAATGCAGTGCATTAGTTCCGGAGAAAACCAGCTAATCTACAAACACAAATGCAGAGCAGTTTCCTCGTGTACATTGCCAATATCTAATTTCTCAGTGACACACTGCACTCCTGTTAGAGTAGGTTGCAAAAACTTTCACTAGAGCTTGTTCATAAAATTCAGCAAGCTCAGCAGCACTACGCTGCCAGCAGCTGAAAACAAGGTGGATCTAACCAGCGGACACAAAACAATGCACAGCTAGCAAGGGTGGATGCTAATTTAATGAGTATACATAAAGTGAGACTATCCAGCAGCTCAGTCTTCTGGGTCCTGATGCTGTTTGTCTAGGCAAATTTACTTTAAATCTACCTTAACCTTTCATCTTTCCTGAGCTGTCAGTCTGTATTGGCTGGAATGGAAAAATTTAAGAGTTGGAAAATTCTAATACAGTTTGGGCAAATTTTGAAATACAGTATAAGATCTGTTATTACAAAATGTGACCCTCATCTGGGTGAAAGTAAATGTTTTTGCTGGTTAAACTTATCTTTTTCTGACACCAGACATCTATTATTTTGTAAATGTTTTATACTTCCACTACAGACCCTGCTACATTTCTTTTAGATGGTCCTGGAATGCAAACTTTCTATAGTACTGCATTGTCTTTTTAACATTTTAATACTGTAAGAATGTTTAGAAAAATAACATTCAAAGATTACAACAAACATACTGTATTCTGCCCAGACATCCTTCACTTCTGCTTAAAAATGTCTTGGTTCATTTCCTCAACTATAAAAATAACATTGCCTTCTCTATCTATGAATCTGAAATACATATTACTAGAAACATATTTCACTTGCTGTTTGTGCAGAAAAATCTTACCCACAGCTGCCAAAGTGCTTTGGAACTCAATGCAAAATTTATGGGTATCTAAATAAATGAATCAAGAAGTGACAATCTGCATGCAAGTACATTCTCGTGGGCCTGTGTCTGAACTATTTACTTGGTACTTGCCCAGGGAGAACTGCCATTGAAATCAACTATGATACACTCATTTTCATTTCAGTTAAATGACATCTATAATTGCACATTCTCACCGATTTCTGTGGCAGGTTTGCCTGAGGACTGTGAGTATTTAGTCATGCCCTCAAGATTTGACCAACAAATTGCATTTCAAATATAACTTGTCCAACAGATACCAAAATATTTTCACTGTCCTTGAAAACAAGTAATAAGGAAATAATACATAATCTATCGTTTGTATATATAATTTTTATGGTATAGGAAATGTAGCATATTTTTCATACCAAGTCAATAATGCAGCATCTGTAGAATTAAGGTTGGAAGGATGATAAAGGAAGATTTTTCGAAAATATCTGATGTGTGTCTGATTATTTTTCATTCAGGATCTCTGAACAATTCTGTATCAAAACCAACTCACCAACTTCCTGGTCTCACAACTGCCTGCCATCCCCTAGCAACATGTGTTTTGACTTGTGCTCTAAATGCTGCTTACATTTACGTTACAAAAACAAAGATAAGTATGAGTAAAAATAGCATTTACCAAAAAAACCCCAAATCAAACAACATTATTGATTGTGTGGAAGTTGCTGCTAGACCAGCTTGTACTCTCGGAGGTCTTTTCAATTACTTAAAAAGCTGCTGAGGAATACAGAAAAAAGCTACCAGAAAGACTGTTTTCCCCAATCATAAGTATATGTTTTCCCCAAAAAAAGGTTAAAAATTAGAACATTTATCTCATTTAGGGGCAAAACCAAAGTATCCTGAAGCAACAGTATTGGGGATGACCCATTCTTTTATATTTGGAGACTAAATTCAATCAAAGGCTGAGAGAAAAGGAAGACATTTAACTCAAATTTTACAGACTTGACACAATCTTAAAGTTTGACACAACTGGACACAGACAAAACTCCATTCAGTCACCAACTGTATGAATAATTGCTAGCATTCTGTTACTTATTCTCTGATTATGTGAGATAACTAGATGTCTGGCATCAGAAGAATGGCCTTAGTTCTTTAGCAATGTATTTCTTTAATAAACTTTGTGAAAGTATTAGGTACAGATAAAGCTACTTCTCCCTGGCTTGTTAAAAAGCCAACAAAACCAGCAGCTGTCTTTTTTGGGAGCTTTCTATTCTAATAGATTTAAAGGGCTAATTTCTGTACTACATAAATAAAGAGAATATCCACTGATCTGATTATTTAGTCATCTAAAAAGAAACCTAGGGCTTGGTTCATGAATTATTTTTTTTAGGCAAAGTAATAATACTGTCATTTGTCAACAAAACAGTAATTATCTTAAGGTGACAGAAGGGGATATTTTATGTCTCTCATCTGCAATTTTTACAAAATCTCATTACCTAACCCTCACTTTTTAGGATACTTCTGGATCATCTTTCTTCCTACTAGAAAATTATAAAGCAGATGAGCAGCATTGGTATCTCAGTCTCAACTCTCTTTTTGTCAGCTACTTCTTTTTTGTCCCACTTCCTCCCCTTTTCCATTTGCTTACCTGAAGACTCAAGAACTCTTATAAAAGCATGCTGTAAAGACAATGATGAATGTGATACATAATAGTTCTGGTAGTGCCGCCTCTCTGGCATTATGCTAGTAATTTTTGTTATTTCATATTCATCTTATTATCATTCCATTATCATCATCATCCTATCAAAAATCTTTGGATATTCAATAGGCACATAATTAGAAAAACAAACAAGAAAAATAGATGCCTGATTTCACAATATAAAAGAGTGCTGAAAGATTCAACGTATATAAATGGATTCTTTAAATGAACATCCCTGGCTCTGCTCCCACTGTCCAGCAACCTTAATAGAGTCAATCTTGTCAATGTGTATCTTTACCCCTCCCCAAAGTAAGAAAAACTATGTACAATTTAAAGGATGATAATAAAAAAAATATGTACTGAAATTCCAGTTTTTAGAACTGGAACAAGTAATAGTGACATACAGGTTTAATGATACAGGACACATAGGAATGCTCAGGCACAGAGCAGAGCACTCATAAAGAGTCTTATTTGATCTGACAATATATTTTTGATGCTGAGCTTCTGCTTAAATTACTGCAGGAGAAAAAGCTTACCATCTCTTCAAAACAAAAACTTGCTTGCATGTTTTTCTGATTGATATAACTGAAGAAAGAAAAGATTGACCTTTTTCAGTTTGAACAGGAATTGCAACAGCTCATCAATGTAATTGTGGCAGCCACAGTGCTTATTTTTCAGTTAATGGTACCTATAATCATCTTTCAGTAGAGGTGTAGAACTTGATATGTGCCAGTTAGCATTATTATAGACAGACTGAAGAAATACCTGAAGACTTCCAGGAGCTCCCAGCAGTTTTTCAACACCAAAATGTGCAGAATGACTGCTCTTCCATTCAGGTTGTAAGACACACAAAAGAGGGATGAGGCTTGAACATCCACTTTTGAAATATATAAACAGTAAGAGTGATGGGGAAGAAAGCGTTTAAAGATCCAACCTGTTATAATGATTTCCTGTTAATAGATTTTGATTTGCTAATTATCCTTTTGGCTAACCTTTCATCTTAAGAGCATAAACCAAAAAGCAACTTCCTGAAACAGCTGCTGAAATAACCCACCAAAAAATGCCCAGAAGCTATTTACTACTAAATCCAATACAGGCATGACATGTGTCACTGACAGTATATTTTACATATCAATACTAATAATATAATGTTCATGTAAATACATGCATGGTACTTGCAACAGTGTATCTGTGATGGAATTTATGTCCATTTATTAGCTCTATTTTATATTACCAACTATAAAAGCACTGTGGTCAAGCAGCCAACTCTGTACTGTGCCTTTTCCTATGTATCGGAGACATAGTTTCAACAGGCAGCAATATTGAGTGACCTTCAGATGGCTGTGAAACATCGAATGAAAAGAGAACAAAACTTACCATCCTCAGAGGGTTAAATGGAAAAATGCCCTTGAAATTACTTTCCTTGGTGGCTGAATCTGATTTAATTTACTACTTAGTTGACCATAAACTAATGCCTTTATCTAACAGAAATATGCCTGTGCTGAGCAGGCACTATCTGAATACACAAAAACACAGATGCATGACTATTTCATAGTGTATAACTTCAGCAGAATTCTTTATGTAAGAATAAATATGAAGAACTGACGAAGCTTATGAGTAGTTTTTGATGGAGGCTAGACATAACAACAAGCATCTCCGAGGGGCGTAAGACAGAAATTCTAAATATGGCTCATTGACACTGGGGGACAGCAAGCCAAACACACCCTTGTTGCGTTCCCCTCCTAGAGCCTCTTTCTCTCCCTGCCCCACCCTCAAAATTCAACTTTGTCACAACATGTTTTGAGGTCTACCTACCCAAGAGGGCTTGGATACATTACAAAGAATTAAAAGATTGAAGAAAAAATGCCCCAGACACACACTAAACTTTGAGGTTTTTATTATGATATCTATATGACAAATAACCTAGAACTCACCAGAACACACACCACAGTTCACCTGCGGAGGCTGTGTGTTTCCATCTCCTACCCATTTCTGAAGGATGCTATGTAAACAAATGGAAAACAAGGTGATAAATGGAAATAAACATTAAAATGCAAAGGGATTTTTTTTAAAAGAACCGGTATAGTTTTTAAGATTACTCCATGTACAGAGATTTATATGGAAAAAGTTTAGAATTTAAGCATTGGCAGAAAGATTTTTAAAATAAGCAATGAAAGCAACATGACTAAGGGAGTGTCCTGATGGTGGACTTGTGAAATACAAACTAAGTCCTCCCTTGGGACATTACGCCTCATTGGTAGTTGATAAATAAATAGCACTGCTACTTGGGACACTGGAGAAATCCAACCCATTGGAATCTTCCTTAATAAATGTGAATCAACATGCTGCACTCTAGGAATAAAAGGAAAAAACACTTACTTGTGTTGTTGAAGCACCCACAGAAAGCCCTTAACGAACTAAAACCCACAGACAAGACCTCCAGATCAACTTTTCTAAGTCTGATAAAACTTGGAGTTGCCAGTGCTGTCTAATGGGCCAGCTAATTACCACGTCTACATGACATCAAGTGGCATTTATTAGGTCCATCAACATGTCTAGGCTGTTTACAAAATGTGAGCTAGCCCATTCGGTGTCAGACTCTGTACCAAAATCTAGAAGTACAATGATCCTCAGAACAGCCTCCAGCTGGTTTTAGCTATGCAGCTGTAACTGCTGGAATAACTCTTACAGGGCCCGCTTAGGATCGAGAAGGTGGCAAACAGCTTTCCAGTTGCATCCCTTTCCTGCCGTCCTTGCGATACACAGTAGATC
The DNA here is from genome assembly GCA_011057875.1 of Pterocles orientalis. NCBI lineage: Eukaryota > Metazoa > Chordata > Aves > Pterocliformes > Pteroclidae > Pterocles > Pterocles orientalis. Next base: position 268,570 of record WKFP01014934.1, on the reverse strand, counting down.
AGCAAAGGACTTCCCATATGCTGGAACATCACCACCATGACCCTGTCAACTGCTCGTTGAGCTGCCCCGAGACACGGCTACAGAACAAAGCAGGAGTAAGAGGGGTCAGGATTTGAAACTGGGTCTAGAATTTGGCCCAGTTAGGTTTGTAATGTTGCCTGTCCCTGCACCAGCTGAACAAAAAGGAGTTTTCATAGACCATCCAAAGGGTTTATCTGTACCTACTAAGTCCCAAGAAGCAGAGCCTTCTGATCTTACTTGAAGGAGGACTGAACTCCAAATGCCCATAGCTACCATTTCACAATCATCTTCCACTGCCACAAGGGAAACAGAGCATATACTGAATGCACCAAAGACAGGGGAAAAAAAAAAAAAGACCTTACTTTTATAATCTGAAAATTGGTTTTGGTTCTTTTGAGTAGTTTAAAACACTTGCATTTACTGTCTGATTTTTATATCAAAGCAAAATGCAAAGCAGGTGATACCACATCAACTGCCTGCTTCATTTCGAACTATTCGATTTAGAAGTATGATCAAAGAAATCCTCTTTGCTTGATAAGTAAGCAGTGACATTTCAATCCCGTTATTATCATATGCATTCCTAAAGGACTCATCACTGTAAGCATCTAGACTACGGTAACCTGGGATCACAGACACTTTCTGTGATCACATCTTCTATTGCATTCTCAGAGCTATATTTAAAACATACTCTAAATATATCCAAAACTGTGTTATGTACTGGTTGCTACTCCTGCCCTTTCCTAAAGCAATGCTATACACATACAACATACATATATGTATACTTCTCTTTGAAGCCATGCTGAAAATCCTGGGCTTCCACAGGGACAGAAGGGAATTTGTGCCCGACATGAAAGTGCAGCTGCCAGTGCTGTTAACACTGCTGTTCTGTAATTATGTCTCAAAACAGCTACAAAAAAGCTTGCAGTGTCACAGTAGATATTTTTCTAGTGTATGAAACTATCATATAGCTGTTACTAGACTTCCTGGGTGGTTACAGAAACTGTGTGGGAGACAAGTTACAAAAGGGTCCCCCACAGACACCTCCAATCTGCAAATACCCATCAGGATGAGCAGACATGACCCAACCAGAGGTACGGGAACAACCACCTTGTCATGCATCACCTGTAGCATTTTCTTCCTGTCTCCAGAAATAGTGAACAGGATAGGATGGTGGTACTTACAGGTAGCAATAAACAAGTATTTTCTAAATGGTGAAGAGTTATGTGTTGAGAATAAGATCACATTGCAGTCTAATCACGTTAGGATGCAAAACTTGTGCAATCCAACCCGTCGATATCCACTTACCTGAGTTTGCAGCCAATTCAGCATTACAGCAATATGGCTTTATTGTTACATGTTTGCTGATGATCAATTTACAGTCATTTCTGAGTCATAATGTATTATTAACATCAGCAGGGAAGACCACTGTCTCACAACCTGGGCACTGTCATATTCAGACTGAGTTACAGAGTCATTCTTATCCATTTGGCTGACGCCACTTTGTCTGCCGGAGCCCATATTCTTCTAGAAACTTCCCAAAAGACCTTAAAGAATAATTTAACTTTCGTAGCTCTACCAGCAGCCACACTTTTCAAGTTGAAAGGAACAGCTGTAGAGACAACTGCATCGTAAGTTTTGAAAAAAATAAGGACTGGATGGATTTGGATTTTGTCTTTGATAGATTAATCACACAAGTTGAGCTAACAGTCAAACGATTTTTCCCATTACTACTACAATAGTGACTTATGACAAATAAGTACTTTGGATCTCATGCTATGTCTGACCCACAGAAGACATGGCGCTGTAGCAAAGTTATTTTGACATTTTAGTTCAATATATAGCAGCTGTTCAGTCTGGAGGGCTCCAGATCATTCATCATTATGTCACTCAAAGTGATGGCACATCAAAAAGGCTGCTAGGCATGCCGGTTGTGTCCCTTTATTAGCAGAGCTACATAAGAGCCCAGTAGATTCAGTTTATCGGTTTAACACTCCCTCCCCATTCTTAACTAATAGCAATTGAAGTACAGGAGATAACAAAGGAACACCAGAACTTAAAACTGTCTCCTCTGTTTAGCATCTCATTGTCCTCTTCCATACTCAAGAAAAGGACACCAGAAGTGACTTATTTCTTGATAAACATTTCTCAGGAACTTAGCAATCCTCCAAAGGACAATGGTTAAGCACAACAAGCGGTGAAATTTCCTTGATTCCATTTAGACCTACCTTACGTCCTTCTGTAATTTTTTTCAGACCACACGTCAGCCTGACCTCGGTACTGGGGAAGATTATGGAATGGCTCATCTTGAGTGTCCTCACACGGCATGTACAGGACAACCAGGGGATCAAGCCCAGCCAGCATGGGGTTATGAAAGGAAGGTCATGCTTGACCAACCTGATCGCCTTCTACAATCAGGTGACCCATCTAATGGATGAGGGAAAGGCTGTGGATGTTGTCTACTTGGACTTTAGCAAGGCCTTCGACACCGTGTCCCACAGCATTCTCCTGGAAAAGCTAGTGGCTCATGGCTTAGACAGGAACACTCTTTGCTGGATAAAAAACTGGCTGGTTGGCCGAGCCCAGAGAGTCGTGGTGAATGGAGTTAAGTCCAGGTGGCGGCTGGTCACCAGTGGTGTTCCCCAGGGATCATTATTGGGGCCTGTCCTGTTTAACATCTTTATCAATGACCGGGATGAGGGGATTGAGTGCTTCCTCAGTCAGTTTGCTGATGACACCAAATTGAGCAGGTGTGTTGACCTCCTTGAGGGTAGGGAGGCTTTGCAGAGGGATCTGGACAGGCTGGACCAATGGGCTGAGGCCAATTGTATGAGGTTCAATAAAGCCAAGTGCCGGGTCCTGCACTTTGGTCACAACAACCCCCTGCAATGCTACAGGTTCAGGGCAGAGTGGCTGGAAAGCTGCCCAGCTGAGAGGGATCTGGGGGTGGTTTGTAGTACTGGACGTTGAAGGGGACGTCAGTGGGGAGGCACGGGAAGGTTCCCCTGTGAGGATTCCAAGGGCGAGGCAGTCGACTGCGCATTCAGACTGCCTCTGCCAGGAAAGGAAGAAGGGTGCTTGTAGTGGGTGACTCCCTTCTCAGAGGAACGGAGGGCCCCATTTGCAGACCGGACCCGAGCCGTAGGGAAGTGTGCTGCCTCCCTGGGGCCCGGGTCAGGGATATAACTAGAAA
>WKFP01014934.1:251687-264911 GCA_011057875.1 Pterocles orientalis | reverse complement strand
CTGGTGAGACCGCATCTGGAATATTGTGTCCAGTTCTGGGCCCCTCAGTTCAAGAGGGACAGGGAACTGCTGGAGAGAGTCCAGCGCAGAGCCACGAAGATGATGAAGGGAATGGAGCATCTCCATCTCAGGAAAGGCTGAGGCAGCTGGGTCTCTTTAGCTTGGAAAAGAGGAGACTGAGGGGTGACCTAATCAATGTTTATAAATACATAAAGGGTGAGTGTCAGGAGGATGGAGCCAGGCTCTTCTCTGGGACATCCAGTGATAGGACAAGGGGCAATGGGTTCAAGCTGGAACATAGGAGGTTCCACTTGAATATGAGAAAAAACTTCTCTACAGTGAGGGTGCCAGAGCACTGGAACAGGCTGCCCAGAGAGGTTGTGGAGTCTCCTTCTCTGGAGACATTCAAAGCCCGCCTGGATGTGTTCCTGGGTGATCTGATTTAGGTGTTCCTGCTCTGGCAGGGGGATTGGACTAGATGATCTTTCGAGGTCCCTTCCAATCTCTAACATTCTGTGATTCTGTGATTCTGTGCTGGTCAACAGCCAGCTGAACATGAGCCAGCAGTGTGCCCAGGTGGCCAATAAGGCCAACAGCATCCTGGCCTGTATCAGAAATAGTGTGGCCAGCAGGACTAGGGAAGTGATTGTGCCCCGTACTCAGCACTGGTGAGGCCACACCTTGAATCCTGTGTTCAGTTTTGTGCCCCTCACCACAAGCAGGACATTGAGGTACTGGAGCAGGTCCAGAGAAGGGCAATGAAGCTGGTGAAGGGTCTGGAGCACAGGTCTTATGAGGAGCAGCTGAGGGAGCTGGGGTTGTTTAGTTTAGAGAAGAGAAGGCTGAGAGGAGACCTTATCACTCTCTACAACTACCTGAAAGGAGGTTGTAGTGAGGGGGGTGCTGGCCTCTTCTCTAAAGTAACAAGTGATAGGACAAGAGGAAATGGCCTCAAGTTGCATCAGGGAAGATTTAGGCTGGATATTAGGAAAAATTTCTTCACTGAAAGAGTGATCAGACATTGGAACAGGCTGCCCAGGGAGGTGGTGGAGTCACCATCCCTGGAGGTGTTCAAGAAACATGTAGATGTGGTGCTTAGGGACATGGTTTAGTGAGTTAGGTGGTGTTGGGTTGGACTTGATGATCCTTGAGGTCTTTTCCAACCTTAATGATTCTATGATTCTATGAAGGCAAATGTAGTGCCCGGGTAGTCAGCAGACCAAGCAAAATAGAGCTCACATGGCAGCATCTCTCAGGATGGACCATAAATTAAGGCTTCTGTTCTACTCAGGTGCCAATTTTCATCAAATTTATAGGAGCTTCATTAAAACTTCTCCATCTCATGAATTTTTTTGACAGTAGGCAATACAGTCAAAGTTGTGAAGTCAGGGCCAGAGGATAACAGAGATAAGGATAGATGATGTGACTGTAAGTCTCACTTCCTCAGGAAATCAGAATAAAAAAAACAAGACCACAAATACACACATGAACTGAAACTCCCAGTATCAGAAATCTTTTAAAGAAAACTAAAATATACAGTTAATATATAGTAATAATTAATTTCGCAGAGAATGAAAGCTGTGTTAATATATTAATAAAAAAAGTTCAGTTAATATGCTCCAAGGCAAAAAAACCCACCCCACCACTGATTCCCAGAAGCAACACAGTGATTGCTCTAGCTGCAATAAGCATTATTTTAAAGAGCTGACATATGGCAAAGAACAGATGAACAACAGCCTCTGTAAGGGAGAGTCTAGCTGAACAGAATTACAGTTTGGTTTCAAGTTCATAGCTTGGTAAAAACCCCAATCTCCAAGCCACTCTCCCCCTCTGCAATGAGCATTCCCTGTGTGTACAGAGAATTTGCCACTCTAGGTTCAGGTTTTTGTCCTCCCAAACATCGCATCCACAGTCTCCTGTAAAGCAGTAACAGGCTCTGAGGAGCCTCGCCTTCCCAGAGAATCCCACTGTTCTCCCAATGGAAAGAAAGCATTTCACTAAATCACCACTGTGATTTATTTTAATGTAGAAACACTTCCAGTGGTATAATCCAACAAACACAGATAGTAATCTGTCTAATTTGTGCATAGTAATTAATAGCATAAAAGTACACACTGTCAAAACAGGGCAATATAAAAATATCAAGAGCAGGTTTCCCTCGTCATTGGTTAGATTATTTTATCAAAAGCTGTATGTAGATGTGTGAACTGTTTTTAGGTACATTGCACAGAGAAGAAAATTAAGTCAGGGACAGATCTCAGTCCAGCAAAGGAAACACGAGACAGATCCAGACTTATGGAAGAGATGAATTTATAAAAGATGCTGAAACTTCTGTTATTTGGCCCTCAGCCTTTGGCACAGACAGGGGAGGGCATTATACTATTACAATTTTAACTGCTACCTTACTTAAGCAGTTGTCCATGTACTTACAGTGTACACCTGGACCAGTAAACTTTTTTAACCAAAACTATTTTTGATATTTCAGAGAGTAAAATATTTATCAAACATTTTCAATATCTTTCCATTCAATAGTCCACATTTTATTTTAATTAGATCAATGATAGTTTGCTACTGTTTCATAGTAACATGGCTTGTTTACCTGAAGAAGCTACTTGCATTCATGTTACCTCTCTCAACCCTAAAATGTGATTTGCTGGGTGAATCACCCCAAAACTTGGGGCCTACTGCCATTGCTAAGGACCCAGACAAAGACAGTTTTGATGCTGCTGTGAAGAGAGCAGGATGACAAACAGCCACTGATATGATTTTTTTTTTTTTTTTTTTTTTTTTTTGGTGTGTGGGTACATCAGAAAACTGTGTTATTCACCTTATGGCATCTGAGTCAAGCTCAGCCTAGGTGAAGAGGATAATAAATGGCTGCTAAGGCAGAATTAATTTATCAGAAGCAGTCTATCAGACCAACAGTTCGGTAATCCACACTAGGTGCTTTCTCCGGGATAACAAGTACAGTATTTCAGACTGTCAGCGAGTTCAGGAAATTCTCCTGTTTCATTCAGTAACACAACACTGACAGAGCAGAAAGCAACCCCATTGCAACTAGTGTTACTGATCTTCCTCAGATTACTAATACGGAAAAAAAAGAAAGAAGTGATGTTGAAACACTAATGAGCTATGGAAGCCAGGAAATATCTATACCATGTGGCTTCACTACATTTCTGTGTATTTTCCTGTTTAAGTAATATTATCCTATTCAGAAAGGAAAAACTTCTTACAAAGGTTTCTTGTGCTTCAGCTAAATACATACATCTCAGACTTGCCCCTCCACCCACATCCATCCACTATTATTGTCATATGAACAACATCCATACTTTATAAGAGCAAATTTCACAAGTTAAAAAAAATAGACTTTAGCATTCAGGGACACCAGATGTTTCACAGATGTGAAAAAGCACTGATAATATCAAAAGCAATCACTTCTGCACAAGAAAGCATAGTAAATAGTTCAGAAAAACAAATCATGGATCACTATCATGCAACCAGATTCTCTTGTACAAACCCCAAAAGAAGGAGAAAATAAAGAATGCATAGAACAAAAAGTTTTCATTGACCTGATTTGTCAGAGATGTTGGCTGTGACTGGCGCGGTGGAGCAGCTTGTGTTAGCCTTTGCGCTGTCCTTGGAAGAACCAACTTTGGGTTTATTTTTCGTTGCTTCTAGTGCTTTGACCTTCTTGGCATGTTTACTTCCTTTGTAGTGGGCCTCAGCCTGGCTCTACAAAGGAGAACAAATCAGGCTCACTTTTTTCTGAATTTTTATATAACACAAAGGATGACAAGGCAGAAAAGTGACGCTTTCAATAGCAGGCACCATATTATTCCACCTACAAAAGTTTAGTAGCTTTATACTAACAGTGTTCATAGATGTAAGTTCTTATATATTCAAATGACAGGATTTTAATGCATAGTACATGTTACAGTAACTCAGATAAAGAGGCTTCAAAATTACATAAATCTCTGTCACTCCTATTGTAATTCTTTGCTTCCATGTTGCTTAAAGATTTAAAGCACTATAAAAATGTAAATACATTCAACTGAGGAAGATGCTACTCAATTTTCATGTACTGTTCCCTAATATTTAATGCTTGCAGTTAGAAAGATGTACCATACTGTAACATGACTAAATAACGAATTTTTCCTTCTGTTTGAGCTAGTACAAAAGTCAAAGTATTTTCATTGTTACACTAACAGCAATTGAAACAGGCACTAATGACATTATGACTTCCCTCTTAGATCAAGCAAGAAGGGTTAAAATGAAGAAACACCATAACTATAACCTTCAGTGGACCCAAGTAAAACACAGAAATCTAAATACATATCCGTCTTGATTGTTTTAGAAATTGCCTTGAATAAATTTTTTCAAAGATTAAGGGAATTGGAACCTGAAGGAATCGGAAGGAGAGTATTTTTTTTCTCTCTAAAGTGCTATATATATATATATGTGTGTGTATATATATATGTATATGTACACACACACTCTTCTTGCTCTGCCCAAAACAGAACAGTAGAAATATGTACTGTGATATAATGTTTACTTCACCTTTGTCTTAGAACTATCTTGTGAAACTAGGTCAGTGTTTTTGAAGTTGTACAACTGAAGCTAGACACATAAATAAATGCCTGTTTTTTTCAGTGATTTGGAGTCTCCATTATCATTCCTGACGCTAGATAACCAGCTGCCTTGACAAATCAGGCCACTTTGTTAGGTGCAAAACTAAGAAACTACATGCATAATAGAAACTCCAAAGCTTGGAAATTTCAGCTAATGAATTTAAACATTTTTATTGACACCTTAAGAAATCAATTTACCAAAAATGGCCAAGAAACAATTTTATACAAAAAACCAGTCTATTTTCATAAGATTATACTATTCAGCAATAGCTTTGCATTATTAGTATTTCTAAACATAATTTAAAAAAATTATTTCAGACATACAACTAGGTGCCTCTATTGAAGGTTACATATTAACTAAAAAAGTTAATATTGTAGTATATTCAAAGTAGAACACTCAGAGAAAGCATGCTTCATGTAACCAGATAACCACATCTCGGCACTGTCCTTATAAAAACATCAGTGCAAGTCAACTTTTACTATGTTCATGCAAAACCGCTCTCTCTCTTCAATTGATTAGGACTATTTCAGTTTATTTAGTTCACTCTGTTAAATGAAGTGAGCCATGAAACAAGTCACATGCTTTTAATAAAAAGCAACTATAACATCTAAGATGTTTGAATTCCATAAAGAGTGCTGCTGTAACAAGGAAAATAATTTTAACAGCAGAAATAGGTATTACAATACAGTCACGCTGGGACAGCATAATAACAGGTTCATCATATGACAGAGTGTAAGTGAAGAGTAGAAACAGGTGGACCAGGCAGTAAAGTAGACAGTGTGTTGGAATCCTCACAAAAATTGTATGCACAATTAAAACTGATGGAGAGCTTGCTGATAAAATAGAGGAGTGGAGTTCGTATACAGCAAAGCTTGTTAAGTTATTATACAACTTGTGAAACAGTGTTTTCCACCTCAAAAGGATAGTGTACGTGACATGGTATGGATGCATCTTTACTTTTAGAGAAGATTTCAGTAAGCAAGCATTCAGTAAGAAAGGCTCCTAGATAAGTTTTTCTTTGAATTCCTCTGAAATTGAGGGTTTTTTAAAAAAAACTTCATTATAAAAACAGTAAAGAGTCTGCTCATCAATTGCTATGAAACTATTTCTTAATTTTAAAACCTTCAAACCATTAAGACATGTACAAACAGTTTAAGAATTATAAAGAAAAAACTAAACAGCTATACCACTACTACTACGTGCACTACTTAAAGGGACACTTGTCAACTTCTGGGTTTGACCTCTTCAGTTCTGAATGTGGGCAGAGGAGCACGGATTTGTTTGCACCCTGTTATGTCAATGGGCCTTACACAGGCACAGGAGCAAAGTCTCATCCTGTCTCTCTCCATGTTTGCTGGGTTTTGTCCATTTTTCTTAACCTTTGCTGTTGCTACACAATGCAGTAGAAGGAGTGTTCACTATCAACAAAATTAAATAAACTATTCACACATTACAGTGTACAAAAAGTGAAGCGAAAAATTGAGGTGTATATATACCCTTTCTGTTCCAATATTTTTAACTTTAAATACTAGCAAAACCAAGATTTTCCTCTTGAGTATTCTCAAGTTGATGATGTCCCTTTAAATATTTGAACTCTATGCTCTGTGCATATGTGTGCTGTTGATACGATCATATGCTGCCTGAGGCCGAAGCTATAACATAAGAGACATAAGTGCACTCAAGAGAAAGACTTAGTAAGTCAATTCCTTGATAATAAGCCTTTCTGCTGATATTTGCAATAATAATGCCTGCAATATCAGTAATAACCTACTACAGTCTTTGACTCCCTTCATTCAATCCTCATATAGTGTACATGAGACCTGTTGAGAACAAACAAGCCCAGGCAGAATTAAAATCAAGCTTTTGATAAACACAAGCAAAGCTTCATGAAAATGTGGTGAATGGACTCACTTTTGATATGTTTTGTAATTATTACAGTATTTCTATTATCGGATTCCTAGTTGCACATTACAAGGTATTGCTATGACCATCTAAGTAAGGTTTCTGAAAACACCAGCCTTTACCAAAACTGTTTGAACTAGTCCATATTCCGTCGGTGAAAAAAAAAAGTCTAGCCTTGATTTTAAAGTAGCAAAGGATGGAAAACCCACCTTTGGTAAATTGCTTCAGTGGTTCACTTTGTCAGTTAAGTACATACCATTTATTTCTACACCGAATTTGTCTAGTTTCAACTTCCAGTGGCTGGGTTTTGTTAAATCGTTGGTTTTTAGGCTCTTTCAACTAATCTCTGTTCCATGAGCAGAAACACAGATTCTTTTCAAACATGAAGGTAGAGGAGCATTCCTTGAGGCACTGAAGCAATGTTTCCTAGCCACATGAGCAGTATTTTCTAACACTTTCTGATACACCTGAAGTTCAGAGTTTGCTTATTATCCACTGTGAGATAAATAATTTGATTCAGTTGCCTTTTGGTAACTGAAATGCAATATCAACACAGAACTATGTTCTGCGTAACAGTGTTACAAAAAACATTGGAGTTTTCTAGTCACAGCAAGTGGAAAAAAAAAGGATGGCTGTGGGTGTCTGAACTTGGAATGCAAGTTCTGATTATTACTGGCACCAATTATTCTGATTATTAATGTCCTGATTATTACTAACCCCTTTTATAAAATATTGGCACAAGTGCCACCTTAAAGGCAAACATATTTGCTCAGTTCCATTTAAAACTTGTTTCTGACACAAATACAACCACATGGTACAGGTTACAAGCTTTGTAAAATACACCATTGAAATACTAAACATATATTTGAAATAAGTCATGACATACAAAACTTTCTTTTTAGTTAAGAAGCAGAACATTTATTTTTTGCTCTGGTAATGCAAAGGAAGTTCTGTACACACAAGGTTTAAAAGTCACACGTAATTTAACAGTTTTAATACAAAACCTCAATAAAATACAAAATGAAATTAAGAGTAAATATCTTAAGAACACAATATTTTAAAGGGATACTGAATGTACTTTTGATCATCATTAGCATTAACTAAGTACAACTAATTCATGCAAATTCTGTATCATCAAAACAATATTTGAGAAAATAAAAAAGTTAGGAAAAAACAAAATAAAGATATGTAACCTTAACTAACCTCTCTGTACTCAGGTACTATGATGCTTTTTAACTGCACAATAATTTATAGGGCTGCATTTACTGTAGGGATGAATCAAGTTAACAGTAAAATAAAATTTAACTGTGCCACAAATAATTATTACTGGAATATTTTTTTTTTAATTTCAGAAAGATTAAATTAAATTTATTGCTTATATAATCAAAGTTAAAAGTCATAACTGAACTTCTATTATTATTACAACTTCTAAATGAAATGTGTACTAGGTTAAGGAGGACAATTTTTGAAAAAGTGGAATAAGAAAATATTTCATATGAAAGAACTCCCTATCTAAAAGGAAAATCTAATTTCCACTTGGTTCTAAAACTGAGTGTGGTCTACTAGCTTGATACTGCGACATTTTAAAATGGAATTCCCCTACTTATTAGGCAGAAAAACTTTAAGTTGAAATAAATGTGTAATTTGAATACCAGAATGCAAAAAATATCTTTGTACTGACAAGCCAAATTCCACAAAAATGTTTATACATTTGCCTGCCATTACTTTTTGATAAACAGGATGCATATTTTAAGACACTAAACATATGTCTAAAGATTTAGAAGATCATGGCTTAGTGAAAAACTGTGCTTCAATTCAGTTGCGAAGAATTAAGAATATAATTTACAGACAAATAAATACATAGTTTTCTCCAACCATTTTTCAAATTTCTACACCTTAAAATGATGGGAGGACACCCATCCTCTCTTTAAGCAATCTAGATTTTTATTTCTATTCAAAGTCTTTAAGTAGAGACTAAAAAACCCAACTAATTAAAACTTTTTTTTTTTTTTAAGAAAGCCTTTTACACCATAAGGATTAATGACTTTGTTGTAAGAAAGGACAAGTTTTTCCTCCCTTAAAAATACATTTAATTGAGACACAGAAACGATCTAAATGTTACATTTTATTTAAAATCTAAAGTTAATAGCTACTTTCAACTCCAAATTAAGTTTGAAATTTAAGTATCGGGATGTTAAACTGCGAGACTACACACAACACATTAGCCTTACATAGGAGACCGCATCTAACAAAACATCAACAATGCAAACCCCTAATCTTCTACATGGAAACATGCTTTCTAAAGTAAATGTGAATATCATTAGCATATTATAGTTCTTAAAATAACTTCAGTAGCTTTGCTTTACATAAACTTGAATATGTATAAATATATATATATATAAACATATAGATAACCAGGAAACATACAAATCATACAGATTCATTGATAGTGGTATTCCCTTTAAGAAAACTTAGAAATTCAGGCAAGACTGCAGTACAAAAGACTACAGAAGATTATCCCTGTGAAGAGCAATGACTGACAGTATATTTGAAATCAGGACTATTCATTTTGACAGTTCACAAGTGACTGAGTTTTAGAATCTATTTCGTGTGTGAATGACTAATTAACTGAATTTATTACTACATAAAGAGATGAAATATTAACCTACCAGATCCCTTCAATGACAACCTGATGAAAGGTTTGACTGAGTCTAATGGTTAAGTGCATGTGCGTGACAGGAAGATTTTTTTTTTTCAGGTTTCTTCGGGATCAGCTGAAGTAGGCCTTCAACAGGTCTTGATGGAAACAAAACCATTGGACCCCAACACTTAAGCTGAGTCTTGAATCTGCTACCACATTATCCAGTCTAATGATTAACACATTAAATTAAATACACGTAGAGCAGCATGACATTAAGAAGGAGAAATACAGAAACAAAGGGAGACTGTGAAGTATCCACATGGGAAGTACAAGTTCATGTCTTAAGCTCTGCAATACCAGGTGAGTGCCATAACAAAATAGAACTGAACACGCTGGATCATAGCTCCCTCTTGTCTTGCTACTCCACCTTTTCAAAATAGGAATTCTACCCTGGATGGAATTGCCTCCTCAACAGCAATTTTATATCCAATGCTATATGCATTTGGTGTCAATACAATGTTAACCTCCAGCAAAAAATGTTCTGTTGAAAATACCACAAGAGCTTCTGCCAATAACAGTTCAACCACACAGACAGTTTACAACTGGCAGACTTAACAGGTATGTAATAAACCTGAAAACTTCTGTTCTGGAATATCTACAAAGATAAATTCTTCCTGCGTACCATAAAAAAGTTTACATAATTTTAAGCTAAAAAAAAAAAACCCTAACACTTCCTAAAGATAGTGACAACATACACTGTAGAAAGACCACCTCTCAACCCCTGTGTAGCTGCCCGCTTTCATACATCAAGCCGACTCCAGTGTCAGGGGGGCATATCATTAATACAGAATTCTCTTATTCTATAATTACTTCAGAATAATTACAACATCCTCATAATATTCAGGTCTTTATCCTAAATTATCAATAGCTTGAACTACCCAAGCTTATTTTAAAATCAATAGAATTTGTGTCTTTAAGATATAAATAAGGCCTAAGTAGTGCTGGAAGATAAGTAAAAGTATTTTTGTAAAAGCATGAATCTAAACAAGGCTGTAACTTCCAGAATTCCTGATATCTATAGAATTCCATCATAACTACATAGTTGCAAGTAGAAAAAATTTCATTGTTTTTGCAGGTAATCTCTTAGTGTGGTAGTAGCCAGGCTAACCATAATTGCATTAGATCAGGCGGTTAGGAGAAGTGGTTTAATGAAGTGTGTGCAGTGCCCTCATAAGAGCTCTCCTGACATGGGTGCAATTGCAGCGATCCTGGTAGAGAAGGCATCTAACTATGCCAGAGTGAAGAAGCACAGAGATATCTATATCCATAACATATTGTCATTTTAATTCACAGCAGGTTTTAAACTACAAAGCTCCTTTTCTTAAAACAGTAAGAGGTCTACAAAACCTTTGATCACACAGTTTTCCTGTTAGAACCATATTGTAAGAGTAAGTATACTCATGTAAGTATATAAACTAAGAGGAATTTAGACTGGAATCATAAATTTAATAAAAATTACATGAAGTGATAAATTAGGAAGTGGCATTGAAAAATTTAGTTTTATCTCATTTGATATTAATAACAGATGTAATTGAAGAAATCTGCAAAACTGAAGTGTTCATACATTTGTTATACCAAAACTATGCGATTTCTAAAACCCAATTGCTCCAAATAGTAAGGTAGATTACTATTGAAAAGGAGATAGAAAAATCAAAAAGCTGTGAAGCCATGTCATAAGAAGTCAATTCCTATTTTAAATATCTAACCAAACTTAGTTGAAAGCTTGCTTAAGCAGCTGTTATTTGCACAGAACTTTCAGCATGTTATAACCCTGTACCCTATAATCATGCAATATTTCTCTCATGTTGGAGCTAAAAACTTTCATCATTTTGTCAGTTCTGTTTACAAAACTGAAAATTACCTTCACAAGTTCCTGAGATTTATGCTTTTAATTACCTCCTATCTGCTTCACTACCCTCCAAACCCAAAGAATCAATATAAATAGTCTTATTTATAGGGAAAATGTAAAACATTTGACAAAAGATGATGACAGTTCTGCAGATTTTTATTTGATGCTATTGATTATTTTGCCTGTTATCTTCTTGACAGCACAAGTGATTCATTAATTTGCAAAGTTAACATTTAATAATACTTGCCTAAACTTCAAAAATTTGTCTTCTGGCTTTTTAAAAAGATATTCACTAGCATCACATAATTTTTATTAGCTATAAATGCATTCAACAATAAGATGACCTTCAGCATCTCTTAATGCCCAACACCTGCTTTTTCTGCTCTGCCTGCAAGGTGTTTTTCTTGATTTCTGAGTCTTCACAGGTGCAACCAAAAAGCAATACTGATTTACAGTCATTCCTCACAGAGCAACACGCTGTGCAAACACATTTATTTCAATCAAATGATATTCTACCAACAAGATGGTACCTACAAGGCTGTATCACAGCCAAAGACCTTTCTACATGAAACAGAAAGCGTGCAAAGGGATGCACCTTTAGGCACGATCAACAGATAAACTTTTCCAAAACAAGAAACCAAACAAAAAAAACTGGACTGCTAGCACAATATATTTGTGAGCTTGTACTACAGAGAGGTTTGGCTGCTGAGGAATGGGACTGAATTAGCACTGACATTATTGTATAGTGCCCAAGTTCCAAGAACAATGTCAACTATCAATACAAATAATGAGGGAGAAGAGCAGAGAGACTTTACTTGAGCATGAGGTGATCATTCATAGATATGGAGAAAAAAGCCATTCTGCAAAAGCCAAACAGGTATTCTTGCAACTGCAGCTCACTTTTCTCTTGTGGCTGCAAGCTACAGTGTCAGATGCTACAAGAGACTATAACAGACATCTCAGGGACAATATGGCCAAGGCTGCACAGCTGCTGGAGGGACTTATTGCCACACAACAGCTGCAGGAGATGTTGCAGATTCATCTGGTGGCCAGAAGGCATAAGCCAAGAGTCGGCAGAGAAGGAATCTATGCGGGATAGAAAACAGTCACTTCTCCCGTTGCCCTGTTGCTACTGGACCCCCTTACGGTCCTATCATAAGGATTCAGTAAACTCACTTAAACTGCTTTTTGTTTCTGCTAGAATGTCTGTAAATAAAATAACTAATATCAACAAATCAGACCTACATAATTAATATGAAAACTTATTTAGAACATCTTATCTATAATCCCCACAGAAATACCATGGGTTTGGAAGGAATCCCAGAATTCTTAAAAAGAAAAAAAAATACTTCTTTTCAAAAATGAGATTTTTCTCAGCATGTCTTGCTTCCTCCTGGAATGGTGCTTGCTTCCCTTGCTATGGTGGCCTTTAAGCAAGCGTAAAATCTGACTCACTATCACAATCTGTTCCATGAAGAGGATCCTCCTTCTTCTGCTGCATGGTCTCTGGTGGTAGTAAATATAACTGAGATATTTCTCATTTTTCCTGAGCTGGATTATAACACAAGACCATAGCTAGGACTTTACTGACACACTAGTCATTGCTGCACTGAAACACCTACTGTTTCATCATTATGAAGAAATTAAAAGATAAAATGGTGTTAACAGATATTTTGATGCAAAGATGGAAACACCTATGTTTATTCTAATATACTGGAGGAAATCCAACTGTAACTATTAATGGATTGTGTCTGGTTTTTTTTAATGCAGTTTTCTATGAAAGTATGTTCCTCTGCATAACATAATAAAGTTTATGCATGCTGGAATGAGTATGCCTTTAAATATTCTGACTAATCAATCTCATCAACCACCAATACTCATAACGCTATCCTTCCTAAATTGAGATGTTTAACTTTATTCAACAGCCGTTGACTCCTGGTATCTACCACCATTAAAAATTAGTTTAGGAAAAAGCCCTTTTCTGTATTCCCTCTCCACTTTTTTTTTTTTTCATTTCACTTCCCTTGAATCGTTGAGAGGTCTACTACAATTTTTCTAGTTTTCTGTTATCATAATCTTAAGGTCAATTAACTTTCTCCTATTTCTTTTGATGCTTTTTCTCCTCACTAAATCCTGCTTACCC
>WKFP01014934.1:216277-251667 GCA_011057875.1 Pterocles orientalis | reverse complement strand
TACCTATTGAAGGTTACTGGACTGTCAAATGGGATATGATCAATGGATGTGGCATGGACATTGTGCCAGCATCACTCAAGACAATCAAAGAGCAATGTAGCTCTACGGACTTCCACCTCTGAGCAACAAAATATAAGCCCAGCAGGGTGAACAGAATGCAGGCAGACCAGGAATGATTTGTTTGAGAAAAAGAGGTTTAGACTAATTATACCTATTGTACCAGAAAAAAATAAAGGAACAAAATAGCCAATACTCACATCAGAGTTAAAGCGAAGCTGGCAGACATTACAGGAAATTACTTGTTTCTTCTTTGGGGGAATGGACACTCCAAATGTATGGTTTATGACTGCTTTTTGCACAGGATCCATCTGGAGAACAAACAATAATCAATTTACAACTTTTTAGGGCAATACACACTACACAAGAAAAAGCAAAAATAACACTTTCTGCTGGGAGTCTTTTCTTTACTTTTTTGAGATAAATAGGAGAATGTAAAATTTCAGCACTCCTAATAATTAGATTTAACACAGGTTAGGGAATTGATAGCATGCCAGAGCTTGTGAAGAAAAAGCGGCTCCATTGTTGCTGCCATCTCCAAGCTACTAAAGAGTTTCTCCCCCAACCCTGCACATCCTGCGTGCTGCAGGGCCCCCCTATTGCTCCTGAATTACAAAGAGCTCCCCTGAAAGCCTTTCCCTATCACCTGCTGATCCAACAGATGCATTATGATAAACCACTTTTGCCCCCTAACAAATCACTGTCATTTCTCTCTACTTGTTTTTCTGGCCAGTGATAATTATTAGCACTTATTTAGAAAATATTCTCTCCTGGAGACCTCTTTGTGAGATGAGGTCCTCTGCAGGCTTCACTAGAAGCATCATTTGCTGGGAAAAAAATGTCACAATCCCCAAACACTCAAACTGATGAGTGACAGAGCCCACGGGATGGCTGAAGTTCAAAGGAACACACAGGGAGTGTTTGCATCAGGAAAAGGTATCAAAGTTACCAAGCTTCAGAAAACAGATTGACACTGAAAAATCTGAGATAAGTGAAGCACCAAATATATTAACCCTAAATTTGACCAAACATTTTCAGGAACTGGCAACTAATTATAACTTTGCTAAACACCAAAACTCCTGTTGGTCACCCATTTGCAATATTGCCAGGATTGCAGAGAGCTCTGTTGTTAACACTGCAGGAGCTGGGGAATGCCATTGGATGTTAAGGAAAAAGAGTTTATAACTGCTACTGTGTCGAGGCCTCAATCAAGCATATAATTTTTCCTGATGTGGCATGGATACAGATTAAAATTAATTTCCTGACTCAAAAAAGATTAAAGCATATTTTTCTAACTCGTACAAAACAGAGAATCTGATCTGATCTCACAGCTGATCCTGCTCTGAGTACTATGTCAGACCAGATGACCTCTGAGGTCTCTTTCAACCCACGTTATCCTATGAGCATATGTGCATGTGTGGTCCTCCGTTGTTATTTAAGATTGGAAATGGATTCTGAACAGGAGTTCGGAATCAGGAAAACAGGAGAAGAAAAGATAAGTGCTCATTTTCCAATCTTGTTTTTAAATTAACACATGAGAAAATAGTTTTATTTTTCTGAAGCTTGCTTTGCAGTTAGAGTGATTTATTTTTTTTCCTGTACAGTACTATTTGAAGAAACCAAACCTGGCTGGTTAATCTTAGATTGTACATATTTGATACTAAGCTGAAATACAAAAGGAAGAAAGAAAAGTTGAAGTTGTTGATTCATTAGTGAAACAATTATTACAGTAAATCAGCTGCTTCCAGACTCTCTAAACCTGAGGATAAAAAACTGAAATTTTCCCTTTGTACACATTTAAACATACAGAGAAGCCTGCACTAATGAGGATTTTTCTCCAGTTACATGCACATGCACAAATACAAAAATTTAAGAAAAACAGTCTGCATCATATCTGCCTAAAACATCATTCTCCAATAATCTATTACCTAACATTAAACGCTTTTTTTTTTTTTTTTGGATTACAGTTATATAGGTGTCTTCCTACATTCCTTTTAAACGAAATGCGTGGTTTTGCAAATGTCATTGCTAACAAACTTTCTGGAGAGATGATACAATTTTCATCAGCTTTTGCCATTAAATACTGTATTCTATTGCCATAGGGGTACCATATTAAGACAACTACAAAAGTAAACACACATTGTCTAGAATGAACTACTGAATTATTAAATTACATTAGTGTTGTTACAATGAATGTGATAAAGTCTAAAAAACCCTAAAATAAATATTATTTCCTATTTCCTCTGTTTCTAGAATATAGTGACAGTCCAAAGTTTAAAAGCTTAAAATACATGATAAAAAATTCTGTTTCTGACTTTTACCATATATTGCATCACCCTCCATAATATATCACAATTATACATGCAAATTAAAAGTTTTTTGAGCACCCATTTTAAAATAGATATGCCAGTCGATATATATTACTACACTTATAATATATATTAAAAGATTGCTGTATCATTAGGGAATAGCTTTTTTTTTTTTTAAATGGAAGATATGATTTGATTTACAACTTAACCACTAATTGTTAGATCAGGTAATCTAGAACAAGAGAGTAACACTGTAAAGTACCTCAACCATTTGAAGTGTCTGAGATCAGTGAAAAGAAATAGCAAATATACCCACTAGCGTCTGCAGTCCCATTTAAAAAAAGGGAAAAAGCAGCAGTGATCAATGATTCCTCTGTGCATTCCAGATAACAATCCACAGGACTAGCATTAGGAAATTCGGTTCAAAACCACACAATGCAGACTATGAAAAAAGTCCCAGTTTCAAACAGATGTAGCTGCACAAGGGCAAACTCTCACAAATAATACAGCTCACACTGCCTCCAGAAAGTACCGCTCAGGATCCCCCAGGGAATGGCTAATGATCCTTCCCAAACAGGAGCCCTGCATGTAGTCTGGTCATGATTAGAATTCAAGAAGTGCAGCATTAACAATTAATAAGTTTTAAATATAACAGAAACTGGGGTGGATTACAGCATGCTGGAAAAGTAAAATAGTATCTCTCTGTTAGAAGATTAATGCTGCAGGGTAAACTGATCTCATATCACCACACAAAATTATCTTCTTCGTTGCAGGGAGGGAGGGAATAGGAAAGAGGGCGAGGGTAATTTGTTGAAGTATATATTAGGAAATGACGCAGCATACTTTGCCCAGTAGGGAGCACTGGTATTTAAAAAACAGTTCTTTAAAATAAAATAACAACAGAAGCTAACAGCCCCCACAAATGCAAATAAAAATCTGCACTATGCTATTTATGCTATGGGAAGAATTAATAAAGCAATTCACAGTGCTCTGGTTTAACAGACTTTTAGTCTTGTTCTCCTATCTCAACTTATTTAATAAAAAGTTAAATTTAAAACTCTCTTTCCAATAAAGTTGAACATACTATCTTTTTCCAACAAGTCTCCTTAAAACAACCTGAACTATCGTAGTGAGCAAGGATCTGGCCAGGTTTCAGCAGTAATCTACTACTAATTCTTCTATTTCCTGATTTCAGAACATGTGAACGTGAGAAATACTCTACAATTACTAAGACTGGCAACAATGACTTTCAAAGCACCTCAAAAATACAAATGCAGCAACAGACAATACAAAAGCATAGACCAGCTCAACTGTACTGAAGCTCCATCTAGCCTATTATTTCATTCCCAAAAACAATCACATGTAGCTATCAAGAGAAGAACAGGAGTAGCAAAAACATATATGGTATTTCCCCCAAATATTTTCACAAGGTCCACACATTTTTCCCACCATAAATTTTCCAGACAGGTGTTTTCTGTGTATTCAGTAAATCCGCGTGACTTTCTCTTGCATAGTCATCCCTTCAACTGATGTAAAATGTTGCCCCCACTCTTTGCAGTGAGTTCCAATGCCTACAATCTGCTGTGTCAGGAAACAATTCTTTTCATTTATATGTAGCTCAATGCACCTCAATTTTATAAGACCTGTACCACGTCCCAAGTCATCTCTGTGTTGCTCAGTCATTCTGTGCATGGAAAACATTCCATTCCTTTGAGCATCCACTTGCCCTTGTCAAATCTATCACAATTAAACAAATTCATTCAAATATTTTGAAGACGTGGACAGGAATCATATACAATACTCGGGGTGGATCAGTCCTGAACTCTAAGCTGATGTTTTGATGGAACCTACTATAAACCAGAGATCTCACTTCCAAGTGTTAATGGCCAATTCATAGCAACTTACTTTCTATGTGAAGTTTTCCTTGTGCATGCATCACTTTACATTTATCCAGATGGAACTTCATCAACTATGTATTGTCTGGCTTCTCAGTCTCACTAAAGTTTTTCACAATGTTTTGGCCTCTCATTGTCCTCACTACCTTGGAGAACTTCACCGTCACCAAATTTCCTCAGCTCACTTACCTCTCAAGTATCTTTTTGTCAGGCAGGGATACTCTTACACAAATTTAGTTTTCTTAAAAATCTTTGCCAAGGGATTTTGTGAAAAATCTTTTGGTAATTGAAAATATGTCAATTAAAATGTCCTTATTCACATGCTCGTTGACAGGTTTGTAACGAAGGATTTATCTTTAAAAAGGAATTATATTGACACTTTACAGGCACTTTGCAGTATGAGAAGCTCTCTTATACTATTCTTATTGAGGTTTCTATTAATTTGCCTGGCAAAAATATGCCACCCAAAAGCTTAAATTCTCCATGGAATAGGTTTTAAAAACCCATTTGCCACATTTCAGTACTTGGGTACAAAAGCAGTTTTATATGAGCTGTTACACATTATTGTCATTACACATTATCGTTAGACATTATTCAGCAATTTCACCCTTGAATTCTTTTATAATTATTGCTACCAGAAACTCTCCCTGCTCTGTTCTATGTCATGGTACCAGGATTCTTCTGGGGCTTTCTGGGAACTGAACCAGACTACTGAGAGACATCAAAGTAGGCACAAAAAAGTAGGCTCAAAAAAATTGAGCAAGTGTATCAGGAGAACTTCTTCAGTAAAACTGAAGTTCTGGTTATTTTAAAAGATCTCTTTACAGGTAACAGACAGTACAAACACCAACTTGTGAGCCTCAGAAATAAATTGCACTGATCCTGTCAAGAGGTAAATTGCTGCAAAGAGAAAGATTAGATATAATTTCTAAGCCTTTTTGTTTGAATGAGGTGATACTACATTGCAAGAAAAGTTGCTTTTTGTGACATTGGAAATCCAGAATATTTTTGCTCTGGTGCAATCTCCAGTTTAAAAGTTTGGATAAACACAGATACTTAACTGAGTTGAAGCTTCTGATGCTTGCCTAGCATCCAGGGCTAAATTCTTGGTTATATATCCGAGCTAGTGCACTGATTTACACTTACCATTTCTACCTAATTACCTAATTTCTAAGCTTTCATTCTCTTCCTGATGTGCTTAGCTATTGAAGCATGCTAAGCAAGTATCACACATGCTATTGCTACCGCTCTAACAAAATTCTATACCCAACAGCTCTGTCTTATAACAGCAGCATAAACTTAAAATGGAGTAAGATTTAAAATTGTGACTTGGAAATTTATGCCCTCAGTTCAGTTACCTCTCATCACAATATAACTCTCAGGTCAAATCTAGAGTTGTCTGTTAGACAAGCATTTGTAAACAAAATATTGGTAAGTGGGCGTAAGATTTTACTGAGTATCACTTAAGCATGGGGCAGTAAGAAGCTTCTGAAAAAAAAAAAAAAAAAAGAGAGTGGCCCTATGGCATACTGTATTGTTTCACTTTGATAAAGCAAAATTTTAAACTGTATGTGGAACAAACTGATAATATAATCCAATGTTTCCCTTTGGCAATCAAAGGGAGAAAATAGCAGCATATATAAATTATCAATGCAGGAGCAGCATCTAAATTAAGTTCCAGGATGTTTTATTCCTGTGCTTGTATTATCATTATGTAAGCAGGCAAACAGCAACAAACATGCGACAGGTCAGATCTCTTCAACATCCTTCTAAATCACAAGGCCTATGTGAACTCATCCCATGTTTGAGCTCCAAGTGTCAGGAAAGCTGAGCACACTTCCACTGTGAGAATGACCATATGCTGATACTTATCACAAATTCTGCCATACATACAAAGCCTACAGTACATATTATGGTGACTAAAAGAGTGACAGAAGCAAATACACATACTCAACAGAACACATTTTAATGCCCAGCATAAAATCAGAAACATTAATGTTGTGATGCAACACTTGGCATACGTGGCCAACTCAAACTCTCCACGTTTCTGCAGCGAACACGTATACAGGAAACGTATTTCTCATTTGGCTAATGCTTAGTGGAATTTACTGTTCAAGTCAATGCTATACTGTTATACATTTCCTTGCTTCTTTTGTATCACCAGGAATACTTGACTCAGGTCTACCATTGGAGCTCTACCTGAAAGGAGGTTGTAGTTATATGGGTGTTGGTCTCTTTTCCCAGGTAACAAGTGATAGGATGAGAGGAAATGCCCTCAAATTGTGCCAGGGAAGGCTTAGATTAGAGATTAGGAAAAATTTCTTCACTGAAAGGGTTGTCAAGCATTGGAACAGGCTGCCATGGGAGTGGCTGAGTCACCATCCCTGGATGTATTTAAAAGACATGTAGACGTGGCGCTTAGTGACTTGATTCAGTGCTGGACTCAGTAGTGTTACATCAATGGTTGGACTCAATGCTCTTAAGGGTCTTTTCCAACCTAAACAATCCTACGATTCTATAATGTGCACAACTTCCTTTTCTTGTGGGAACACTGTCAATGCTCTCCGTGTGTCAGCCCTCCTCGACTAGCACAGAGCACACCCCCATACAGATGTATTTCTGTACAGTGAGCCTGCAGTTCTCTAAACACCACCTCCCCACACCTCTATCTCTATGCTCTTCACAACATTTTGGGGTTTGAAAAACCAGGCAGATGTAAATGGCCAATAAGCAAGCCAGAGGAGGGCTTCTGTCAGATTCCCAGCACATGATTCAGAGATTTGTGTGAATGTTTAATTAGAACAGAAAGACATCTGGATCTCACTGAAATCAAACCCAACCGCACTCAGGTCGCAATGCATGATTTTACTCTTTTTAATTGAGCAGATATCTTTCCCCAAGTGCAAAAAGACATAAGCATCCACTAAGAAAGAAGTCAGACCACAGGGATTAATATCTTCCTTCCCTTACACATGGTTCCCAAAATACAATAACAACACTGTGCTCTGAAAGGCAAACCTCTCCAAATGCAACTTCTCACTGTGTTTGTCTCTCCCCCTCTTGATCAATTTGGCAGCAAGCTCCAGATTCCCTAAGGAAAACACTGGCTGTGACCTTCCAACACACTACTACCAGTCAGTGAAATCAGCCTGGAGGCATTTTAAAACGAAACAAAAATCTTGCCATAATTCACTTGCTAACATGTCAGATGTTACAGCTATCCATGAAGAGTTGCTGAAACAACAGTGAGTACTTGAAAAATAAAAAAGGAAAGAGACACTTTTGGAATTTACACTTGTACTTCATTTTCAGTACCAGACAACTAAAAGGCCTCCCAGAGCTGGAGACAACCTTTTATGTCTTAAAAGAGGTGAAATATTAATAAATTCAGTTTCCTCGTTTTCCTTTTAGGAGTTTAAGGTTCAGCTAATTTTATTTTTATAAATTCCACATTATTGCTGTTGCCAGAGTTGCAGGGCTGGAGTCCTGGACTTGGGAGACTGATTTTCTGTCTCCGGCCACCAGCGGGTAGGCTTCCCTCCCTCCTTTTTTATGTCCAGTCCTATGGCATAATGCAGAGCCACTTGGTGTGCTATCTTCTTGCACGTTCCCCTTTTAAAATACAGCTTGCATGGAAAAATGAAAAACAGGATAATTCTCTCTGTGTACCTGTATTGAAAATCACACAGAAAACTGAAAGTGATGTCTGCAGCAATGTACAGATTTGTTTTAGGCCAGGAAACATTACATCGTATTTCTTGAAAAATGCATGAGACAACTGCATTCACTGGAGAGTTTAATCCCTTCCTGTTATGAAGTTTGATACTTTGTAGTCAGCCAGAGCCTACATCTTGGGAAGCAATGCTTACCATGTCTATTAGAAATCACTCAATCCAGTTGTGCTTCACTGTTAAAAGCCACCTTAATTTCAGATACCTTCTGAATGCATAGGCACTTGTACACTGCAATCAGAGCAGCTCTTAACCTTCTCTTTCATAAACCAGATAAGTTTCTTAAACCTCTCAACTATAACAGCCTTGATTCATTTGGTAGGTTTTTCTCTGACTCCCTTTCAGATTTCCAGTATGCCATTGAAACGTATATACTAAAAGTTAGAACAATATACTCAAATATACTTTATCTACTTAATTACATCCATTCTCAAGTGAGGATATAAATACATAAAAGGATTGTGTTTGTAACATGAACACAAACAATAGATTTAACCCTCATGGTAGAAAAATGTCAAATTTTCTGTTCCAGACAAGATTGGAGATTTTTATAGGTGTAATAAAGAAACAGAAAGCTGCTGAAAATGCTTTGGGATAAAAGAGAATTCCACCCCCCCACCCCCCAGCAAATGGGAGAACAATGGGAAAAAAAGCAAGTTTCCGAGGTTTAATGTTATTTTTTTCATACTAAGCTGAACCAGTTTTAAGTAATCAGCAGCTTCTTTAATCCACCTAGATTACTCCTCTACCATAGTACAGAACTTTTAGGACCATTGCAGACCAAACCTGAGAAAAAGAACAAAGTATAAACCCAACAGTTAAACTAATACTCAAGGAATATGAAAATCTCCCATCCCTTTGTGGCTCTGCTGTCTCACAACTTTAACTTGACAGTGACACGAGTCACTTCACTTCACCTGAACCTCATATTCATTTGTAAAATGGTGATAAAAATAGTTGCAACCTCATAAAAAAAGCTGAAAGATCTCAAGAATATGTTTACAACTCCTCAAAATCATCCAATGGAAGATGCTGT
Source organism: Pterocles orientalis (assembly GCA_011057875.1). Classification (NCBI taxonomy): domain Eukaryota; kingdom Metazoa; phylum Chordata; class Aves; order Pterocliformes; family Pteroclidae; genus Pterocles; species Pterocles orientalis. The sequence goes on along the minus strand of WKFP01014934.1, from coordinate 242,639 downwards.
ATAACTGCTATTTATTATTAAGGCTGCTGTTATTCAGAACACTCAACTGTGTTCAGCTAAACAAGAAAACACTACCAAAAACATCTTGCTTCCAGATCCAGCAAAAAAGAAAAGCATACTACAGTTTGAGACTTACTGAAAATCAAACCTTTGCCTGAGAGCAAAGCTGTTCTTCTTACACCACCTATTACCATCTGACAGTAAAATAACATTAATAGGTAAAATAATATGAAAAATTACCTTTCAGTAGAATCCTGCCAAAAGACTCAAGCCTAAGAGTTCATAGTTGGAAAAGCAGCTTAGATAACACATGGGGTAAACAAGATTCCTGATTTTTGCTTTCATCTTTGAGATGGTCCTTTAGATATGACCCTTTTATTTTTAAGGGTCTGCTCTAAGCTTCGCTGCAAGTTTTCTTGCTCCCAGCCTGCTCCAGAACACCAACATTATAAAGATGAATGGCATTTTCCACTAGATAGATTTGAATTTCCTCTACAGTTCTGAACTGTAGGGACAGAGGGTAGGGACAAATTCACAGCCTTGATTAATTCTGTGACTAGGAGAGAATAAAGACACAGGAAGTCTAGTCTTCTGAAATTAATTTATATAATTACCTTTCACATACTGAAAAAAGATTCTAAAAATACAATAATTTATATGGGCATATATACATTTGAATACAAATGTATAAAATGGCTGAGTATAAACGAGAAGCAAACCAGAACCAAGAATTGCATAAGTATGCTAGCTGACAGCTGTCATCTACTCTTCAAAGTAAATAAAGAATAATAGCCTCTCTTCATTTAAAAATCAATAATAATGCTCCTGGTTTGGGTTTTTTTCTTGATCAGTACTACACTACACAAACAGCCTTTAAAATGCGCTTGATTTTAAAGTGCTGTATTTAGATATGAATCTTTAAAGGAACATTCTATTTCTAATTAAATCTGTCATGACACAATGTAGTATCAAAGTCTGCTGGTGTGCTGTGTTTTGGGGATTTTTATTTTTTTTTTTAAATCTAAGTAAATGAGACACAAAGCAAGGTAGAAACTCGCCTTCTCTAAAAACACATGAGCAATAATGTAGTCCTCTTTCCCTAGTGTTAACTTGGGGAAGCCGCTGAAGTTCATGGTATCTCAACTATGAGACCAGGCAGACTGAATACAGAGTTCATCATTGGTTTTCAGGTATGCTAAAGAAAGTCAGGTTTCACACTTTAAATTGCCATACGGTACTTTTAAATTGCCGTAAAATTTACTGTATCTATGTGATGGGTTGGCCCTTGGCTGGGGGCCAAACCACACACACCCGCTCACACAGTCCCTGCCCCCACCCAATGATAGGGGAGAGAATTAAAGAGGTAAATGGCAAAGAGGACTCGTGGGTTGAGATAAGGACAATTTAATAACTAAACTACAATAATATTAGAAATAATACTATATACAAAGATGCAATGTGATACACAGTGATACCGCCCCTCCCCACTTGATGACCAAAGGCCCAACCCACTCCCAGCCAATGACCCCGAAGGAGGGAGAGAATAGGTGATACACAATGATGCTGCTCCCCCCCCCCGAAAAGGGAAAGAGAAGAGAAGGGAAAAGGGAAAAAAAAAATAACTCTGCTCTGCTTAACCCACGACAATCTAGAATACAAGACCACTAGCTATATCCACATTCAGAAAGAGCACAATGAGAATTATTTCTTAGCTATGCTCTTATCATTTATGAATAATTATTGCGGTAATTCTTAGTATCTCACCAAACAATGAGACTAAGATCTAAAGGAGGGCAGGAAAGCCAGCTATGTACAGCCAGGATGCTGCAAAAACAGTCATTGCTGTGTTCATCAGACACATGGAGAATGTAGATTTCTCTAAAAGTGCTCTAGACTTTTGCTTAGGACAAGACTTAGCAACTAGCAAAACCTTTGTAAGCACAGTGGTCCAACATATGTGCCCTGTTTGTTTTAAACTACAATTTCGTGACCACTTGCTTTGAGGGGAGACATTTTCCTCAGTCTATATGCAAACCATCCTTCAACAGTCTAATGTCTAAAATATTTATGGCTAAACAATCCTTCCTTTAACCAGCTTCCTTGTCTCATGAACATACTACTAACCTGAGAAGAAAGCAATTCAATGAAGATGAAGGCTTCTTAGCTTTTCCCTATGCTGACCAGTAAAAGAAATAAATGCTGTTTAAGTGTCAGAGAGATGATTTCCAAGCTTTCTTTAAAGACATGTAGCCAAGGAACAGATTTTCTGAAGGACTCAGCAAATGGTAGGATTTGTATTCAGAAACTGTATTTCTTTACAGAATCAGGCTGATGACCTAATTACTTGTATGTACAACAATGGAAGTAGTATGACAAGTTAGGAACCATTTCTCAAAAACCACACCTGGACGATGAGCTCCTGTAAAGCAGCAGGGAAAGGCTACTGCACCCACTGATTTCAGTTTCTCAGGAGTGCATGTCAGTGCACTTTCTCCTTGGAGACAGGACTTCCTATCTGGCTGCAGATCTGGGAACTGAGGAGGAAGCTTATCCACCACATTCATGTTAGAGAAAATACAAAGTAACAGGAAACTTTAAACAATAATTAATATTTGAAGAGATTCTCTCTTAAACCCAGTCTGTATTATTTTAAGTAAGATTTTTTTCCCTGAGAATAATATGTATTGAAGACTAGAAATAAGGCAGAAAAGTACTTATTTCAGCTCACCTTTTTAACAAAGAGCTGCTTTTAAAAGAGACTCCTGACAGTAACTAGGGAACCTGCATCTTTATGTTAAAATAACACAAACTATAAAAGCTGCCAAAGATTGATTGACAACTCCCTGCTTTTGACAGCAATTTATTTTTCTTCCATATCTAACTCTGTGTATCTTACCAGGTGTTTGCTTCAAGCTTAATCATTTTTTAAAGTTTCATCTGAAATAGATCAAGTATTTTGTGGAAAAAATATACCACCTTAAATAAGCATTTTGCAGGGTCTCCAAAGGCTGATATGAATTCTTCCAAAAACCACAGTTGAAAGAGGTCTCTGCTGGTTTGCATTAAAGCCATAGAAAGGGCAAAGGAGCTTTGCAGCCAGGTACAGTGAGAGAAGAGAGTTGGAGAAGAAAGCAAAGACTAGCCACAGAGCAGAGGTCTGTCCTGACAGAATTTCGGCTTTATTATGTGGTTCTCGAACCTCTGCTTTCCTCACCTGTGAATATCTGGAAAATCACCTACTATTTTCTTTTATTCCATTTATAAAAAGTTAACAGGCTGATTCTTCATGTTGTAGTTTGGGTGATTTTGGCTATGACTTGAAAACACAGACTATTGTATTACTGCGTAATAAATAAAAGTGAGAAAGGAACGTTTTTAAGTTCTCAATACAGGAATAGAAGGCAAACCTTTTGTGCCTGCATGACTACAAAAAAAGAGTATAAAATGTCTGTAAGAAAAAAATGTTGCCATTTATTGATTAAAAAGACAACCAACAAAAAAACCCAAACAAAATACCCAGCTACCTCACAAAACTTTTCTCCTTCTGAAGTTAATTGCTTAAATTTCCTTTCTGTGCTGTTAGCTAATAAGGGTGAAAGTATAGCTCTTACAAAAGTTCACCTGCTCTCTGGCACAGAGAACTTCAGAGGGAGAGGAGCAGAGCAGGTCTCATCCCTCCAGCACTTCACAAAAGGGAAATGGGGAAACTGGAGCACATGGACAGGCTACTTCAGTAAAGAGGACCACAGATAACAGGTTTGCAACATCCAGTTGGCTGCATCTGTAATTCCTCATCCTGTGCAAAAATCTGAGCCCCAGAGCATACCTTGGCACTGCAGCAGAGCATTAAGTGGCTGAATTCACACTTTGCTAAGGAAAGAGAAAGCTCCCGAGCCGCGGCACCATGCCAAATGTAGAAGAGGCACTTGGCACAGAGGGGCGAGGGAAGCCGGCAATACGAGCACCCTGTGCTCTTATCTGCAGACCTCCACTTCTGCCTTGGCTGATTACTGGGCCCTTCAAATGAGAACTAGATAGGTATCAAATAAAAATGAAGGACATAATTGAAAATGCAAAAGAGGAAAGAGCAAATTAGTCTCTCCCAGTAGTTGTCTTGGGGATAGGCCAGGGATACTTAGTCCGGGCAGGGCTAATGCTGGAGAAGAGACAGAGATTTCTGACTAAGTTACTAGTCAGCTTGTCTTTCCCTTCCTGTAGTCCATTCCAGCTGGCTCACCTTCACTGGCAAATGTAGAATACTTCTGGTCCACTTCACAAGGGGACAGAGGGAACTCCAATATAAAGAATCAGCATAAACCTACTTGAAGACAAATAGACACTGAAGCAGTAATTAGGCCACATTAACCCGTCTGTCCTCTAAAATATGAAGGTATGAACCAGCTTTTAGAAACCAATCATGAGCTAGTTAGATGGAAAATATTTCACTAATGTGAAAGCTACGAGAGATGCTATAATCTTTGATTACCCCTGAGGCTATACCAAATTCAGAAGGAAGCATATGAATTGCTGATTATTTTCAATGATGATAGAATCTGAGAAGTTGCTGATACTGCTCTTGTGCTAACAGATCCCTGGCTGTACCACGGCAAGTCAATTTGAACCATAGAGTGGTGCTCTCATTTCAGGACAAGGCAGAACACGTTCCAGTTTTGAGATTTTTTTTTTTCCTTTCTACAGAGATGCAGACAGTTATAATTTAGTTTGCCCTGCAAGATAAATTCTGGCTTTCAGACACTTTAGTGCACAGATCATTATAACCTTCCATGACATGATCACAAAACTTCCTTTCTTCATTCAGTCCAGAAGATGGATGACAGGAGAAAATGAATGAGGGAGGTGTAGAGAAAAAATGGTACAGAAGGTGAAATCCAGTGAGTGCAAAATTAAAGATTACATTATATTAAATGCACAATGGGGACAAAATCAAGATTCATAGAATCACAGAATCATTAAGGTTGGAAAAGACCTCAAGGATCATCAAGTCCAACCTTCAACCCAACACCACCTAGCTCACTAAACCATGTCCCTAAGCACCACATCTACATGTTTCTTGAACACCTCCAGGGATGGTGACTCCACCACTTCCCTGGGCAGCCTGTTTTAATGCCTGATCACTCTTTCAGTGAAGAAATTTTTTCTAATACCTAGCCTAAACCTCCCCTGGTGCAACTTGAGGCCATTTCCTCTTGTCCTATCACTTGTTACTTTAGAGAAGAGGCCAGCACCCACCTCACTACAACCTCCTTTCAGGTAGTTGTAGAGAGTGATAAGGTCTCCTTCTCAGCCTCCTCTTCTCCAGACTCAACAACCCCAGTTCCCTCAGCCGCTCCTCATAAGACCTGTGTTCCAGACCTTTTACCAGCTTCATTGCCCTTCTCTGGACCTGCTCCAGCACCTCAATGTCCTTCTTGTGGTAAAGGGCCCAAAACTGAACACAGGATTCAAGGTACGGCCTCACCAGTGCCGAGTACAGGGGCACAATCACTTCCCTAATCCTGCTGGATTACTGTGTAATCTTTGATTTTCATTCACTTTATTCACTTGACTTTGAAGGTTGACAGATCTTTAAACGTAATCAATATGTAAGATGTTATGTGTTAAAGAATCATAAGGTAATTTTTTTCATGCTAAAGAAGGGCTCTGCTTAATACGTTTTTGTACAGCATCTGTTCCAAATTGGAGGACCATTTTGGGACGCTCCTATAATGCTGTTCTCCCATTCTGCTATAAACAAGAATATTTTAAGTAATACAAGCTGAGAATTTTATTCAAGCTATGCATTTCAGACAGAGGAGTATGAGTAATTGAGCAAGAGCTTTTAGAACTTGATGCCAGGACAAACATGCTGTCACCTTTGGATCCGCTACCGCAGCACTTCTGAGAGATGGTTTGTCCTTCTCTGCAGCAACACAGATTCAGGCTGTGACAGCCTGATTGTGCCTGTCCTGTTCTGACAAAACTATTTGCTGGTGTTGTGAAGAGACCGGGAAAGAAGACAACACTAGTCTGCAATACCTCTCTGCTTGAAATCCTTCATTCTGACCTTAGGAGATCCCTTTCTGGCTGATCGGTTGAAACAAAAAGGCATCCTTACTGGGAATAAAGGCATATATCCAAGGACTTAGTACGATCATTTCCCAATTAATTTTTCCTATATAATAAGCAAGTCATAAGGAACAATAACAAATTTAATTGGGGTGTGAATTGATAAGTACAATTAATACATCTGCAGCATTTTTAGAACTATTCACGTTTTTAGGAGAAACAGAGATCAGTTTTGGGGCCTGTCCTGTTTAACATCTTTATCCCGGATAAAGGGAATTGAGTGCTCCCTCGGTAAGTTTGCTGATGACACCAGATTGAGCAGGTGTGTTGATCTCCTTGAGGGCAGGGAGGCTTTGCAGAGGGATCTGGACAGGCTGGACCGATGGGCTGAGGCCAATTGTATGAGGTTCAATAAAGCCAAGTGCCGGGTCCTGCACTTTGGTCACAACAACCCCCTGCAACGCTACAGGCTCGGGGCAGAGTGGCTGGAAAGCTGCCCAGCAGAGAGGGACCTGGGGGTGCTGGCCAACAGCCGGCTGAACATGAGCCAGCAGTGTGCCCAGGTGGCCAAGAAGGCCAACAGCATCCTGGCCTGTATCAGAAATAGTGTGGCCAGCAGGACCAGGGAAGTGATTGTGCCCTGTACTCGGCACTGGTGAGGCTGCACCTTGAATCCTGTGTTCAGTTTTGGGCCCCTCACCACAAGAAGGACATTGAGGTGCTGGAGCAGGTCCAGAGAAGGGCAACGAAGCCAGTGAAGGTCTGGAGCACATGTTAACTATATAAGAGAGGATTTACCCCAGATTTTAAATATATTTCCATAAATAAGAGAAGATTCTTTTGGAAACACTGTAGGGGTGTTCCTTTAAATATATTTGTAGTTAATATACTTTACCTTGGTTTTCCTGCCCTAGTAGTTACTGTATCAAGCACCTAAGCAGAAACTTCTTTTTCAGGTCACCAAAATTAACCCAGAAACCACCTCCTGATATGGTTTAGAAATTTTTTTTTCTATATCTGACTGCCATTGAAAATGAACAGGTGGATTCAAAGAAGTTTTCTCTTGAGACCGCATTTATTTTTTCATGTTCAGTGAACACATGCAAGCATGAACAGCAGCCCTGGAACATGCTGCAGGGTCTCTTCAGTCCTACTGATGGCAAGGAGATTAAATGCTGCAAGCTACAGCTTTTGCTGTCTACAGTCCTTGACAAGTCCTCTTGTGAGTGAAGTGCACAGATTTGCTGATTGATCCATAAGGCAAATGATGGATTTTTGGGGGGAATGGGACAAAAAGCTCTTACAATATTGTGTTCCTGCACAAGGTGAAAAATTAAGGAAATTTGGATGACACACACCTTATGGGTCAACTGAATTTAGCTTCTCCTCACTCAAGCTTACTTCTGGAAAAAGGCTTCTTACAAAGTTTCTACATACTTCCTCCACCACTTTACAGTGAAAAATAAAAAAAAAAATATTATATATACACAAACATAGAAATCTACATTTGCAAGGGCTGTACTAAGTTAGAAAGAAAGGAAGTGCACGACGGCTGGCGTTCACTGTGCCTGTCAGTAGATAACCATGAATGATTTAGTTTTCCAATGAGCTTTAGAGTCCATTGTTAGGGAAAGACTGTTAGGGAAAAATCAATACCTTCAAGATAAATGGCAAAGTCTGTGAATTAGAAATAAGGCAGTACTGAACCACTCTTCCTCAAAAAAAGAGTTTAAACATGTGGTGTCTGTGATACATAGCAGCATGATTTTATATAATTATAAAAAATTCCAAGGGAGGAAGTAGACACTGAGTTGAAAAATATTTGCCTATTACCCCAGGCCTCTTTTTTAAATAAAACCCATAGAAGTTTGGAAAGGAATGACAGGTATGAAGGATAAACACTGCAGGAATTAGGCAAACTGAATGTAACCCAGTTAAATATAAGTACATAGGCAAAAAGAGTCTAAATATCAAAATTAATCTGCCTCTAGAGGCTACCGAAACTTAGAAATTCAATCATAGCACCAGTAAGCAAATAATGTTGGTTGACTCTTCAACTACAGCATCCCTAAAGAAAAGGTACTCCGAGTCTTTATGTACAGTTCTGTGCAAAAGCTCACCTATAAAACCAGTGCAACTGGAAAGCAGACAAATCGACAACAAATAAAATTCTCTCATGTGTTAGAAAGAGGATGGAAAATGAATATGAATGGCAACATGCCTAGAAGATCAGAATGACACACTGCTTTCTTAAAATTGTATTGACTTATGGTCCTGCACTTTAAATATACCTGGATCATCTTTAATCTTTTATCTCTTTGTAACACATGCACATGCATGTACCCCCCCGATGTATACACATGCACATCCCCACTTCTCCATCATAAATGCGCAGTTTTCACATACATATTTTGCAAAGAATTGGTAATATTTGCTGCTGTTTATAATACACGTTGGGCTGCTGACATCTAAAAGCTAGCTGATAAGTTACCCCATAACCATCCCACAGCACCATGCGCTATAGCACAAGGCCTGTCAGCAAGATGTATTTCCAAGTCATGAAGAAAAAAAAAATTCTCTTGCTGTTTTAACTTCAGACAGAAGGTGAGTTTGAGAAAGGAAACACTTGGCAGTGGTTCAGCTGATCACTGTCTGGTGGTGGTTACTCTGCTTCCCTTTCCATCCTCCCCACAATTACAGTGACAAGTGTGATCCTGTAAAGTTCAGGCAACGGTCATGGATGAAAAGACGATACTCGCTGACTTGTCAGAAATGACCCAGAGCAGTTTCCTTCCTCTTGCTATTAGCTTACTATTTCTCGACTCATTCCATGCTGAATTGGCTCCACACATGAAAATCTGAATGGTAACATGCAAAATACTGGGCTTGGTGTACTCCATGCATTTTAGATAGTAATTAAACAAATTATAAAGTGCGCTAGCAAAAAAGCATTTTGATAACATTCAGAACCATTTTATGAGCCTTTAAAGAAGTGAGAACTACAGAAAAATATTTTTATTATTGATGCTCTGATAAACATGGAGAACTACAGAAGCATTGAGCATTATTCTGGCAATAATTTGCTTTACCATAAACTAAAAGTAGCAGGTTCACATTTTTCAGATTGACCGCCTGTGCAATTTTAGACTTTATTGTTATTATACAGAATTAACATACTTTGGTTGATTCACTGGCTGTAATAGACTTAGCCTGATTCACATCACTGGAGGATCTAGGCCTTACCCATACCGTCATACCTGTTTTTCCTTTAGCTTTCGCTTTTTACTTTTTTACAGCACATGGAAATGCACACGCCCAGGCAATTGCTCAGAATGATTCTATCACTCATCAAATGTCTGTCGTGGTTTGTTTTGTCTTGTTTCATTTTGTTTTTCAGTGTGCCCAAACTGATTAAGTCAGAAAAGGATCAGCCCCATTCCAAGCGAGAAGGCTGGGTACCGTTCAGTCTTTTGCACAAGGGAACAGCAACCATGGCAGCACAGACAAAAAGAGTTCTCTAAAATTGTGCCAGCAAAGCACTGTTTTAAGGCAGCTTCAATACTAGATATTACAACCAGCTTGGAAAGCATACACTGCAACTAAATGTGGAAACACCTTTACTTACTGTGTTAAAATTTGGGAAGAATCCAACAGCAGAGCTGCTGTCCACAGGGAAGGACACAAAGGGTTTGATATCCAGGGAAGGCTGCATCATCAAGGTAGGTGTGCGCACAAGGGTGGGAAGCGTAGTAGCGCCTGCCAAGAGCAAACAAAACCAGGAATTCATAGTATTCTCCTTTACTCATCACACACAGTATAGCTATTGGTTGCTGACACAACCGCCAAGAAAAAAATAATACATGAATGCAATAAGTGGCTCTCTGTAGGAGTTAATAATTAAAATGAGCTTATTTCCATACACTACAGATGAGGCAGAGCACTTTCCTATGACCATGGATAGTCAGACACTGAAGAGGAGACATATGGTATATAAATCACACTGGCAGGTAGAATAAATCCTTTCTAAAGCTGAAAAATTCAGTGCCAAAAAGGCCAGGATGGGTGCCCATGAAAGTCAGATGCTTTTGCAATTCATGGTCGCCTACTGGATCAGATAGCACAGGCAATTCATGCAAGCTGAAATCCAGAGGTTTGTTTCCAAATAGTGAGCCGTGTGTTTATTTTTTCCTTTTCTGACAGCATCTGTAACTATAAGGTGCAACACAAACATTATTTCACCTAACATTTAAAAAAAATGCCGTCTGTTCTACAATGCAAGGCAGATATTAGAAAACAGACAATTAAAAAAATCAGCTAGCACATAAATGAACACAACTCTTTACATGCAATGCAAACTAGCATTTTCTTAATTGTAAGCCAGATCTTTCTCTCCAAACAAGAGCTTTCCAGAAATCTACATGCTGAAATTCTTTCTGCATATACTTGAGAATCATTCCCCAGCAAGACCTCGAAGGAATGGGAAGGCACAGATGTCCAAATATTAATTTTTAACTTGCTATCTGCCCTATTCACACAATAGTGTGCCTAGTACACAGCTCCCAGCTACGCCTGTGGGAGTATATACACATATATAAAAATAATTCAACACCAACTAGAAGAAGCACTGGAACAAGTGTCCCACACCTCTAAAGGAGGGTGAATCACTCTGCCTCTCCTTCCTCTGCCAGAATTTCTCTGTAATTATCTCCTTCTCCCACTCACCGGTGGCCAGCACATCAACTGGGAGCATAACAGTCCTCTCAGGAGTTTCTCTGGTCTCAAACAGAGCTGACACAATACCTAAGCTTTTTCTCAGACATGTTTTCTGAGCTTTTTAAACCCAGACAGGAAGGCAAAAAATAAAAGGGGGGGGGGGAGAAATGTAAACAAGCAATTTTCCCTCTCTTCTCCCATGAAATCAGATAATTTGCATCTACTCGCAAGATGCCAAGCAATCCATAAGGGCTGCCTGAGGGCCAGTCTTCCGTTAAGGTATCTCCCTTTCTCCCTGTTAAGGTCACTAAAAATTGAAGGCAGAGTAGAAATTTTCCTTCTTTTAATCTCATCATCTTGCCTCCACGGACACAATTTCAAACCCAGCTTACAATATCTAAAAGGAAAGCTGAGTTCAGAATCCAGATGGATTTTCTGGACATCCAAACACTTATAACTAGCCCTGAGCTCAAATTTTGCAGATGCTGGAGAGACATTTTGATCACAGATGCAGAACAGTCAACATTATCTTATGGGCTAGCAGATAAATGGCAGACTATAATCTATTCTCTGTTTCTTCTACAGGAAAAATTTGAACATTACACAAAGATGGGACATTGAGAACAATGGAGAGAGAATTGTTGAACATCGTCCCAAGCGAGATGCACAACTTGAAAGGAAAAATATGCTTGAGACACTTTTGCAGACTATTTTCTCCTCTCTCCTACCCCAATACTTTCATAAATGTAAGGTTTGTTTCTGCCTAAGCCCATGAAACTCATTGACAGTCGTGCTTAATTAAATGTAAGTCAAAGTTTAGTCAAGAGGAGTGACAAACTGAAAAAAGCTAAAGGCTAACACACACAGTTTCTTCTTCATATGCATAATGAAAAATTTGACAGAGGATTTATCCCAAGAAAACATCTTCAACTGTAAAAATTATGATTATTTCACTAGCTGGTTCTGAAACAACAGATTTACGTAATTTGGATTTCAGAGTCATATTCAAACAGCAGCTACGTAGTATTCAATTACCTAAAGTCCATAAAGTGCCATCATCAATCTAACTTCCACAGGTTTCTCTTTGAAGTTCATAAGCAACTAAAGATCCATGAAGTTAAAAAAGACCTGTCCTCTCTTTACATATACATACTTCAATTAAGCTATGGCTACATATTTTAACTAAATTTTACAGAAAAAAAAATGTAACAGAATATGTAACACAATATGTAACAGAAAATGTAACACAATAAATTGTGACTGACATTTAAAATCAGAGTTAAGCTAGGTTTCTGGTGCTGTCCTTAACCAAGGCATACAGAACATTTGTCATAAAAGTTTTAAAAATTAAAAAACAATTAGCATACTCCTGCAATCAATGCAATATCCTTTGTACTTCTTGCCTGAGTACAGATCATTTCACGGGACAAAGACATTCTAAATCTGCCTGCAGTTTTGCAGGCCATGGTGTTTCTGCTGCTAGAATAATATATGGCCCATAAAACAGGATGCATTTGGAGTCCATATAGAACAGAAAATGTACACACGTGTCAGACTGATTAGCGGAGGCACTAATAATAAGATAATTGTTCACTTCTGTTTGCCAGTTTACTACTTCAACTATTGCCAATCAAATACCAATGACCCTGTTTGACTGGAGTTTGATTTTCAGACCCACCTTTGAAATCCTAAGGAAGAATGATCAGATAAAGATGACCTAAACTACTGGTAGACACACTTCAGGACAAAATCACCAAATCAAACAGAACAGAGCACAGCTTTACACTGGTGCTGCTCCCAAAGTTTCTCACCACCAGTCCACCAAATCTCTATGCAGACCTGAACTAAGCAGGAATACTGGCACAAGAAAGATATAGCTGACAAGCTTCATTATCTTCATCAATTTAACAGCTGTTTACCATTTCATTAACATTTTATTGATAAAGACATTGTTTCAAACTACTTGTAAATCTTTGTCATAAATTTAACTATCTTTCTTGCAAATTAATTTGCTCATTTCAGCTTCATAATTTTCAAACAGTATTCCACCTTTGTTGCTTTAATTTTGACTCCCGTGGCAGGAGTTACCTATTTACTGGAGATGCAAGCGGCAGACTACCAAAATGCACTGATCCTCACTGGTCCCTTTTACCCTGGTCTAGGAGTAAGAAAACAGGTTTCAGTCTGAGCAGATGATCCCAAAAGTCTCATTTTCCTTCTTCCTACACGTATGTATCTCAAAAACAAGTCCCCATGTAACAGGTCCTCTTTGACCCCATTCACGCACACGGCAACACACTGGGTGTGATCTGTCTCTAAGAGAAAAGGCACATAATTAGTAGATTAAGCAATGAAAGTTGTATTTTGGTGAAGTAAAAGTCTTGTATCTGTCACTCACCATGGCAAGATGAGTTCCAAGGGCCAGTGAGACATGCTCTACCCCTGAGGTAGGCTCGAGGAGTCTCTACCAACAACCCCCTGCAGCTCTTTTGCAGCCTCACAGAAAAACTGCAAAGTCAGGACTGGCAAGATCACAGGTTTGGCAGAGGCAATCAGTTAACTTTGGCCATGGTTCACAGTCACTGCTCATCTTTTTCAAGTAAATGCACTGTCAAGTTCGGTCAAATCTAAGCACACAATTTCTCCCTTTGTACCGTCCTGAAAACTATTCGTAAAAACATTACTTCTATGATTTTCTCCCCAAGTGCTTTTCTTTATCACTGACAAACACACAGACACAGAAAAGGTATAAGCCTGCACAGTCATTTATCAGATTTGCGTCAATATTAGACCATTACATGAAAAAAGCTCAATCCCATCATAAAATTTACTCATCTAAAACATAGTTTGTGAACAATTCCAGCATACTTAAAGAAATTAATTGTTTTCCAGACTTGAAAGCATGTTCTTCCAAAGTCTTCATTAAAGGCAACTATAGAAAAATCTAAAGCTATACTCAAGTCTCTCCCCTTTTTCTACTACCTAAAGATACCACTACAATGTTTTAATCCTCAGATCCAAGGAAGCAGTCCACACTCAAAACAAGAGCAGTGGAAGAGTAAGTGAAGCGCTACCAGGACTGAATAGAAGTATCCAGTTGACAAATTTCTGTGAATTGAGCAATCTACACCTGCTGCAGATTGCACATGGTTCCTTTGTTTTAACTTGCGCCATGGACAGTATTTGGGAAAACTTCAAGGGGCCATTGTTTGAATTATTCACACCCACAACTACTTACATGCGTTACACTGAAAAATTTTCAGTTCAGGGACAGGCTGTGCTGGCTTTCTCACCCCTGAATTACCTGATCACTTTTGGCTATGAGAAACCTTTACTTTCTACACCAATGTTGAGTAGCCTCACTGGCCAGGGAACAGCAGCAGTATAAATGATTGAATGAGTGAGTTCTGGGCTTTCTCCACCCTTGACCTCTTTTACTGCAGCATTTTTCAGACATGGCTTAACCCAACAGGATCCCTTCAAGGGCAGATAACAAGTTGTCCCTTTCATTTTGCCCACTCTGGCTGAATTCATTATGGACTGCAACCATGCTATGCAGAGACACCCTGCCTTTAGATCTCATGCTATCATCTCCATTTACAGCATTTTCCTTCAGAGCCCCAGAAGACGGAAGACCAGGCAAGGACATGTTTGAAAATGCTCCCTGGAAGGATTCCGAGATAATTCTACATACAGCTTTCAGTACAGTTTATAAATTTGTTAGTGGAAGTTTTGAACATTTTCAGAAATACTCACTTCAGCATGTGGCTCAAGAAACAGTTTTATAAACAAGTTAGAGCCAGAGGTAGTACCTAGGCTTTCACAGTAAATGAAAATCTTCTCAGCTCTATTGCCTATGCTTTGCAAAAAACCCCCCAAACAACAACAACAAAAACCCCACCACCAAAAAAACCCTAACTTGCACAAGATTTTCCTACACTCACTTATATGCAGCTTTCTGGGAACACTGGCACAATTACATTGTTTATTAAAAAAAGCCCCACCTAACTACAGAAATGCAAGAACAAGAACTTACACCTTTCTTCCCTTATATATGATACCCTCATTGCATCATGCCCCAGATCTATCTGCTTTCACTACATTTTTTTTTCCCCATAAATGACAGGCAAAAATCAATCACTTGCAAGTAATTTTGTAGTTTAGGTATTCATATGACTCATATGACATTAGCCTCTGAGATATTTCCCAATACTTAATATAAATATTAGTCTCTTTTCCTTTTCAGTATGAACACTTAACAGTATTTAGAAATTTTCTGTTTGTTTGTTTAGTTACATCTATACATGGATATTAGAGAATGTTATGTGTTTCTGTTTAAGTCCAAGATAAACTACTAAAAACAAATTGAATGCAAGTAAAATAATCCTGAGTTTCTGAACAGCAGGTGTTGATACCAAAATGTTTAAGGAAAAAGTTACTCTATTAATAATACCCATGGAGGTGAACCTTAAGATATTCTCCCCTCTTAAATAAAAAGCAATGCGTAAAAACAGCATTTTAGAAGATTTTTTTTTTTTTCAGGATTCACTCAGCAGAACAAACATTGCTTCCTTACGATAGGGTATTCTAATAAATGAGACTTACAATACCCGTAGGGATTCCAGTCTGTCAGAAGTGAAACAGTCAAGGAGAGATAAGCCCATTCCTCCAACAGATGTTCCCAAACAGAGAATTAACATTATCCTAAGAGATAACTCACTATCCAGGCAACATAACTTATTTTTAAAAATAACTCGAAGCAGAAGCCCAGCATATATGAGACACAAAACAGCCCCCAGCTGATAACAGAAAAAATGCCCCCCAGGGCACCATACAAACTAACTCACTAATGAATGAGCAAGAAGTTCCTTTGGGAGTTGATATGATTACCATCAGAGCTACTGATACACAAGCACCTTTTAAAACTCGATGATTGCACTGAATTTATACCTCTTAAACACTATTCAGATACCACTGGAGCAGTCAGACTTTCCATCAATTTATTAACAGATTTAAAAAGCACAAACCATACAGGCCCATCCATGTTTGGCAACTAAAAATGGGTAAATCTTCAAAAGATATGGGTTTTTTCAGAAGGCAGGAAGAGCTGGTCTAGAGCTTACAGCTACTCAACAGCACGGAGCAAGAACCACTCTGTGTAACACTCAAAAGACAAGTGATAAGAAAGCACTGGTCGAGGTCTAGCCTTCCATAGCAACACATGGATACAAAATTACATGCCAAATATTTTGCACTCCATTCTGAGGTTTTTTTTTGTAGATGTTTCAGCAAACCCAGAGGCATTTAATGCATCATCACTGCAATGTACAAATTATCTATATATTGTACAGTTTAAGCTCTTCATACTCAAGAATGACTTATCTAAAAACCATGTCAGCTCATGAAAATAATTTTCTCTCTACAAATTAAAACACGGTTTCCAGTAGGCTTGAGCATGAAGTTAGTATTTCCATTATTATCCATCTAGAAATAAATGTTCTATGAAGGCGTGCTAGCAGAATTCCATATTCTCCTTTTGTATAAAATCAGATACCATGAAATGAGGTATTTCTACATTTCAAATACATGCAGGATTCCACCAACTAGGTCAAAACCAAAAATAAACTGTAATCTGGCGCTGCTGAAATGAATAGGAGCTCTGGCATTTAATCAATCAAAAAAAAAAATAATCAACTATTACAATATTGACAACCACATATAGCTCATTTACAAATCAGAAAATGAGCAGCTCTATCTATTGCATGTATCTCACATAAGGATTCTAGAATAAAAACATAAAACTACTCGTACTTAAAAATAAGCAAATGTTCATGAGATCAGACCCTTCCTCATTAAAATACTAGGGGCTGACTTGGAATCACTAACTTCCATGAATTGTTAATATTTCTCTGCCTATCTAATTGTTTTCCATCTCCAATGTCTTATGATGAAGGATGTTGATTCTGAAAAGATTAAAATGTAGCCTACAGATCATAAATATTATGCATATAATTAATACAAAGACAATAATGGAAAATCTGATATAGAAAATGTCAATTATAATAATATTAATATTCACAAGAACTGTGTCAATATTTACTCCCGAGTCTCTACATTTAGTACATCAAAATCATGAACAAATAATGACATGTACCTGGCAAAGGGTGAGGGGGAGAGAGGCATAATAACAGGAAACTGGAATTTCCGTATTTTAGAGGCAAATACATCAAAACATTAATCAAGAAGAATCTCATTGGCCTTGCAATTGTACTGCTTCTCTAATAGCTTGAAATAACAACAGGAATCCCTGTAGGTTTTGTACAGAGGATACCAGAACAGATGGAATAGGAAAAGAAGTCCAGTTATTAGAAGTGGAACAGATTACCTTGCATTTTCCTTAAATAAGTGTATTACAGTTACTTTATCATAACATTTCCAAATGCTCTTCCAAGAGCCCTGTCCCCCCTGGATTTGTAGAATGTGTGACGTGCACCCTTGTCCTCCTCCTTTAGCCACCACTCTTGTGTTCTCACAGATGAGAAAAGACTTGCATACTTGCACAGACTAAATTTTACAGCAATTGTGCTACACTGTTCCACACATTTTTTTCCACACTATTTATACTCTCAAGCCAAGTAAACTCCAAAAGTACCATACTAGTATCAAAGCATGTTTGTTATCACTGGTACCTTGTCAAGTCTAAGCAATTAAATAAATTAAGGAACATCTTTCACAATGTTTAGAAGAAACATGCTGGCTACTGTACAACTGTAATTTGCTATTATCTATAGGTAGTATGGAAATACTTATCATTAGTTTCTTAAAAGAGCTAACTCTCTGGCCTTTAGCAACAAAGACTCTTTTTTGACTGGAAAGCAGAGTGGTATGTTATAGCTTAACACCATCAAGCTGAGTAAGTTGGATTTTATTTTAATCAAGTGACAACTATTAATAAATGCAACACTCCCATCTGCACTAAAGTCAGCTGGAGCTTTGCAGTCTGTCCTGGTTTCTTTTTCTCAGAATCTCCTGGCTTGCTCAAACCTCTCACTCTGGCATCCACAGCCTGAGGGAGCAGCTCTGCCCCCTCCTCTGTTCTTATCTGCTTCTAGGAAACTGCTTTGGAGTCGTTTTCACATTTAAGTTTTCCAAGTATGACAGAAAAAAACAGATGTGTCTTTTGCAGCTCTCTGTTCTCTTGCTGTCTGCACTAATGGAGATCTTTCTGAAATCCTTAGGATCCTTTTTCTTGATTTATTCAAACTAGGCCCCCCCTTGCCTTTTCCACTCCATCAGCGTAAAGGCACAGAGAGAGGGCATTTGTTTGGTCTTCTGCTGTCATCCTTAACTAAAAGCATGACATTGCCACATGCCTACTGAAGTCACTATCGTGTCCAGAGCATGGTGCAGGTTCCATGCCAGTCCCTGTTTTTTCCCCTCAGTGCATATGCTTAGGTGCTGGGCATCAAGCCTGCAAGTGCCCCAGGATGAAGTGCTGCACTCCCTTCCCTCTTGGTTCAGGATTCTGATTTAACACAATGTCTCATTACAAGCGGAAGCTTCCCTAGTAAAGAACAGGAGCAAAAGAGCCCAATTTACATTACCTTAAAAGTTGAACAACATGGGGGATGGAACTTGGTTGCAGTTAGCTTTTTGGAGAGTCTGTTATCACTTCATTTCTCATATAATCTGGTGTTTCTCAAAATCCAATACATACTCTGAATTCTGTCACCACTGAGCTCATCATCTAACCCTCAGTGACAGACCTTCTTTCAGGAGGTACTGAGTTCCTATCCACTAAAACCAAACAAGTCTATCCCTGGGAATGCTGCTGGGGCAAGCATTTTGTTATTAGTCAGTCAAAACCCTTATGCCTTAACTTTTACATTTGGGAGATTTATAGCTGCAGCTGGCTTCTTGCTCCTTATCCCACTTCAGTACTACAACACACCAGCTCAGCAACGCTGTGCACAAAGGTAACAGGAGTCTAGACCCACATGCATCCTCACAGATGTATCTCCTCACTTAACAACATTAGACAATTTCCACCTCTCTTAAGAAAGTCATCATAGCTCGGAGGATTTCATGCTTTGTTTGCTTTTTCCAATTATTACACAATCGCCTCTAGAAAAAAGAAGCAACCTAGGTTGCTTCTTGTTTTCTTTTCATAAGTTCTTCTCTTGGTATTGCTCCCTAAATATCCTTCAGACAAAAGATTGCAACAACAGCTAATCTAGGTTGTTTAAAGTGGTCTATTGAAACTATCTACAATGAGAAGCAGAATCTCTACTGAATTAAATCTAGTTCTCCTTTCAATCAAAATTTTAAAATTTTCAGAAATTTCAAAAGTTTGAACATCCAGTCCACCCCCTTTCTATCCAAAAGGTTACAATTTCAGTCACAATCTCCCCCTCATTACTATCATTTCCAGAGTTAGCTATATGCTTTTAAGAGAACCACTCTCTGGTTAGAAGAAAAAAATAATGAGACAGGGAAGAAAGAAGGTTTTAAAACTTTCATAATATTGTCCACATAGCCCACATTCCACCCTGAATGTAATTCCTCTGCCGTGGCATAGGGCACACAGCATACAGGCACTTGTCCAAAAGAGGTCAAACGTGTAAAGGTAGTGGGAAGATTTATCACACATGCAGTTTAAGTCAAGTCCAAGTGATATAATCCTTTTTCTAAGACTGGTTTACTGAAGAAATTCCTATATGACTTAGAAGTAGTTTAAAGGAAAAAAAAACTATTTCATAATTTCCTTTTTAATACTACAGAAAGGAAAAGCTTTGCCTTCACAAATTTCTCTAATTCTTCCTGGTGCTCTATCTGCTGCCCCTAAGGCAACAAGAACATCTTCACAGGATTTCCTGGAGGATTTCAACTTTCTCTTAATCAAATGCCATACTTCTCCTCCTTTTCAGAGCCCCCACTCCAAAGTCACAGCAAGGGACAAGTCAGAGCTCTACAAGTTACCAGTGCACCCTGTTGTACTGTAGCTAGAAACACAAAAAGCAAAGACACCTCACCCCACCTGAGAAAGCAGGAGCCAGACTCAGCACTTTTCTCATCTAAAAACTCAAATAAAGGTACTTTAACCTGGCTGTGAAAAGAGCACAAGAATTGCATTTCTGACCAAAGTTCTTTAGACCATTTACAAATGGAAGACGGATATTACAAGTTCACCAGCGCTGATGGTTTTTGCTATGACCAAAGCAAAAACATAATAAAACACAGACCATGTAGTCCCAGAAAAGCTTCCCACCATTAAGCAGTGCCATGATTACCTTAGTCCCTAAGGTTACAATCCACCTCCTCTGCAGCACTTAAATATACACACAGCATAAGACTTGGAGATAAATAATCCTTTCATTTCAGCATGGTGCTTTTGTGATGCTAGGTGCTATGAGACTGGGCAACCAGCAAGCCTGAACAAATCCAGGCTGTTGTAGTTGTGTGCTTAGCTTTAATTATCCTTGAGGAGAGTGTTTACAGCTTGACTCCAGGTGGAGGGCAGTCTGCTATTGACATCACCAGACCAAATATAACCTTAAAAGACTGATAAACTGTATTTCAGTGCATTTTCCCTGTTATTATTCTTAGAGCTAAACTCCAGAGTTACTGATTTAGATGGCTATCCAGCTACTGCTGAGATTAATTTTAAACCTCTTCTGTGAAAAAAAATATGGTGCCTGCTTGAATTTTTAAAGAAGTTCATAAAAGGGGACCTAGAAGCACAGGGTTACAGACACTGCAGGGTCACGACATTCAGAAGATCAAAGTCCACAAATCCTGAGTCTCTTGAATTAAGGTGCACTGCTTTACTTATCCTCAAAGTCAGTATTGATGAATAAGTAAGAACTTGAAAATTTAGAAAACTATAATACATGCTATCTACCGTCTCTCACACAAGGAGGAATGAAGACAATAGATTTCAAATTAAAAGATCACCACACAGATCAAATTAACAGATCACCACACTGGTGATGTTACTCTACATTAATTAACCGCTGGTATCTGACTAGAAACCTTACCCTGCTTTTGGCTGCACCAGGGCACCAACCCCGCCAGGGCTGGACCATGAAGCCTTTTGATGCTGTTACGTTTTTCAAAGACTGCATGACATGAAGTTGAGCAACTCTACCCTCAGCTACATTCAGAAAGCCGGGGGGCGGGGGGGGGGAAGGCTGTATAAAACAGAATGTTCCTGTTAAATTGAGATTGGATTAAAGATTATTTTTGACAAAACATTCAAACTGACTTTTAACAGGACTTCAGCTAGTATAAGCCTTTCAAAAAAAAAAGTCACCTCTAATTCCCCAGAGATTAATATCACTTTAATATGATTTATCTTATGAAGTAAATCTAATTAATCAAACACTACACTGAAAATAAAAGAGACATAAACAGAAGGTGAATGTTGACATAAAAAAAATGTGTTAAAGCATTTTTATGAAACGCGTCACGGAGCCTTCATCTACTTTCTATGACCACACTAGAAGCAGACTGGGAAGCCCCGCTGTCCCTCCCTCCCCGCCACTCCCCTTGAGCCAGCACAGGGAGTCAGACCAATCAGAAACAAAGTGGCAACAAGCAAACAAAAGAGAAATTTGCTTTCAACCAGACCAGTGAGCTGGTCGAGCTGAACTCTCAGTTGTGAAATGGAGAGTACTGAGATAGGGGTGGACTGAAAAATTTTGTGAGCGCTGATGCTTCTCATTCTCATCCTCATCCAAACTCACCTGAACCGGCTCTCATCTTTCTCATAGTGTGGAAGACAAATTTCATGCCTGCCACACTATGTTTCTGGTTATATCTCTCAGGATGGTATTCATCTTGGCTGATAACGTGGCAGCGTTAGCTGGCATTCAGCCTCTGATGTACAGCAATCCTTTCCTGCATTCACAGAGTAGTGATTGCTTATTATTTGCTGTGTCTGTTACTACTCAGCTCTCAGTTTCATACATATACTTGGCATAATTCATTTGTCCCTTTCTTCAGAGGGAAGATAACCTATCACTTCTTAAATTCAGTTTTCTTTTCTTTTAAAAATACTGTGACCCCATCAGCTCCCTTCTACTGCTCTAGGACTTCATCCCCTCTTCACAGAGCTCTGACGTTTCCATCTGTACAAGTATACCTGTGTCATGTTTGTCAGAAACAGTATTTTGAAGGCTCAGGTTGACCAAGACAGTCTAACCTGTTCTTAGAGGCTTTTGTTACTTATATTGATGACTGTCAGGTTAACACAGTTCATCTTTCCAATGAAAAATAATCAAAAATGGCACCATGCAACCCAGACTTCTTGGCTTCCTCTGACACTCACAGAATAACAATCCACCTTTTTCCTTGGTATTCTGTAAATTTACAAAAAGATTACTTGAAGTTTGATGCTTATTTCAGTCTCCTTTTTTTTTCCTCATTTTATCCTATATATTTGTGTTACACTTTCTTCACCATCCTCAGTAATTTGAACTACTTTTCATTTCCTACCTATAGCTACAGTCCTCTCATGCTTGACTCCATAAAGAGCTTATAGCTTAGTCAAATTATCCTTGCCACACTTCCTATCTTTCCTCTGCCATGGAAGAGTTTGCAGTTTTGCTCTTATCAGGGTCTCTTTTAAAGAATTTCTAAACCCCTACAGTACCCAGTACCCTCGATAGAAGAAATATCCTGATAAGCATACATTGAAGAAAAAAATCCAGTAAATCCTTTCTTGAAAATTACTTTCGCTATTGGCTGTTTGGTATACTACACTGTTCCTATCAGTAAGTAGATGTAGTAGCATTTTGCTGCATAACTTAAATTCAGGTAAGATGGCTCTTCTGTTATTATTTCTGTTCAGAAATACTCCCTCTCACTTCTAATAAATATCCTTTGCATTATCTTAAAAATAAGTGGAATATTTCACTCCAACTGTAAAAGCAAGAATCCATACTTAATATTTAGTATCTTAAATGCTGGTTTAAGCAGTAAAGTAAGCAGCATAAAGGCTTCATCCTGCTTCATAAAACAGGCAGATGTATTTCCTTCACCCTTTCTAAATCTTTGGTTATATACTACAGTAAACACTTGAGACTATCAGTTTGAGAAGTAAGAACGAAGCAACAAACACTACGTTTTAAAATTCCTGATTCCTGTTTTAAGACTGAGCTTAGATTCCCAAACACTGGACTTTAAATCATGCTTAAACATTTTCCCTAATTCTCTCGAGTACCACGTATATTTAACCTTGCTTCATACTTAGCTGTTGTTAAGGCTGAAGCAGGAGAGGCTTTTTCTGACTGAAAGGCAATACACATTTTACAGAAAACACATGGTCTGAAACATAGCTCTGCATCTCTGAACTTTTTAAAACTTAACAATAAGAGATGAAATTACATAATTCAACGAAAATGCAATTTGTTTTTGTGAGGTAGGAAGAACTGGCAAAAGGCACCAAGGAGGGAAAACACTGCTATTGCAAAGGCATGGCTTCTCCCCGCCCTGTGATGTTTCTGGTAGCTATAACACCACGCACTACAAGAGGGAGAGTAAAAATCCTGAAACTCAACCCAGATTGTTGGAGAGAGAATGATTTGAATACAATTTTGAAGTCACTGTTGAAGGCATTTTATGAAAGTATACTTTTAGACACTAAGAAATCTCAAAAAGTCTATAACATACCTCTGCTTTTCCCCTTTGATTGTATATATTTGCTCTTGAGAAAACCAGGAGGAAGCAAGACTGCTTTTATAAACTTAAGGCCTGGAGGTACGATGTGTGATGTTCAAAACTCCAGCAAACAGCCCAAACTTGGATCTGTTATCCTGGTGCAAATCTGTCATCATTCCTTTTAAATCCACAGAGTCACTAGGATTAGCAGCAGTACAAGTGTGAAATTTGGCCGACTGGCTTCAGCAAGAGGAGCTCTGTGAAGAAACAGCAACTGGCAGGTCAGATGCTATAGCTACCATTTCCCAATGCAAAGGAATAGTAAGAGGAGGTACCATAGTATTTGTTGGCACGGTTTCATGTTTTCACTTCGATACTACATGAACAGAAACTACTACACACTCTTTTTTCACTAATAGTTCTTAATCTGCTGCACAGAGAAACCCAGTGAAGACATGAAATACAAGCACACCAAATGGAATGTGGCAAACAATTATGCCATTATACAGATAGAAGTATTTGTAGCAGGAGGACCACAGCAACCCAGTCATGCAGAATAACTTGCAGTCCAGGGAGAGGATCACAGCTTACCCACTCCTCCATCTATTACCACATATTCTGGACTACACACTGCAGCTCTCTCTCTATTTCTGTGCAAATGTCCCGAATCATTACATCTCCTTGCATGAAAAGTTGCTACCGTGGCACATTAAAATCAGCAAGAGAAGTCGGCAAAGATAGGGATGAAAGACTGGCTCCTTAGTCAAGGTCAAGGCTTATATGTTCCTGTGGATACACCAGTCATGGTTTCACAGTGAAGTATGCATTCCAGAATGGGTTTAAAATATGCCATATATTTCTGCAATAAATGCAGCCTTTCAGAGTGAAACCAGACTCCAGAATAT
The DNA here is from genome assembly GCA_011057875.1 of Pterocles orientalis. Classification (NCBI taxonomy): domain Eukaryota; kingdom Metazoa; phylum Chordata; class Aves; order Pterocliformes; family Pteroclidae; genus Pterocles; species Pterocles orientalis. Next base: position 218,295 of record WKFP01014934.1, on the reverse strand, counting down.
ACTCACTGCTGTATAACCTAAGGAATTTAACCAAAGTCCATTAAGTCAGGAACTGAGGTTCCTGAAGCAATGGTGATTAAGCAGTAGACTCTGAACTTGCATTTTCAGAAATACTCTTTGGAGGTCAATCACCTACAGAAGGAACCTACACACTTTTAACATGGTCACCTACAACAGACAACATAAGCGATCTCCCTCCGCCTCTACTGATGGTACCTACACCCTCGGAATTTCTCTGCTGTTTTTCAGAATTTTCAAAAACATTCTCTGGAAGTATTTAATATTGGATTCTGGGTGAAACTTGTACATAACTATAGTATATTCCTGCCAGCACAGGAGAAGATTAGGCAACTGAGCTTACCATTAACTTGTTTTTACATGCTTTGATCAGGAAGATGCATGATGGCCTTAGTTGCTTCCAAAGGAAAACATTCCGTAGGTATTTACAGAAGTGAAGTCAGAGTGGAGAATAGAAAAAGAAAAGTCATGCAAAGGGAAATTTAATCCTTAGATGTCTTTTCAGACAGCAGTGTGTATCACATAATGTAAATGCTTTATGGAATGCACATTTGAATAAAGTACCATGAGTGACACCTCAATTAAAAAAAAAAAAAAGGTATGACTTTAGACAACATCAGAGACGGAACAGAAAAGAGCCATAAACATTTTCTTTTTTCCCACATTTAACACCACTGTTTGCAACAATGAACTCCAGAAGAGCCATCATTCTGCATGAAAAAAAATCGAGGAAATATGTCTCCAAAACAGAGACCTATTCATCCTATAGCATGAGACCTCAGCTGCAGCACAGTATTTAACTCTTTGTACCCATGATGAAGGATAGGAAAAATGAACTTAAGATGAGAACAAGAAGAAACCATAAGACCAGCTGGATTCCAGTGTGGTGAGAATTAGAAAACTTGAACTAGTTTTGAGATTGTAAACCTCTCCGCATACAAGAACAGAGGTTTGGAAAATACAAGACTTGCCCAGTATTTCAATTTGTGTATGTGAATATTAAAAAAAGAAATGTAGAAAATTGGTAAATCAATCTAAGACCACCTGGTCTTCATACGCTTGTCTAGGTATCCATCAGACAGTGGCATAAAGTTAAAATAAGACAAACAAAAACTACAGGAAATTAAAATGGAGATTCTGTTTGAAAAGTTTTTTAAAGATTACTTTGGTCATGAAGTGAGAAACATGAAAAAAGGCAAAAATAGTAAAAATGTTTGATGTGTTTCCAAATAGTATTTGAGTTACAAGAGCGAGGGACTGATCTGCCAGAGTAGCAATTAAGGTGAAGGAGGAAAAAGCCCAGTTCACTCTCCTGCATAAAACCATCATTCTTGAAGCCTAATAACCTGGCCGCAGCAAGAGGGAGAAAGCTCCAAGTGTCAATGTGTCCCTTACATGAAGCAAGGATTTGTCAGTCCCTGTCTGATAATGCTTACTGTGTTGAGCAGCAGGTACCTTTTAACTTGAAAAGGATTTACAAATTGAAAAGAGACTGAGGCAAAGCAATATAAGAAGCAAGCTCCACAGAATCACAGAATCACAGAATGTTAGGGATTGGAAGGGACCTCGAAAGATCATCTAGTCCAATCCCCCTGCCGGAGCAGGAACACCTAGATCAGATCACACAGGAACGCATCCAGGTGGGCTTTGAATGTCTCCAGAGAAGGAGACTCCACAACCTCTCTGGGCAGCCTGTTCCAGTGCTCTGTCACCCTTACTGTAAAGAAGTTTTTTCTCATATTCAAGTGGAACCTCCTATGTTCCAGCTTGAGCCCATTGCCCCTTGTCCTATCACTGGATGTCACAGAGAAGAGCCTGGCTCCATCCTCCTGACACTCACCCTTCACATATTTATAAACATTGATTAGGTCACCCCTCAGTCTCCTCTTTTCCAGACTAAAGAGACCCAGCTCTCTCAGCCTTTCCTCATAAGGGAGATGCTCCATTCCCTTAATCATCCTCGTGGCTCTGCGCTGGACTCTCTCCAGCAGTTCGCTGTC
>WKFP01014934.1:169973-216257 GCA_011057875.1 Pterocles orientalis | reverse complement strand
CCAGGTCATAACCTCCTGACCGAACCCAGATTTCTAACTCCTCCTGCTTATTCCCCATGCTGCACGAATTTGTGTACAGGCATTTCAGGGAGCGAGCTGAGCTCGCCAGTTTCACCTTAGGAGGGTGGGAGAGCCCCTGGTCTTTATCAACACTAGAGTGATGCCCCACTGTTGCAAGCCCCGTTACAGCCCCATCCCCCTTCGAATCTAGTTTAAAGCTCTCTCAATGAGCCCTGCCAGATCCTGTGCTAGGATGCGTTTCCCCCTATGAGACAGATGAGTTCCATCCCTCGACAACAGGCCAGGGGCTGAGTAAACCGCCCCATGGTCAAAGAACCCCAAGTTCCTGTCTCGACTCCGGGAAGTCTAGAAAATACAAAAAGTTAAATATGGACCCCCCACGAACAATACACAACAGACCCAGAGGTAAGAGGGGGGGGAGAAAGTATTGAAAGACTTCTGAAGGAAAGAATTCTGAGAGGTTTGGAGAATAGACAGAACTGAAATAAAAGTATATAACTGAGAAAAACAGGTCTGAACATCAGGGAAAGCTTCTTGATACCAAGACAATTCCAAGTGATATTTCACATGCACAGTGGCAGCCTTTTTGAGCTGAACCAGACTGTGGAAATAATCTCCCAAGAGAATGTGGGAATCTCAACCACACATGCATTTGTATCAAGACTGATAAAATGGTGTTATACATACAAGAGAAGCCATTCCACATCTGCATGACCAGCAATGCAGCCGTTAAAGACAAATTGCAATAAGGTATTTATAGCCAGTGTGAAACTTTTTTTTTTATGAAGTAAAAACACGGCCTTGCTTGATTTCAAGGAGGTTATGTCTTTCAGAAATATTGTTATCACAAGTTTTGTTCAAGAGATCAATAAAACAAATTTTAACAGAAGCAAACAGAAGCACACACACATGCTACAAGCTAATATCAATTATATCCCCAGTGCAGTGTATTTTATTGTGTCCATTCTACAGTACAAAAGTGAGTCCTTCCTGCACAAACAGGCTTGTCAATATCTTCACATCATAACATGGAAATACACAGAAATATATCTGCATATAAAAAGCTTTAGCTTAATAAGAGACAAGAGCACTTTCGTCTGAAACTTGGATTTTTATTTTCCTATTGTACTTGCATTTTTTTGCATTTGAAATGCAGAGAACAGTATAAACACTGACAGAATCACTCTGATGGGAATTATGTACCTCTTCCTGCAGACAAGTAAAGCAGGAAAACTTTTCACATTTATGCTCATGTCAAATCTGGTTGTTGACAACTGAACATTTTAGAAGTTTTCAATACAGTAGCTATTGAAAATTCTGGGAAAAGAAAGTTGCTAAGGTTCCCTCTCACTCTGCAAGTGGAATTTTCCACTTCATATAAATACTATTTTTGTCAAAGCAACTTGTACAGAGTCATGCTACCACTGCACATGAAATGGAAAGTTCCACAGCTGTAATGAAACTGGGAAGTTTTGTTCATGAAACACCTTTATTTTCATATTAAGGACAAACATACACCATAGTCAAGAGCAGTTGCTTATCTTTGCCATAAATGCAAGACTTACAATTCTATTCCTCAATATAAGTTGTATCTGGTTTTAAATGCTAGTTTTCCATAATGCATTTCTAGCAAAGTTCATGATAAAACACCCTGAGCACAGCTGCTAGTTGCCATATCCCTTACACCTCCCATAACGATTTGCTTGCATGCAAAGCACTATGAGCTGAATCAGCAAAAAGTGACAGCTTTCGTTTAGGGACATTAGGATTGCTGCAAGTTGCAAAAAAGCAAGATATCTGTCAAAGAATTTATACTTACTTTCTGTACAGTGACGGCAACTTTCAGCCATTATTACCAGATACATCAAAGCATTTTGATTAAAAGCTGATCACCGAATCACGGAAAGTGGGGCTAGACAATCTCAAGTAATCCAATCCATCCACATGAAATAAAACAAGAATTCTACCCTAAATCTATGGTGTCTGTCAAACTCCACATTTGAAAATCGCTTTACTATAAAAAGCACTCAGAACAGAGAGAAAAGAAGTAAAGGTAAGTGAAAAGCTGTCAGGAGAAGGAAAAAACAAAATGACTGCTGCTGGCTCCATGGAATTTGGTGCATTTTCTGTGCACGCATGTAGCTCAAAAAATCAGATCTTTGAAAAAGATCTTAGTGAACTGTGAAGAGGTATTCACTAGAAACTACAAAAATCCCTAATACATCTCACATTTAAAAGAAGGGTCAGCAAGGTTATGTGATATTTGTAGAGTAAATAGCAAATAATGACAAGTGTCAAGATCTTGCTCATAGTCTGGAGCTTTAATTACTTGAGAGAAAATATAGAGGAAAATAATCAAATAGATTACAGTTGTTAATTATGCAGACCTATTGATAGAGTTATAACAACTACTTAGGCATTTCCAAGTTCATCCTTCAATAGTAACTAGATGCTGAGATTTGTTCTGTCTAATACCAGAGAGAACAAGAGAGACATACAGCCCATCTTTCCCTTAAAGCCTGGAATCCCACTATAAGTTTTGCTTACAGTGGCAAAGTTACAGTTTCAAAAGTATAAATACATATTTGGTTTGTACACAAAATTGTCATTGGTGATAAATCACAGCAAAGAAGAACTGTATGCAACTTTCAGTTTTTAGAAGAGCTTACAGGGCTGTGCTTAGGGGCAATAACAGCTCTGCTTGTAGGTTAAGCAACTTGGGGAATCAGTGAAATTTAACATACACAACATGTCAGAAGGGAAATGCTCCCCAAAAGATTCAAGCAAAGGAAGAGGATTGAAACGGAATATAAAATCTCCCTGTAAGACGAGGTACAGAATTGAGCCTGAAGGGATACTGACTTGAGCAGGCACTGCTCAGCTTGAGCCCAGCCTGGAGTTACCTGGTGGTCCTCACAGTCCTCCTATGACAGACAAAAAGTCACATTTGGCACAATTACACACAACTGTCCTTCTCAGGAGAGCAAACAGGTACAGGAGAGGTTTCTTTCACTTACGTTATAATCACTCCGCAAAAAGGACCCTGTCAGTCTCAAGTGCTGTTGTTATCCTCTCATGAGAATAAAATTAATTCTATTAAGCAACCTGGCAACCACTGTCCCACACTTCCATCAACTCATACCAATTAATCTCATCAAGCATGTTTGTCCAGGTTTATTTCAGTCTCATTTAGATTCCCACCATTATGTCTCTTTTCTTTTGCTGCTTTACAGTTGATTGTATCTTGACAAATTAAGGAGTAGGTGGCAGCTCTTTACCCTGATGTCCGTCCTCCAAAGGTTAAAAGTAAAAATGATGGAAATCTTGACATTTGTGAATTTCCTTGCAATGCCTTTCAGCTGACAGTCAAGCATAGAATCATAGAATGGTTTGGGTTGGAAAGGACCTTAAAGATCATCAAGTTCCAAGCACCCTGCCATGGGCAGGGACACCCTCCACTAGACCAGATTGCTCAAAGCCTCATCCAGCCTGGCCTTGAACACCTCCAGGGATGGGGCATCCACAGCTTCTCTGGACAACCTGTTCCAGTGCCTCACCACCCTCACCGTGAAAAATTTCTTCCTGATATCTAGTCTAAATCTACCCTCTTTCAGCTTATACCCATTACGTAACACTTGTCCTATCACTACACTAAAGCATGTCCAAACAGTTTTCTTAGTTGCTTGCCCTTACATCACACCAATGAGCTGATGGCAGAAGTGGTAAGAATATGCAAGATGACTTATTCTTCTCCACCTGACCCGTAAGTCTTCTCAGTACCATGTTCCTCCTATTATGGGTAGTTCTCACAGCAAAGCAGAAGCTCGTGTCTCAAGCTCCCATCCCCACCCCATCCAGGGTAGCCTGCTGTCCCGAGAGCTTTCTCCTTTAGACCATCCCATTTTTCATCATTGCAGCTTAACACAAAATAAGTTCAAATGCTGATCTGGAAGAGATCCCTTGCAGAGAGTCTGCACCACCATTAACTACACAGACAACTTCCTGAGGTGGTCCATATTTCAAAGTGTAAGCTTTTAAAATACGTAAAAAAAAAAGACAAATTTCATTAATTCATTCAAACTAATCCAACACTTTTAATGAGAAAGTTACAGAGCTGCTAGCACAAAGAAATAAATAGTTTGGAAGTGTTCTTTGAAACCTGCAGTTCCTATGTTAACCACAGCAGTGGCTGTATCCCTCCTTTAAGCAGACCTGTTCTCAAACGGTACAGCAGACGCTCTAAGCAAACAAAAGAATAATTTCTCTAAGATCTCAGCTTAAGTTTTAAGTTTTCACATAACAGGTTGGCACATGAACAGCTGAGGACTATGTAGGTTAGAGTTTCAGTTTAATTAAGAGTTTTAAGAAAGTTTAATATAACTGGGAGCTTAAAAAAATGTGCTATTTTATTTGAATTACAGGTATGCTTTGGGCTTACCCATGGACTTTCAAAACCAAAAGACTGCTCAGAAAGCTTTTGTATCTGAGACAAATAAAAACAAGTAAAGAAATCAAGCCTTTTGGGTGGGACAGGAGGAAACATTTTTTCCCCTCATAAAGCAAGGAAACAGAGTTGGACATGTTTCATAGTGCAAGCAGGATAAAATATTTTAATAAAACTAATTAAAGAAAATATACTAATGGTGTCTTCATTTAGGTGGGACACAAACAGGTGTAACTGGAGTCATGAGTAACTAAGGACCACATGAGTATCTGCCCAGTTCTCAGAAGTCTAAAAAAACATCAGACGGTATCTTGCATTATTGTCAGTGAATGAAGCTGTTCTGCTTATCTGCATTAAAAGAGGGCTTGTGTGATGCTCTGAGTAACAGCTGGTTGCAATCTCCATCCTCCATCTTTCCAGTAAAGCAGAAAAGCCTTCTTTGATAACAGATAGTTCAAACAATCAGGAACCCTGGATTCAAGAAATTAGGTGACATCTTTACAAAATACAGAACACTAATGTGAACACATTAACTGGAGAAAGTAGGACTCCAATTCAGCTCATTTAAGACTACAAAAATGTCTTGGTACATGCTGCATTGACAGCATACATACAGATGAAAAGGCAGGATTCCATCCAGCATCAACAGTTCAAAGAGATTTGTCAAATATTGGGCAGAAATTACTTAAAATAATATAGTTTCATTTTCAGTAACTCATCTGTCAATACTTTTGTTTTAGAATGTATTTCCTAATTTAGTATGTCTCAACTACATTAAAAACTACATTAATTCCTATTCTCCCAGCTTTAACATCAAGCACCTTTCTAAAAATTTGTTCTCCTCTCATAGCTGGTTTCCAGCACCAGTCTCAGCAGCACTCAGTCTGTTTTTCTTAAGGCTTTTTTCCCATGAATGATTTTCAATTTTACATGTCAACAAAATATCCACACCCCTGGCACCATGGGGTTAAGACAAAAAACTGATTATAATGCCTCCCAACTCTCTTTTATCTATTTATTTGTAAGAAGAGCACTGGCTTTTCCTTTTTAACATGCTTCCTTTTTCAAATCAACACTGAAGATAGATGAGAAGAAGATAGATGAAAACCTTTAACTTTTATCCCCTTTAAGAACTTATCCCATTTTTCTCAAGTGGGGTTTGTTCTCTGTTCCATCAACAAAATGAGACGAAAGCATGAGCTCCTCTCTCAAAGTGGCACATATTGTATATACAAGGGGCTCTTTTCATATAATTCATTCCATTAGAGAAGGTAAACCATATTTCCTGTTGAATTTTAAAACAGTATGTCATGTATAATCTATGAAAACCAAAAAATTGCATCAACCACCTCACCCTTTTATGGTATGTTTTCTGCTTTAAAATGTCACATGCAATATTTCAGCCATAGGTGCAATATCTATTACTGGCTGTAAGTGACCCTGCACTGGCATCCATTTTGTTGCTATCAACAGTCACTTGAGCGTTACAGATTTTTTGGCTGACAACGTCACCTACTGCTTTGTTGTTCCACTTAAAGTTGCCATGGAGACAAAAGAACAGCTGAATAGCAATTTTAATGCTTGAGAAATGCTTATTCTTTAGTAATAGGATGCTACTTGCCAGTATGGATCTCAGGGTTTAATGGAAGTTATTATAAATAGTAACTTTCAAATCAAAGCCTCACTCAAAGAAAGACAAGAGACAAAAAAAAAAAAAAACAAACCTTGTGTTTCTTCCTACCCACCCTAGATCTACCAGTTATGAACAAAGGTGGAGTAGACCTTCACCCTGCAAGAGATCAGCACAACAGAAGTTGCCTCCAGCCCCCTATCCTGAAGGATACAACAGTTGCTGCACCAAGATGCTTACCTTATTTTCTTCCAAGTGCCTCTAGGTTGCAAGTGACCTCAAAATGGGAAGGAATAAGGAAGTTCCATGCTTTATCTTCTTCATCCACTCAGGTAAAGTGCTGCTCCATCCACAGAAACACAACACAAACTAGAAAAAAAATCAAGGATCCTCTCCTTGATCTTCTTCCTCTAGCCATAAAGATCTGCTTTTTCTCTAGCACAACCCTTCCTACACAGAGTATGTGTAGAAGTTCAGACTAACAGCTGAATCCCATTTCTCTCTGCTCATAACCCACTAACTTGCATTACAGTATAACTTGCAACTGATGGGAACTGAGGGCGCTTGACCCCAAGATACTTGGCGCCTTTCAGATTCCAAACCTAGACGCTTAATTCTTTCCATCTCACTGCAGCTCCTGCTCCTGCGCGGACAGAACACACGGGATCAAAATGTGTATCACCTAAAGACTCTTCTACCTTAAATCCTGTTATTGGTAAGTCAGAGACTTTCTAAAGATCATTATAAATAGCAGATTATCTCTGGTTTGTTACAGGGGAATCAGAGCCAAAATGCAATAAAGCAGGGTCTTGTCCTGCAAAGCCAACCCGTAGGCAAAGCAAGCAGCTGTCAAGGACAGCTGAACGAATATTTTCCTATGCAAGAGCCTCCCCCCCTACCTCCAGCTGACATTGCTACCCCTCTCCCAACACCTCAGTGGCAGCAAGAACACAAAACCTATTCCAGGGGTTGCTGTTTGATCCTTCACCAGCAGTAGGAGCAGCTTTAGCCCCTCAATTTCCTGCCCCACGAGCAGATGCTGACTTGCCTGCTCCCATAATGTGCAGGATAATACAGTCAGGAGGAAATATTCTAGCGAGGCAGCAAGTGGTAGGGGATAATGCACAAGAGGAGGAAGACTGGGATAAAGATGACTGTTCCTGCTCCTCACCAGACTCCTGCACGCCATTTCTCAGTCACTGAATTGCCTGTGCCCTCCCTGCCTTTGCTCCCCACAGCCCTGACATCCCACTCATGGCTCCTCTCACCTCTACAGAAGCTTCTTGCAAACCCACAGCTTTCAACAACCCAGCCTCTGTGCCAAAATACATTTTGTTGACAGTTCAAAAAGAACACTTCACATTGAGGATTATGATCTTTTACTCACGGTGGACAAAATCTGCTTTTGTTAAGAGGCCTTGAATTGACTTTGGAGCTCAAAGAAGCAAAAATATTAAATGCCAATATATGAAAGAACAGGCAGGCTGTGACAGCAGAAGTCTGTTCCTCTAGCTTGGAAGTTTCCAGCTGAGTGAGAACACTCTATTGATAAACTGAAATTAAACACACACATTGATCCTAGTTTTACAAATTTTCTGATCTATAGCAAAGATGCTTAAGGTAGAAATAATATTCTGGAAGAACACTGTTTTTTTTGTTCTTTCGAGCAAATACTTTTCTATTACTTGAGGGAGAATAGAAGAAACAATGATGAAAGAGGGTTTTTTTACAGTTATGTAATTTCAGCATCTCAGACAGCACCCATCTGCAATCCCAAGGTCTAAGGGACATGATGCAAATGATCACAACAACAAAGAGAAGGAGTGAAAACATAAGAGCAACTTCATCAAAAAGAATGCAAGACAATATTTTAAATAAGCTCCTTGCCCACTCTCAAGAGTTTCATTATTCCAACCTCAGTTTTGCCTCAGCAGGTCCTGCTCTGGACTTTTCCAATCACAGAGAGATTGTGCAGCTGAAGCAAGCCACCTGGGCAGATACCCTGCAAGACAGGAACTCGTTCCAAAAAGACAGTGCTGGTGCTCTTCTCTTATGGCATCTTATTCAGAGGCATCAACAGCCCATGGTAGGGATGCCTGACAAGAGCATGTAACCCCCTCTTTGGAAGAGCACCCATGAGAGCCAGGACTTGGGCATCACCTCTCCAATGCTGCTGCAGCAGCTGTTGGTTTCGGATGACTCTGAGACAACATGCTGGTCTCCAGCTACAGAGAGAAAAATGCAGCCTGGCACATCACTTCTTACAGGTTGCCAAGCCCAAATCCACATCTCTCAAAGTGAGGGATGAAGGGAGAAGATAAATCTGCTAACAAAATGATGCACTTTCTGATTTGGAATTGCTCCCACACTGGGAGAGAAAAAACTTCTCTGAAACACAATTTAAAGAAATGTGGGACAGGACAAGAAATAAAAGGCTTCAATCTGAAAGATTATATGGAAAGACCATTTTATAGGGGGAAAACTTTTGGAAAAAAATGTTCAGTGAAAAAAAATTCCAGATGGAACTCAACAATAAAACAAGAAACTGATAACTTCAAGGTCAAACACATATTCAGAAATTATGAGTACTATGAAAGGGTATGCATTTAAAGCTTAATAGATATTCACACAAATTCCTTGCGAGAGACACTATGCTAATGTGAAGTCTAGCTTAATTCATTTAAGGACATCTGAGAAAAACACAGACATATAACTTCCTCAGACAAAGTACAAGACTTTCTTCCACATGACAACTAGATGAAAAAAAGAAAATTAATGCCGAGGTAACTACAGATAGTTGACTTACAGTGGTAGAGGTTTGCCTAGGATTTCAGGTCCTGTATTTTAAATATCTTAAATAAAGAAGGACTTATCTGAATAAACTGGGGGGTGAAGGAGCTTTATTAGCTTAGTGCTTCCCCACTGCACCTCAGTGAGTGAAATGAGGGATTCCTTGATGGGAAAGCACAGATGCAGGAAGCCTTTACCTTGAGAAGTCTGGCAGAGAAAAGCTCCATTACTGTTCAGAACAAGGGGCTCTGGGCAGAGCATGGCAAAGCCGTTACAGTCACCAGACAATGTCCTTGCAACATCTCAAACTAAGAAACCTTCCTGCCCTTCCAGTAAGCCCACCTTTCATCCTGTTGTTTCTGGCGTGAACAACCATTCCAAACGCAATTTAATAGGAGTTTGGATATTTTCTCAGAGGTCAGTATCAGCTACTTCATTTTTATGTTCATGTTTCCTTAGGGACTTAATCCTTAGGGTATCAGGTTTTTAAAATTCTGATGGAAGGTCTTAAAATTCCCCCCAGATTTGTATTTGTAATTGACAGTATTATATAATTTTTAAGTACAGGATGACTCACAATTGGATATAAAATACTGACTTTGTAGAAACTTTGTTATGCTTCTTAGTATTTCTTACACTTTCCTTGCTCTAAGGGTCTAGTATTTCAATCCATGATGTTCAGATTTACAAGGAGCAATTCCTCTCTTTCAAGTAGAAATCTTTCCTTTGTTTAATTTTAGAAAGCAAAGACAGTGCCGAGATTTTTATTTTTGTTAGACTTGCATAACTACATCTCAAAGTTCTTCTCAAACAGCTGTAACAGTAGGATTTCCCAAATCTTACAACTAGCCCTCCAACTATGAGCAAAATAAATCCCCAGGTTTACAGACTCAGCATGTTAAATGTATCTGGATGAATCTTTCCTATTTAGACCAAGTAATAGAAAGTTACACTGTTTCTTCAGTGGTTAGTTTTTCTGTAATCAGCTCACCCTCCCAGTCCACAAAAGCTGCTCATTTCTTTTAACTCAAAGAGGTACTAAGATCCCTGTAATGTATCTCTGAAACATTAAGACTATTACCAGCTTCCTAACTATCACTATAGTTAAGTCTTTATTTTTAATTTAATGGGATTCCTGAGGAGGAAGAAAAAGTTGTTTTTGCTTGCTTGTTTGTTTTATTATTATTAAGCTGTAATAGGGCCCCATCCCTTTCATTATTTGATATTATTTCTCAATGGCAAAACTTGAACAGGGACTCAAAAAGTAAAATGATACTGTTTTTAATATCCCAAGTGCACTGGAGAATGCACTGGAGAAACCTCCTGGACTGCGGATGGCTGGCTGAGTAGGCCTTCCAGCAAATATCAGGGTAGTTAAAATCCCCCACAATAACCAGGGCCTGTGACTGCGAGGCTGCTACCAGCTGCCTGTAGAAGGCCTCGTCGGCTTCCTCATCCTGATCCGGAGGCCTGTAATAGACACCCACGACAGTATCACCCATGCCAGCCTGTCCCTTAATTCTCACCCACAAACTCTCGACTCGCTCGTCATCCCCCCCTGGGCAGTACTCAATACACTGTAGTTGTTCTCTCACATAAAGAGCCACTCCTCCACCTCTCCTTGCTGGCCTGTCCCTCCTGAGAAGGATATAGCCACCCATGACCACATTCCAGTCATGTGAGCTGTCCCACCATGTCTCTGTAATTGCCACCAGGTCATAATCTCCTGACCGAACACGGATTTCTAACTCCTCCTGCTTATTCCCCATGCTGCACGCATTTGTGTACAGGCATTTTAGGGAGCGAGCTGAGCACGCCGGTTTCACCTTAGGAGGGTGGGAGAGCCCCTGGTCTTTATCAATCCTAGAGTGCTGCCCCACTGTTGCAGGCCCAGTTACAGCCCCGTCCCCCTTCGAATCAGACAGCTAAAACAGTAAACTGATACCATTTACAGCTGCTAGAAGTAAGCATTCGGAAGATCTTCCATGTAATCTAACAAATGTTCCAAAGCACCACATATGCGCAGAGTATGCCACTAAAAGTAACTCCAAGGTTACTGCACACAAAAGAACAGCAATAACCAAATGACAGAATACCGAATGTCACCTTTACGAACGCAGTGATCAGAACAGGAACTACAGACTAACTCCACTGCAGGGAAAGCACCATTCAAAAGGTGTCTATGAGTTGACTAGATACAGACAGTTTTGAAACAAATATTTTAATGAGGTTATTAAGGCTTTTAAACACAACCATAGAACCACATTCCCACTGCTATGACTAGGACTAATTTAACAGGAATTAGTTATCTGTACCCCTCACTGCACCACAAATGTTTGAAGGGCATTAATACTGTAAGCAAAGAACGTCCCTTAGTTGGTTACACTGGGGCATAATTAGGAATGATGGGATGGAAGAAATAAATGGTATTCCTAAGGCTTAATATTAGGAAAACCAATATCCAAAGCAACCTATCCAATAAAGCAAAAGGAGAGCATCCCATGGGAAAGGCAGGAAAGCCAAATAGCTTAGGACTTCTAAAGAAAGATCAGAAAATTATGAAATTAGTGAGTGCAGCCTATTTTCATGTGTTTCAATTTCAATTTCACTTGTGTTTCAACTGTATTTTAATATTAAAACTTATAAAATTTATTTTAAATGTGACAATTACCATAATTTTAAAATTTAAAGAGTACAGAACCACAGAGAAATCATGTGGTCTCTAACATTGCTGATCTTAAAGTATATCCTTTACTATTGAGTATACTCAGGGAAAAGCTGATTGATTTTGTTCTATATCTGGAATTCTACTTCATCAGAAACCACACACTACTCCCCATGGACTCCTTTGCACTCAAGATGCAGAACCAAAGCAAAAATGCTCCCCCTCCCACCCCGACTTTAGTTATCTTTCATTTAAATTAGACAAAGACCAGATTTTATGGATTGCTGAGCCTATTTCTATTCTCACATATGTTCCTGTCCATTAAATTAACTCCACTAACCTCAGAGGATCCACATGGGTGAAAAATAAAGACTGAGCAAGCCAGCCACAAAACACTTTGAGCTGAAGCATATGCCCCATGCCAGTCTGACCTGCAGTACATTAGGCAACTGATAGGCAGTGGAGATGCTGATCAGCCTTTTGTTTTAAAGCATTTCAGAAATACAATACATCACTTTGGAAGTCAACTCCTCATTCCTTTGCAGTAAGTGTCAAAACTTCAAACAAAACCAGAATTACAAGGTAACAACTTAAGGGTAAAGAGCAACATTCACATGAAGTCTTGTAAAACCTGGTCACTCAGCCTTATAGCTCTGGACCTACCATAAGCTATAAGAACACTGGGAAAGAGAGATGGACATCCTACTCCTTTACCTCCAAGTATTCCCTATATCTTTTACTGGCTTAACAGCTACCCTTTCAGTTGCATCAAAATCACATAAGCACAGAAATTACTTTTTCAGTTAAACCGTAGGATTGAATCTGTCCTTATTCCTCAATCTTCAAAAGCTTTGAACACTTTGAATTACATTTTTTTCATGTCCACAGTGTCCTTAGTTTTCTATAGTTCTAAGGAAGCCTGGAGAAGTCTCTCTTCCCACTGTTAGTGATACCCCTACTTTGATCTTTACTATCTTCTGTGATTTTTTTTTCCAAAACCCCCACTGCTTCCATAATTCTCTACCATAGTGCCCTCCCTGCTTGTTCTGACGTCTCTTCCTCCCTTCAGTTTCAGAGAGCACATTAAAAATAAAAAAGTTGCAAATACTTCATTCATACAATTTGCCTTCTCAGCCTCAGTCATTGACTCACACATAACTTGAAGTTTTAAAATGTACATCTCCAAAATGGCCTCTCTTCCCAGGCATCCTAACTAACAAATCCTCTACTTACAGAGAAGCACTTTACCAAACTATGTGTAGCTCTAGAGATTTGGGACTACCCAACAGAAAATAGACAGGCTTTTGGATCAAACTAAATGAAGATTTTGGTTTTGCGAGAACATAAGAAGGCAGAGAGCAGGGATTTAGGAGAGCTTTAGCTATGGACATTACCTTTCAGGACAGAATTCATTAATTCCTATGAGGTTTTTTTGTACTTGCCAAAAATCGGAATAGCTATGCAATACACGTAGGGATGTTCAAATTAAGATCTTTGAACTACTGCTATTTCTTTAGGACTTGCAGTCTTTTTTTCATAAGTGAATAAGTTTTAGAAGTTCATAAGTGAATGTCCTATAGTTAGATCAATATTCACTCCTCAAGAGGGACAAAAATCTGCTTTCTAGTCAGCCATGATTTTTTCTGATTTAGTCACACACGCAATACTTTGGTTCTCTGTCAGAGACAACCTCACCCACCTACAAGGCAGGGCTGCTTTCTTGTTCTGCTGTGCTACTACCTGTCATCTCAGGAAGCTGGCAGGAGCTTTTCAAAGAAATTTTCAGATCTATTTTTAGACTTATTATTGACACTTCTACCTAAATTTCAGCTGTGCCACCACAACATGGTGATAGACATTAATATATGGTATCTAAAGTCACTAAAGAACAGTTGATAATATCAACAAAGTGATTAATTTTTACACAGGAGACAAAGCACAAGAATCAACCTCCTGGAAGCTAGTGCCAAACACAATCTCTAATCTACATAATCCTCTTAAATTCAACCTTAAAAAGAGATAATAAAATTTGGGTTTAGATGCATGGAACATCCAAAATATTTTTAAGCTGTTTAAAAGTGGAATTCTGGGAAAAAATTGCATTACATGATGAGCTACTTTTCTGGGATTAGGAATTAACCATCTTTTAAGAATTCTTCTAATTTGGTGTCTACCCTTAAGACATGGGCTACAAAAAAAATATCAAGGAATGTAGAACAACACTGTATCTTTTCACATCTTTATTTTAAAGTAATCATTGGATGTCGCTTTTTAAATATATAGCACTTTCTAAAATAAAAGCTGATCTATGGCTGATTCGTTAGCGTCTTGCCATAACTATTTCATTCTGTCCTCTACGTCTAGTTTCACTAAGGCCTCCTGATAATGTAGCAAAAACTACTTTCCTAAGAGCACTGTAGGACTGTAGCCCTACATAATCTGAAGCAATGTAAAACTAATTTAAGTCTCCAGAGTCTACAACAGTTATAATTCTATTTTAACAATTTTATATTATATACAAGGATATATTATATTTTGGTTTATTTACAAATATAAACAAAGTATTCTAAATTGAGCACAACTATATAAGTATATGACAAATTTAGGGGGTTTGGGAGTGCTGTTTGGCTTTGGGGTTTTACTTTTATTTTTAGCCTTTTCTCAATCAACCAAAACAGGATATTCTGTAGGCTTAGAACAGACACCATCCAAGTTGTTAAGCAATACTGTGTTTTTGTGAAATATGGTCAGATGTATGACTGCATGCTTTCCTGAGCAAGAACAAGAAAGAGCATTCAAGCAAATGTCTTAACACTTGACAATGTATGTATTGTTGTGGAATGACAAAGAGGAAGAGTTCAAAAAGAAATTTTCTTTCCTCCATTCTGAAAGCTTGCTCTTTCTTCAGATTCCCCATAAAATGTAGAAAGAATAATCTCATTCTTTAGTCATCAACTGCAGTTTACTACAAAGCACAGCATCACCAAGGATCTACATTTTAGTTACTGTCTAAATATCTGCTAAAAAACAGAGGAAAAAATTACTTCAGAATATAATTTAGCTACATACGGAAGTCTCTTTTTTATTCTAACAACACACAAGCACACCCATACAAGCAGGATGCTAAATAAGAAAGCAATACGGAATGGAGCTCTGCATAGACATGAAAATCCAAGTCAGCCAACAGGTGGGTTTTGACAATAACATATTTTGACAATAACAATAAGATAACATACAAGTCTGAGGTTAATTTATCTTTGGTAATAACAGTTAATGAAATTACCTAATAAAACAGATTTCGATCATGAAGACTAGAAAATTAAATTTGGTTTCATAGTATAAGCTGAAATTCACTGTCTGGCTTGTATTACTACAATAGGCAACACATTTAGAATAACTAGATTGGCACAATACTTTTTATTGTAAGACATTTTTCAGTAGCTTACAGTTTGTCAGTCTATTAGTTGACATTATCCTTGCAGAGTTTACATTTTCATTATTGTCCTAAATTTCAAGTCACTTCTGAGAACAGCTATTATAAATAACTGGAGGGCATATACACCTGAACAAAGGAAAACTGGTAGACATTACCAAATTAGGATTACCTGATGCTGTCCATTGCAAAGGATTCTTAAAATTTTGGGGGACGTTCTCACATTTCTGTTGATTGTTGATATTTGGAAGAATCTCCTAAGTCTGTCCACCTAATCCTTGATTTATTGATGTACCTTCTGAAGTGTTAAAATTATCATCAGTTCCTATCCTCACCTTTGCCCCAGAGAGATTTCAACAACCTACCAAAAACTCTGACCAATCTCAGAAAGGACAATGCTGTTTCTAAAGCACAACTCACAACCTTCACACACTTGATCCCCTACAACCACTGGAGTAGTGAAGAAGACCACCAGGGTAAGAGAGCAAAACATCCCTTCCCAAACCTGAAATTTAGCACAGTGCCTCGAAACTCCAGCTACCTCCTCTCCTTCCAATGAACACCTCCTCCAGGGATATGAAGACAGACAGGCCTTTCTCTCAACCATTCTTTGCAGGTAGCACACGTGATTAGCAATTGTTCCTACCCACAGAACTTACGGAACAAGAACATTTTTCAGAGTCCTTGAAAGAAGGATGTTGGAAACAAGAGGGGTCAAGACAGGTTTAGCTTCCTCTTACAAGTTCCTGGATTCAGCAACTTTTTGCTTGAATTCAAAATTCCCAACTTTTGTTGTCAGATAATATTAGTAGCCCTGTAGATGAGACAACAACAAGAAATAGTAAGTATACTGTCGTCTGTCCCTCCTTGTCCCGTTCTAGTAGCACTGAAGTCAGTTTTCCTCTTGCTTCTCCTTGCCTAGCCACCTGCAGTGAGACAGGACTTTTCCCTAAAGGCACACAGGACAAGCAGAAATACACATCATAGCAAAGACTTACAGGAAGATGTAAGTAAATCATACATAAAGAAACTCCTTATCTATGCCAAAGGAAGCTATATCATGATCACATTGGTCTTCGACTGATCTTCTTTAGAGTCTCAGGAAAATGCTAGTGGAAGACCTGATCAAAATCCCAGAAATGAGAGCAGGAAAAAACTATTCCAAATACAACATACTTCTAAACAATCCCTCACTTTACTTGCACAACTCCGAATCTCAACCAACAAAGTTCTGAAGAATTCAAGACAAACCCATCCCTAACCGTACCCATCGTTAACTAAAAAGAAAGTTGTTGTTCAGATAGATCCTACCTTCTTTTACCAGTTAAACCAAATTTTGTAGGAAAGAGTACTGCTTGTCTTCATGTCCGTTACCCTATTGATTGTTGTGTAAATATTAGGCTTCCTGCTTGTGGAGAAAGTACTGCAAAGTCTCTTTCAGTTCTGTTTGCACATTTCAGACTTGTGCGTGGTTCAGAACAAGGAAGTTTATGTAATGTTCCTGAGAAACTGCAGTACATCATGGCTCATTTTAATTCAGGTATGAATACATGACACAGATGAATTCACAAAACACTCCTTTCATCTGAAATTTAAGTAGTAACCCTTTTCCCCCTGAAGGTTTAAGCAGCTTTAAGTGATGAAATGATTATAATTTTCCTGTTTCTTTAAAGCAGTACTGGACAGAAACAGCTTAGGATGAATCTTTCCTGAATTTATTGAAAGATGAATACACCATCAACCATAAGGATATTTAACTAAGTCATTCCCAAAGATCTCAATGTTCTCTACAGCTCCAGAATATGACTTTAAACCTTGCTCAAAGTATTTTAGTATTACAGCACATAGAAGCATCTTTTCCCCAAAGGCCAAATTTTCAAGCACTGAAAAAACCCAAAAATCTGTTTGCAAAACCAAGAAAACTGTACAGATATCTGGGATACCCACCTATCTAAACTCAAACCTGTGACACAGATTTTATTTGCACACTGCCCATTACCAGTGCCCACCACTGAAATTCTTGCTTACTCGTAAATCCAGTGTCAGCTTTCCTATGCAGGAAGATTTAAAAATAATGATTATTAGGAAATATTATTGTGAAAGTGATGGCAGAGTACTTCTGTACTTCTGGATTACCCTTCTTTTCCAAGACACCCAACCCAAGTTCAGAGTCCTGGTCAAACACCCCCTTTCCAGGACCCTTTCTTATCCCCGTTGCTGCTTCTCACCCCTGTGACTCAGATCCCTGTGCCTGCTTTCCTGAAAGTAGGGCCAAAGGTAGTCACTGCCACCAGCAAGGGTTAGACATTTCTCCTCATCTGGCAGCATTTGTGTTGCTCAGCTCTTGCCAAAATTAATATAATCTTTGGTGCACACGCTTCCAAGGTTTTTTTGGGTTTCCCCTCTCAACAGAATCTCTCAAGCTTAACAGAGCTGCATGTTCTGCATAAAGCAGTTTCAATGAGTTAAAATGGGTTTTTTGTTAGTGGGGTTTAGGTTTTTTTGGGGGTTTTTTTGTGGTTTGTTTATTTTTTTAACACTTTCTGGATAGACAGAATTTTCTCTACCATTTTAGTCACATTGCAATTGTCCCCAAAGGCTTGACACCAATTTTTAGATTCCCACTTCTCTTCCTCATCTTGTAAGCCATTTTGCCAGGACAGTGTCAGCTTGGGCTCGCCATCCGCTGGCCAACAGCAGATGACAGTTGATGCCTGGCCAGCACAAACTGCCCCTTACCTATGTCTTGACTCCCAGGAGCCAGGAGCAGCCCAAGATTTCTGAGCTGTCTGCACAGCAGCAGCTTGCTGTGGACAATGCACAGCAGCCCAGCCCATTCTGTGGGCTGTCAGATGAGCCACACTGGAAAACCAAATGTGAATCTAGACATTACCATAATGGTAGCACAGGGAAATTAAGACTAGTGACGTTTAAGCATCCTAAAGGCAGCATGGAAAGCGTGGACTGCTCCAAGTTCAGGAATAATGAATACATTTCCAAATACAGAATGCTGAAGCCATGTAAGTGAGCAACAGGAACAACCAAATTGTCAGATTTCTCTCAGACTTCTCTTTTAAAACCTCCCTACAACATGTATTTCTTTGCAACACAAATGACTATGTCTGAATACACAAAATGACACAGAGAAGCAAAGGTCTAGAAAAATCAGATAGCATTTCCCTACCACAAAAGAATTGATCACCCAAGCTGTAAAACTGCGATCATCAAACAAAACACGAAGCACAATGTCACAGACACATACATGAAGAGAAGGAGAACAAGGGATAAATGCTTATGAAACAGCTGTATTTGCAGTCCTGAAGCACCTACAAACATGCAGCCTAATTTGCTGAAATCTGAACAATTTAACTAGACCTAAGCTAAATACTGCACTAATTGTAAATTCTGCCTAACAAAACCACCTCCCCAGGCCCTTTAAAAAAAGGCAACAGTAATAAAAACTATGGTCAATGGATACATATAATTTTTAGTGAAAAGAGAGATAACAGAAGGAGCTTTAAAAGCCACAGAATTCTATGAAACTGAATTTGCCACAGCCCAAGGATGAGCATACTTACACAGAGCAGAGGGTATTTTATAACACTCAATGCACAGCAAATGAGCATTCTATCAGTATTTATTTCAATATCTGAAAAAACTATCAATGACATTCCTCCAGTCAAGGTGGCCTTGTGTGAAAAATTTAAATAAATGTTTTCTGCAAGCTAATTATCTAAGTATAAACAGGACTTTGAGGACAGAAGGAGAGTATTTACATTTTCAACCTAACAAGGATCCTAAGAGGAACTTTCTGAATGCATCATGAATATTTTTAACACTGCAGCAAAGCACAGTGTAATCTGCAAGATATTAACATTTCATAAGCTCAATAATTTGAAATTGTTCTTTAAAATACACATGAAAGCATTCCCTATTTCAAATGCTATTACTACATATGGTTATTGAAACTTATCATGTCAGTCAACAGGATTTATCGGTATAATGCTAAAAGGAAATTAAAGACATGTAACAATCAAACATTAAATTTTTACAGTGAACCATCAGTATGCTCACAAATAAGAAACAAATTTGTTTTAATATTTAAGAAATATTTTTCCAATGGGCTTAAGTAACAAGAATTTTCATTTACAGCCTTCCTTCAGAAAATGTCACAATTACCATCTGAACAGGCGAAAAAAGAAAGATAAAGTTCAAATGCTGATTTCAGCATTTGTATTTCTCTGACATAGTTTACCTAAAGATAAAAAGTATCTTTAAAAAATGTCTCACAGGCACCCACAGTGCTCTTATTTCCTAATTTGACTACTCAGTTCCTAAACTACAGTAAATGAGCACAGCTTTCACTAATGGATTGCTATTAAAAATAAATCAGCAAAATAGGGCATTTATTTCTCCTTCCACACAGCTGGAACAAGGATACAGCGTTCTATTATGCAGCTAGTTGAAAGACAGATTTCAACCTCCACATGGAATTACTTACCCAGAAGCATGTTTCTCATCTACAGTTCCTTCAGCAGAATAGAAAGTTCTCTAGTTCAGCAATAAGTTGAGCAGGGTTTGAACTCGAGCTGCTGAGAAATACGCCTTGCCCCATAAAGCTGCTGGGACACTTCACTCTCATTGGTGAATGACGCCTCTTCAGACTATGCAGAACTGATGCAGAGACATGCAGTAGCTAGTGACACCTTAACTTGAGGTAACAAAACCGTAAAAAAAAGTTATCACTTCACTAAAGTTTTAAAGTTCCCTATTTTAACGTACCTGTCATGCAACTGGTTTTAAACTAGTTGCCTATCATTGACCAAGGGACAACTCCGTACAGAACTACTGCATTAGAGTAACACAGTAATACAGTGGACGAAAAGGTAAATTGTAGGTCAAATTCAAGTTTTGCAAAAGCGAATGCCCCATCTTTCCATAGTGTTTGATTACATCACAGCTGAATTTGTCTCCTCCAATATAAAAGACTTCCTTTAAAGAAACACCAGCAGGGAGATGTTTGGGATTTTTTTAAATCTGGAATTTTTTAGCTCAGAAGTCATCTAGAATAATAATTTGGACACGGAATAAAAAACATGTAGAATGCTGCTGCTGCTACTGTGGCAAGTACCTACTTCCACTAAATCCACCACAGACTGCTTTTGCACAATTAAAAATAACCTCTGCTATAAACAGAAAAAAACCCCACCTCTTCCTATTAGAGAAGCAAAAGGCACGCCATCTGAAACCTGGGATTCAAACCGTAGACTTCCAGCTGAAAGAGGTGCCCGTGCCCTGGATCCCTTTGCTTTGGGATGTGCTATGTCAGTACATCACAACTGGGGCCTGCACAGAACTTCTGACTCTTCAAAATAAGTTTTCCAAGAGTGTCCCAGTAAGGATACTTGGTAGAAAGAATCCTACTAAAAGAAAAAAATAAAAATCTAAGAGCATTAAGGGACAGATTTTTATCTGATGCAATTTGCAGTTGCAGTAATGTCTGATAATTCTTCATGGAGAAACTGAAGATTATGGAAGAAACCTTGTATACAACCGCTCCACTTCAGTGCTTTGCCTTAAATGTACAGAGTTAAGATTTACAGGATTTTCTTGTTTGGTTTTATTTTTGCAAAAGTGAAGGGATGGGAGGAGGAGTAGAAGAGGACTTTGAAAAGCAAACTGCTTGGAACAAACTTCCACATGGCTGGAAATACTAGACAAAATTTTTGTGAACAGATTAATTTTGTATCCAGTCCTCAATAAAACATTGTTCCAGTGACAACACTCTTCTCTAGGGTGTGACTATTGGTTACTCAAAACAGTACATATGAAATTTAAGCTTAATCTTATTTTATTCTACAACCTCCTACTCCTCATTCTTTCTACTAAAAGGGGGATCACTTTGATAATTACCTGTCAGCATGACATGATAACATTTACATGTCTTGAAATATTTGGTATTCTTGTCAAAAGTCCCTTTTTAAAAAAAAAAAAAAAAGTGGGGTGGGCATTGCTAGCAGTAACAATCACAGAAAAACAGTGGAAAAAATGAATCGTTTTTGACATATAAAGGCAAATAAAAATAAAACCCAATTAAGAATAAACCCCTCTGATTCTTAAGCAAATCTCGTGATCTCGGAAGATGTGACTCATTCCTGTTGCACACTTGGGACTGGCAACGCCAAACCTCTATGAAACTTTATGTGGGTTTTATATAGACTCACATGACTTAGCAAGATGACCAGTATTCCCAAGCAAATACTATGTTCTCTCATGCTGCCAGTAATACTACTACTTGTATTTTCTGTGATGTCTGAAGGATTTTTTTTTAAATTACACTGTTAACTGCAGAAGTGCATCATACGTTCCATAAGCATGTAGTACGTTTATGTATTACAGCAAGACAAAATCTCAAGGACTATATCCCGCCCTGAACTGGCAGGCATGCCTCCCCGACTCCCTCCACTTGTTCAATGACTGTAATGTGTCTTTTTTAGCAATGTTTGATAGTTCCTTGCTAAAGCCATTACAATGCACTAGCATGCTCAGGTTTAACCATGTGGCTGGTTCGATGCACTCTAGCTCTCTCCTATTTCCCTCTCCCTTGGAACAGCATATAACAGCCCATCTCACAGAAGACCAATCTTTGGTTGCTCAGCAAGGTCTTAAGCCTCACTAATCACCACTTTAATGTTTTAGCCTGCCCTCTAGCTCACAATGTGATCCCCAGGAAACAAGCAGATTAACTACAGAGCCCTCTTCCCCTCCCTTTAAAACAACTATTAACTCCCACCTATTCCACCAACACCCACCGTCCCAATATTTTGGAGATCCCTTGATTTTTCTTTTGTCCAAGAAGGTCCCTTCAGAGATCCCAAATCAGTGCTGCTACAGAACTAACAGCCCCTCCATACTGCCAGCATGATGGCCTCTTCAGCTATGTGGGTATGTGATACAATTGTGCAAGCACAAAAGGTACAAGCACAACAGAGACGTTGTGGGTGAGGAGGAAAGCAGGAGAGCACTTTCCTTTGGAGCACCAGTCTGAGGTGATCACACAGCTGTTGCATTATAGATGGTGCCAAATTGCTAAAGAAGCAACAACGGTAAGGATATGTGCTGGAAGAGAAAGAGGAGAAACAGTGGAATACAGAGTAGAAAGATGGGAAAAAAAAGGGCTTGAACACATAATATGTGAGAGAAGAATGGAATGAAAAGTCAAAATGTTATAGCAGAAGGCAGAGAAGGAGAGATGAAAAACGTCAAGGAGAAATTAAAGTTAAACTGGCAAAGAACAATCTCAAATGAAATATGACAAAAGCAAAAGTATTTTTTTCCATCCAAGGTAGTATGACATTCACTGCAAGTGTGGTACCTGTAACTACAAATCTAATTAAGGGGAAGGAAGAGAGCATGAGGAGAGAGCACACTAGGGCCATAGAACAACAAGAAAGGAAAGGCCTCTTGAGTAGGTTATCTGAGGGCAAGTACGCTCAGGTCTCATTCACAAGCAGCTCCTGTAGTTAAACAATGAAGAGCTGACATACAGCTCAACTGGTAAAACAGCCAGGTGGTATCTTTTTTTAAACTGAAGTTCATTCTTTAATTTTTTTTCCCCTTGTATTTTCCTAGCATCTTTCTCTCCTATGTGGAGGCTGGAGAAGTGGCATTTTGAGCATTTGTAATAGGTTATTTATTATCTCTGGGTAACAAGTTTTAATAGCAAACAAAAGTCACCTAGAATCCATCAACATCTACACAACACACGGCGTTTAGACTTACATTATTTTGATGTCCATTTTCTGTCCCCAGATTGCTTTGACACAGACAAGTCTCCCCAGCAGACTGCAATACAGCATGCTTATATTTTGGCTGATGCTCAGAACCTTGGAGAATTGTACTGTCAGGATGTGATTGAGGAAAAATAGACAGTGTATGTAGATGTGCTGTATTTTCAGCTTGAGCACAAAGCAAATCATCTTTCCAGAAACACAAAATTTAGCACTTCGGACTTCTGTAGAGATTAATGTCAAACAGCAATAATAGCACCCTGCTGTCAAACCCATAAGAGCCTTCTCTGTGCAGCCGTACTTGGATCTTCAGGTTTGGTCCTTTGCTTTTTTACGCACGAACTACACTTTAGGCTTGCTGTACCCATTCTCAAGGTTATATTTTCAGTGCTTCATATACTAGTGCCCCACAGAAGTGTTGCAGAAGTTTTTCCCAAAAGGGCAGTCTAGGAAAAATGAGCTGTAGCTACTAAACCTGGCAATAACATAGAAGTTTAAAAAAGGACAAAATTTAGTAGTTTAGGTTTGACCTTATTGTTATAGTACTACTCATCACAATTCTTAATCCTCAAGTTTGTTCATCAAATATTTTCACACATACATTTTGAGCAGAAGAATGCTACTGTTAGGATCTCAGCTAAAATGAGTATCATTAATAGCTCAATTAATTTATAACAATGATACATATGTGGAATATCACACTAATGAACTACAAGCACTCTTCAGAGACACTATTTTAAACCAATGGCTAGTATGCGAAAAAGACCTTTGTTCAATAAAAAAAAAATCCTACCTCTTCCTACCTCTTGTAATAAAAGGATTCACACTAGTAATCCAAATTTTATTAAGCATAGGGAGTACCAAATCACCCATACTTTGCTTTTAAAATTCAAGGCAGTAATCAAAGCAAGGCAATGTAACTTTGTCAGGAGAATACTGAAGCCCGGTCAAATACTCTGGGGAATCTGCACTCGAGTGGTATCCAATACATTTAATTAATACACTCCCCAAGAACCTCAGTTTGAAGGAAGAACACAGAAGTCAGAAGCGAGGTGGAATAACCTGACCCTAGTGTACTGGATACACAAGATCAGGCAGAAGATGTTGTCAAGCACATGTCCAGAGAGTAACAGTTAAATCCTTTTCTCACTAGACAAATTCCACAGGACACAAGGAACTCCCAAGGCTTCTAAGAAACTTCTCATAACAGAAAAGTGTTGAAGCAAAGGAGTTCAACTGCCTTCTTCTGGATCTTCTTCCCACATCAGGTTAATCACTTATATCCACGTGTGCCTGTACCTCCCATTACCTTAGCACTCTGTACCATGCTAAATGAAGTAGCTAAATAAGACAGTATTCCTGTTCCAGTTCATTCAGAAAAAGAAAATAGAATTATGTCATTACATTCCAGCTCCTTAGATCATAATTTTTCCCTTTGGTATGACACTCCACCATGACCTACAGTGCACCCTCAGAAATTACATTTTACCTTCAACAACTCCTCCTTGGACACAGGTGAGATGACAAATACATTCCCCTGTATGTGAATCTTTTATGGAGCACAGAAGAACTTCCATTCTTAGCAACCAGGTGTTACAGTGTTAAGACGTGCCTTTGTCATGGCAAGGGATGACGCAGCCATAAGAACTTCAGTGTCAATTTAATTCTCATAGACAAATTCTTAAATTTTTCTCCAGCCTCAAGGACCGCAACAGGTCCAACAGCTATGTAGCCCTCAAGACACTACCAAATAGTGACAAGAATACCAAAAGCCTGCCACTCCAGTTATAAATGCACAGTAAAACCTATTTTTGTTCAAGTCATTAATCACCATTGCCCCAACTCACTTGCTACTTTAACCCAAGAATTTGTCATTATAAGGTCCAGACAACAGCAAATGTTTAGGAGCCATTCCAGTAAGTAACTGCTTCACTACAGTTGGAAAAAAAGAGAACGACGACCTTATTTTCTGCTTTGGATTTTTCTGTTCCCAAGTACTGGAGAAGAAGATGTTTCCCATGCAGTATATCAGACCCCCTTAACTTTTCCTCTTTATCATGAGCACGCAGATTCTGAAAGACTCATCACCTTTCAGTTCTCAAACTCTGTTTGCATTGCATTTCTGTATAACCTTCAGAAAAAAATAGAATTAAAAAATAGTATATTTGATGGCAAAACTTTAACAGTCATATATATATGTCTTCCCCAGCTTTTGCTTCCAAAATTCAAATACATATACATTCATCGTAACATAGAGTTCCTAAATAATGTGAACAATAGGGAAACACAGAGCTTAAGCAGCTGCAAATTAGTCTAAAAAATTCTATAAAACATCCCTTGTTTATTTTTAATTATATGTATTACAATAATGCTAAGGTGTCAAACAACATCTGCCTCTAAGAGCTCTATATACACAAGCTAAGAAATAATTCCTTACCTAAGAGATTACAGTTCAAGTAAGCCACACAAATAAAGATATGTGACAAGTACATCAATTTTTATGTATAATGAATTTAAGCATCTGTGATTCTCCCAAAGTCAAAAAGAAAGTATGTGATATCTGGTCTAGTGGGAGGTATCCCCACCCATGGGCAGGGAGGTTGGAACTCGATGATCTTTAAGGTCTCTTCCAACCCAAACCATTCTATGATTCTATATTCTATGATTTACTTTGCTTTATAATAAGAAATATTCTCTACTGAGCATGTTCTATTCTGATAATTTTCTTTAATTCCGACGTCTTTATTAGAGTTGGAAAACAGTTATCCCATCACAACAGATAAACTCCAGTTACACTACTCCTGAAATATAATAATTTCTTTTTTTTGTACAAAGTGATGACACCATTAAACAAACAAACAAACCCCACAAAGGCTTAACAGTCCAATGCCATTTGCAAAGCACTTTGTTACTGTGGAAGAAGCAACAGTCACACTACAGAGATTCCCAAACTATACTGCAAAGAACTGCACAGGCAGGCTGGGGAAGCCTTTGTGCTTGAACAAAAGCATAAGCATTTTCGAGGAGAAAAGGAAGAGGAAAACGGAGCAGGGGACAGGGATTTGGGGTGCTGCAAGAAATTTCTACAACTTGGGCAGGAGGAATTATGTGGCATATGTTGATACTATACTGTCTGATTTCTAAGGAAAGTATTTGACTTCACTATCATGAATACCTTGAAAGAAACTTTAACTATCTTGAAAGCCACGCCTTTGACACTAGAAATATGAAAATACAGTAAAGGCTGCAAAGGAGAGGCGCAATGAAAAGTTCCATGCAGAGAATTTTTTGTCTTTTTAAATCAGCATGTTTCTCTCTGTTGTTAAGGGATAATAGATGTTAGCAAATTAACCATCAATTCATATGACTTAAAGAGAAGCAGAGTAGGTCACAGTCACAGAAATGTTAGATTCACGATTTAAAAAAAAAAGAGAAAGACACTTGCAGTGACATGAAAAAGTAAATTTAAGACAGCCCTCTGAGACGTTATTTAGTTTGGAAATACATTTGAATCCTTCCAATGACTCTAGGAAGCTTAGGAATTACTGAAAAGAAAAAAGAAAGAAAAACACGCATACTGTTTGCACGGACTAATACATCAAAAAGTTTGAACATAGGCAGGAAGTATCAAGACAATTTTACTAAGAATGAAGCCCTAAGAAACAAATGAGACATCCAGGTATATTATAATAGGGACTGACAGCTCAAACTGCGTTAATCCCCTGTTTTAAGGACCATCTCATAAAAATTATCCATTTGTCCTTTTCTCTCTCCCTGCAACATTTCAAAACAAAATTTTAAATTAAAAGCAGCAGCAAAGCAAAGACAAAAAAACATCTGATGAACTAATTTGTTTCATTTACATTTTTAAGGAGATGATGACACAGTGATCAATTTAAAGTTCATATTTTTGGTATGACAGGCATTTTTTGTAAATAATACTCAAAGTTGATGACAGCATTGAGCTACTGACTTGTCCAAATCTGTGCTAGTAATGGCCTCAAATTACCTTCTGATATTTGAGTGCTGAATTATGAAAAGAATAACATCCTGATGCAAGACGAAACAGAAAAAGAAATGAAACCATGTCAAGAAACACCATCCATGACTCACAGGCTACCTCATTAGGGGATCTCATTGGCAGACTTATCCAAGATATTAATATCTCTTTCTGTCCAGATTTAATTTCCCCCCCCCCCCCCCCGAATGGGCTTTTTCATTTAATGGCAGGACACATCAGAAGTTTCTACAGATGAAAACACTTCTGATAAAAGGCAGGGCTGGAAGGCTGTACAGTGTAGTCCTAACCTGGGTTTCAACAGGACCCAAGTAAGACACAGTGCAACTTCTTAGCATTCATTTGTGTTAATCCAGAGTTGTAAAACAGATGCTGAGAAGAGTCTCCTGCCTTCAGGGGCTGAGTTGCCTACCTGGCACCATCTGCAAAACACAATTTCCACCCATACTCTGTAAATGTGAAGTGAGATGTCTGTTCTTCTGTGGACTGTGTCTTGGCTCCAGTCTTCTCCCACACAGCCTCTTCAAGTTGGAAAGGTATTGCATGTTGCCCAGACTCCTTTCCCTTCAATCCTTCCTCTCTGTTGCTACTTTCTCAGTTTTCCTTTTCTTGGTCTTTCCATCTATCCTTTCTCTACTTCACACTCCAATGTGCATAACTATGGTGATACTGGCACCTCTTCCTTTGTTTTTTCTTCTTGCACATTTAATCCTTTTCCTCTTTGATGCTGCTTGAGTTAGCAGCTGTTTTTTTTTTTCTCTGAATTTGCACAATATCTCATTCCGAAGTCTCTGTTCCAGTAGTTCTGTATTTCTGCAATACATCAGATCAATGACACCCACTTCAGAGCCAGCTGGAAAGCTAGCACACTCTTGCATCAGCATAACTACGTTGCTGACTATGGGAAGGGAGAAAGATGCAAGGAATGGAGGGACCCAGCACATATATGTCCAGGTCACTTTGGACATGGAAGATGTGTGTAAGAACATGACCAAGGGCTCTGCACTGCATGGGGGGATAGTTTCTGGGGTCAGGCAGCTGAATTCCAGTGCAGCAGGACACAGACTGTTGCAATAAATTCCCTCTAAAGAAAATTGATGTGTATTACTCTACAGAAAGACCAGTTTCTCACAGCATGGTGACAAGTATTAGCTCACTTTTTTTTTCAGCCTTTGGTGTGAAAGCCAATTAACCTGCTTAACTGACACAAGACACAGACTTAATTTTTTTGGCAGCCAGCCTTCTCTTTCTACGAAGTCATCGAATTGTGTGCATGGGCTTTGCAGAGATGGCATCTGTACAGACACATTGGAACTAGAAGCAGATTTACGCCTGTTAAAATCCATCCCAAAAAGTTTGCAGGTTCACAGATGCACACAGTTGACTGTTTCTGAGACTCAGTAAGTATTTATATCTACTATGAATACAAGCATATGCTCCCAAAGCTGTGTATGAACAAGTGCAAAATATACAGAAGGTTGGCTGAAACTTTTGAGGCTTCAGACAGAAGAAGAAAAACAACTCTCCCCTCCCTGACTCCAGGAACAGTGCTGCAGCAGTGGCTTCACTGTTAGACCTCCACCTATACTATGCTGATGGAAAATACCATCAGTTTGTTCTGCAGATTCCAAAGCTAATAATTCTAAAAGTGTCACATGAATTCTGTAGGATATGTTGCTACGGCTCAATAAAAATCAGTGACATCTCAGAGAAATTACTTCATCTTGAAATATCATCTCTGAATCACATTATATTCAATAAGCTTCCACCACAGAAGGTTATTTGCAACATATACATGACATCCTCTCTTTCCAATCTAGATAAAATACTAATCTTGCAATTTTAACCTCTAAGCTTCTTATTTTATACCTTAGCTGCCTTTTATCACATGCACTTAGGTATGGTATTACCTCCAGGGCATCTAAGATGTTCTAGTTTTATCCCTTTGGGACAACTTGCTCACATAGCACATCCTTTCTTTAACAGGGTACTCAGTCAGCTCATCCAAGTTCTCCAGAGACATGTAAAGTACTGATAGTATTAAGTAAGGTTATTCCAGACACCTGTTATGAATTTCGAAGCAACCTAATTTAATTAATCATAGATTGAAGTCATTTGGATTTGCTCAATCAGAATGGCATGCATTTTCACCAATTTTCTTGAAACAATGTTGTACGTTCTTCAACAGATTCACAGCACTGCAGTCTGCCACCTTTTTGGCAAAGTATCAACATACTGCAGCACATGACAGGATGCAGATTTAAGCCCAGAAAAACAACTTGCGTTTTTAATTGTCATAAAGAAAACAGATAAGCATCACAACATTTTTAATACAACCAACATGCATATGCATATCTTTAGAATATAATTCAAATTGGTTTCTTTCAATAGTGTTATTATCTAAATAAAAATATCAGAAGTACAAAGCCACTGGACTAATCTTTTCCTAATCTAGTGATTGTTCCTGGGGGCTATTTCACTATATCTGCCACTCAATCCCGTTTCCAAAAGCACTGAGCCTCTGAAATTATACAGAAGCCAAAAAAGGCTGCAGATACTGTGTCCTTGGAAAACTGGGCCAGCTGTCTGGGACTTGTAATCCTTGAGCTTCACCTCAGTTCAAGTCTGAGGTACCCTTAAAAAGAAATCACAACTCAAGATCTCTTTAAATGAATGGTACCGAACCACAACAATTGCAATTACACCTGCTTATACAGTACTAATTTAAGCTGCCATGACAGACCATTTTCCTAATAAAAAATATGGGCAAGACCTACTAATGTGGATGAGGCTTACCTCTGTCCTACTTGCAAACAATACTACAAGACAGATTTTTGTTGAGCAAGCAAGTTCACTGGGGAAGTTTTATGTGTTGCCACACAATGAAACACAAAAAATAAATATTCAGGAACAAATGAACTAAAACCAGCTGAATGAGATGGACTCCTCAGTAGAGACAGTACCTCCTTTAGACACAGAACCTTTAGGCAACTAAAGTTTAATGGAAATTAGAGACAATTTACATTGTATTTTAAACATACAAAGGTTTTTTTTGACTCTTTCCTTGAAAAAGCACTCTGGATAAATCAAAACTTCAGATGAAGTCTTGCCATCAGGTCTCTCTTTCCCAATGTACCAAATTATTCCTAAGTCACTCCCCTCTTCCCTGTTATGTCTGGCCTCTTTGGCTCAGGAGAAAAGTGATGGAGATCACTCAATATTTTCTGGTTTAACAAAATCATAAGACTTGTGTTCTTAAATAGAGAGCATAAAGTTTAGAGAAGCAGGTTTTAATTGACTTCAGCAGAGGAGTCAGTTTTTGAAGTCTGCTCATTTTGATACCTGGAAAATAAAAGTTACATAATAATGAATGTCAATATATTTAAAACAACAAGCTAACTTATGTCTCCTCTAGCAACAAATTATATAATAAATTTATTATATAAATAGAAATGTTTAAATTATATCAATGATATAATTCCCTTCCCTCCTTTTGTTTGTTAAATTAAATATGGACAAATTCCCATACTGTTCTCATGAACTACTCAAAAAATCCTCGAGCCAGAATCAAGCATTTGATAGGATCCCAGTGGAGAAAAACTCTTATGTCCACCCCCAGTTCTCCAAATGCAAATCAACTACTGCACAGAGATCAAGATGCTAGCAAAAATGAGACTACAGGACTTGTTAAAAGCCCTACTGGGTAGCAGATGGAGCCAGCACCTGCCTACAAATCTAACAAAGGTGAAACTAAAGCCTTCTGTTCACTTTTCTTTACATTTTTCTTTAAGTTAGGCTGGTGAAGAAGTTAAGCATGCTTTAGAGTATGAATTTGGGATAGAAGTCAGCCACTTCTTGTTTCCCCAAAACTTCTGACTGGTGTAGCAACTACCTGTAATTCAGCCCTGCTATTCTGTGGTCCGCACTACTTCATGACAACTTCAGGTCACCACTTGGGTGGCCTTCTGCTTGCCTGGGATGTTCCCCTCAGGTGTCAGGCAGACACGACGAGCATCTAGAAATATGACTGCACAGAGCAGCCTGCAAGGCTAAATCACACTAGCTCATTTTAAAGGCAGATTAATAATGGTGGACTGTATTTTTAACCTCATTTTCACTTCCTCCTGCAATATACAGAAATATCTGTATTGTCTGGGAATGGATTAACTGGGTAGTTGGGGCTTGCTGTCTGCACTATGGTATTGGCAATTAAAATAACTACCTTAGGAAATGCCTTCACTTAGTGAAGGGGCAGTGGGAGAAAGTAGCTCATCTGCTCCCAACCCATCCACAATTATTTAAGAAGCAGCATATTATCATACTATTCCTGTATTTTGCACATATTCCTAGGTCACCGTGCCTATTGGTCTACTGAGCATGTCAGGTATATTCTTTCTGATCCAATGGAAAAATTTAATGGGTGCACAGTAGTTAAGCAAACTTAGTACAAGATGAGCAGAAACCGTTGATTGTAGGATAATTTAGCCTTAGATTTCCTCTTCTCCATTTCCCATTCTTTAGAAAAAAAGTAACATTTTTTCTAAAGATTTTTCTTCAAAAAATTCACTCCTTAGAGAGAAACTTGAGAAAGAATAAAACTGACTTCAGTTTCTTATTTTAAAAACTGGACATCTACAGAAAACAAATAACATCACACACACTGGTAAATGAGCATTTAGTTTGGCATCTCAAATCATTAAAAATATGTTGTATATGAGAAAATAACCGCCTTAGAAAGAAGTATAGGTTTCAAGATGTTTATACACAAAGCACAAAGAAATGTATAAAAGACAGTTCACAGAAAGGAAAAGGCTGTGTAATTAACTCAATATCCTCAAATCCTACAAGCCAAGAACTTTACATCCTTCAAAACCAGTGGGAAGAATACAGACCAATATCAGTCTTATCCCAGAACATATTCTCTCTTCAGTAAGTTAAACTGCACAGGGCAGCAATTCTCAAATACATCACAAGAAAGAGGTGGGTACCTCCTTAACCTGGAAAAGGACCTTTACAGAAAATTCTTGTCCTCTTTCAAAATAAATTGGACCTGCAGCCAAGCAATTGTCTCCCATCAGTGTAAATAAACAAAGAATAACAGCAATAGAACTGTGAAATAGGAATATTTCTACATTAAGAAATCAGCAAAACAGTAATTCAGTATTTTATTCTTGCAAATCTCTGAACAGGTTCACACAAACACTCTTCTGACTACCCCTGCCAAACAGTCTACATTCATTTGTATCAGTCACCATTGCTGGCCCCTGACAAGAGAAAAACTGACTAATGAGACAAGTGTTGCTTTTGTACCAGAGCCAAATTTGGATCTCAACTGAAACTTGAGATGCAAAGAGCCACAGCAGCTTTGTCTCAACCCTTCATATAACCTTTTATTTTCATAGGGGAAGGCTGACCAGTAGCACAGTTACATAAAAGGCTAGCACTGAAATACATCTTCTTGCAACCTCACATCTACTTTTTGAGGAAGACTAATATGCTAGTTTTTTCTTACAGAGAAATGGACATCTTCTATCAATAAGAACCCACATATAAAGAACAGAATCAAATAGAAACCATGTCAGATGTTACTGGCTGTGAATCCAAACACAGAGAGACTGCAGAGCAGCAGAACAAGCACTGGTCATTTCAATCACTTTTGAAATCTCAGTATGAAACAAAACTATGTTTAATCTTAATGGATTAAGATTAATCTTTAATCCTGAATCCACAGGGGCTTTATAAGAAAAGACAGAGATGTGATCATCCCACTCGACTCAGTGCTTGCCAGGCTGCACCTTCAGTACTCTGTACAGTTCTGATCCCCACAAACCAAGAAAGACGTGGACATACAGGATAGGTCCAAAGAAAGGCCTTGAAGATGATCACGGGGCTGGAGAAGAAACACTGTGAAGAAACACTGAAGAACCTGTGAAGAAACACTGAAGGAGTTGAGTCTTTTCTCCCTGGAAAAGAGACGGCTTAGGGGGGACCTCATCACAGTTATTTCAGTACTTATAGGGCAGCTACAAAGAGGATGGAAGCTCTTTCTTCACAAGGACCCACATGAAGAAGACAAGGGGTAATGAGTGCAAGTTTTATCTTGATACTAAAAAAAAAAAACTATAGTGAGATCAACCATTCCCTGGAACAACCTCCCAGGGACATTGCAGAGTCAGCATCACTGGAGGCTTTCAAGATGAGACTGGATAGGGTGCTAGATCACCTCATCTAGGCTCCCCTTCCCAGGAAAGGTTGAACCAGATGGTCTTTTTAGGTCCCTTTCAACACAGGCTGTGCTCCGATACTATGATTAACCAGTTTTGCAAGAATATGATATGTTAAGGATTATAAGTATACATATGTATGTTGATGATGCCAAAAGACTTATAAAAAAATCAATGCAGTAAAAAA
Source organism: Pterocles orientalis (assembly GCA_011057875.1). NCBI lineage: Eukaryota > Metazoa > Chordata > Aves > Pterocliformes > Pteroclidae > Pterocles > Pterocles orientalis. Next base: position 183,055 of record WKFP01014934.1, on the reverse strand, counting down.
ACAAACCTGTGTTCACAAGAACGTTAAATTAACATAACACAATATTATCAAAGACCTTCTCTCTTATTCACCCTTTTTCAAAACAGACATTAGAACTCTGTGATGACTTCCACAATTCTCCTTGTACAATGTTTCTTGCTTAAGCCAGTTCCAAGTCACAGCCACTATTTGGAGCACAGTTCATTGAAGATCACAGTTTTACCTAGTAATAGAGAGAGATCTAAACATACAATTCCAGAGGATAAAAATTGTATCAAGAAATCTCATGAAATCAACCTACTGCTAACAGTCACCTGCAAAATCCTTGTAGACTATGTGAAATGACTAGGAGTCCGTTCTTTGTACACAACCCTGAGAGATGGAAGAACTATTGTTCTCATGACTAAATGATCACAACTCGAAATATGGGGACTTAAAATTTTCAAGAAATAAAAATTCCAGAAATGACCCAGTTAAGAGGTTTTTTAAAGACCTCTGTTGCCGCATGTATTCTCTGAATCTCCAGTGTGAAAGTGACATAAAAAATCCACTTTTATATTCAACTAAAGAATATTATACATAATATCAGGGTTTGGAAAGAATATGAAATATATGACATATTTAATGTCTTTAGCTTCAGTTTCTGAAATGAGAGGTGAAATACACATAAAAAAACCCCACTATGGTTTGTCAGGTTTGGTTTTCTCTCTTATTGTTATAATATTGACAAGAAAGTGCTTGTGGATTATAATTAGCTGTGATAGCACTAACACTGTATGTTCTGTGCTCTTCTTCCTCAGAGAAGCAGATAACAATAGCCAGGCAATACTGACTGGAATCGAGCTCATTACCATTTCGCGTAAGACTGGTGTCTTATTATGAAATTTATTCATGAGTTTTACAAACAGAAAGGTCAAATCCCAAATTCTTTACTCATCTTGTACCTCCCATTTTTGTGTTGTCTATCCAGAAAAAAATTAATTTGCCAGAATAAAGCTGTTACCTATTTTCAGTATAATACATTACTCTGTCAAGTTCTTTCCTCTTTCCTACCTTACTCATGTGAAATTTATTATTGCAATATTGGTTACAATTTTTACTTAAATAATTTCCTCTCTGTCACATATTAAGATAAAGCAACATCATAACAAGACAGACCATAATAAAATGTCAGCTGATTCTCTAAGACCTCTACAACTGTTTTTAACTCTCTTCTATGCAGATGAGAGCTATCACTAGCACTCAAATGAAAAAAAAAAAAAAAGCATAAAAATAAGTTGTGCTAAATGATACTAGTTCAGGAAATGAGAGACTAGTCCATTAATACAAGAATCTACCTTAAAATCTAGACACAGCCTGCTGCTCAGACATCTTCAAAAAAAGAACCGAGTGAAGATTGAGAGACTGGCTTTCAAACATCTCTACTATGATAACATGTAAGAGGTCAAGTGTTTACTCGTCAATACTGTTAAAGCTCCATGTTAACACTGCTCATAATCATTGGAATTTTCATATAGAAGCCTCTACACGTTATTAAGCTCACTTGAACTAAACCAAAAATTATTGTAAAAATGTAAGCTTTTTTCCCCCTTTATACTTCTAGAAGTTTGTTGGGTTGTTTTTATTTTTGTTCCTTGCCTGTACAAAACATAGGACATGCTTAAGCATGCTTAACCACCTTGCTGAAGAAGATTCTAACGTAAGTTCCCCAGAGCTGACATATTTACATAATTTAAATTGTGCCTCTGAGCAGCCTGGTTTAGTGGCTGGCGGCCCTGCATATGGCGGGGGGGTTGAAACTAGATGATCACTATGGTCCTTTTCAACCCAGGCCATTCTATGATTCTATGATTAAAAATTAGAATTAGGTTTATTTCTTATGGATTTAAAATATTTTATATATAATTATATATTATGTAATTTCTGTGTTCTTCTCAACTTCTTAGTAAGAAAAATACACTTGGTGGTTTAACATAATTTCCCCTCATCCTTATTGACTTGAGAAATTTTTCATCAGGAAAGCAAAAAAAAAATGGTAATTAAATATGATAACTACAGCTCTGGTCCTTTTTGTTGGCTACAAGTTTGGGAATCAGAGCTGCTTTTACATATTAAAGTAGCTGCTGAATTAAAAACCTGCTATCTAACATCAAATCTTTTGAATGGGTAAGGGTAAAATATTTTAAAAAGTTTTCCCATAATACCAACTGGCAAAAATCTTAATTATGCTGAAACTATAAGATCTGTTTTGTCTTTTTTTTTTTTTTTTATTGTGAATCTTCACTCTGAAACAGTTGTTTGGAAAACTGCTATTACATTATTCTTTGGTGCCTCTTGATCTTATGCAGACTGCTCTGATAGTTAACATTTACAAGAGAGCAACCACCTCTTCATCTATAAAACACCCAGCACCAAAGTTTTAACCACATTATGTATGAAGGTGAAGTTCACTATACCATGCGGGAACTGAAAATTGCGATGTATCTTAACATTAGCTACATTAAATGCTGCATACTCACTTTTATGTCTGGATTTACAGAACCTGTGACGATTTTAAAATCAATCAATGATCTGTCACAAAAGATCATTTATTCAGATGATTCTGCAGCCGTACTTTCCCAGAAGTAGAACGGCTTCCTCAGTAGATAAATGTATCCACAGGTACGCATAGACGTATTCTGCCTTAGGAGCCACGAACGCCACCGTGAGAAACAGCCTGGCTTTTATATCAATAAGACCCCACTCCCTTTTTCTCCTCCTCCTCAAAATGCAGCTTCATCAGGAATTTCTATTAGGTAAGAGTAAGTACAGCTGTTGTAGTTCCAGATGTCTTCCAGATCATAAAGAGAAACATTTAATTTAACACAGATGAACTACATTTCAGTCTTACCTAGATGATATGAATACAGTGTTTTCACTGATTCTACACCCATGCAAATTAAAATACATAAAGATTCAGAGATGAACAAAACTTTAAGAGTCTGGTTTTCAGCTCTCCTTTCCTTTCTCCTTGACTGGAGACAAACAGGACTGTCCTGCAAACTCTTCAGTTGAGTTTAGAAACCATTAACTCAAACTACAAGGTCATCAAGATAAGAATAAAATCAATAGGCTTGTCCTTCTAAGCACTTTTCAGATGTGGCTAATAAGTCTACAGCACATTCTTTACCACACTGGTTCCTTTTTCATTCAAATATTTACCCTGGTTGCAATTTAACTTACAGTTTGCTTTGTAAGGTGTCAGGGTTTTGACTACACCACTATTTCTTGCATCTGGTGGGACTGCACTGTTGTAAGCCCTTGCTCAGTGTACACAGCATCCCAGTCAAGCTTGGGTAATGCACAGCTTGCTGAAGAGAATGGGAAAATAATGCTCAAATAATGGAAAACAGCATCTGGATATTATAGTTATGACCACCATTACAAGCCAGAATTAAAGCCTACACTAGGTTTGATGTTAATTCATTAAATACAAGTGCAGAAATTGGACTCTCGACATGCAGCCAACGATGACTGCTCCTGAACAAACCCACTGCACAACCTGAAGGAGGGGCTGGACCCCAGGTGCCACCAAAACTTGCATACACGAGCAACTGGTAGGAGAGCCCTCAGGAGATGATGACAAGCACTAGCATAGATTATGTTTATATGCTGAATAGTAACTTTTAAGGCCCTTTGCAAAGCAGCCTCTTTACCCCCCTTGGCAATCCTGCCAATAATGCGAGCATCAACTCATTCGTATCCTACAAGTAGATCACTCCTTATGCCACCCTGACACTGGAAATTGCTTCTAATGGTCAACCTGGTTTGCCATCATAAATGTTTTAATGGATTATTTTAAAGAAACTGTCACCTCCTAGTAGCTAGGTAGGTGGTTTGTGAGGGGATTAACATTTAACCTATCTTTGCTGTACAGTTTGTGAAAAAGCAACAGCACTCCATATCTGGGCTACGTAACCATCAGATGTTTTCTACAAAACCTTTAATTTGGCCTATAATCAGATTCCTTCCCTCTACCTGTGATCCCACACTTCCTGGGCCTGGTTTGATAGCACCCTGTGAATCAGGAGATCATTTCTGTCGTGTGCCCTCTGCCACCGGGGAGCCTGCCACAGCACAACCCTGACTGCCAAAATGCAAAAAGAACACACAACATTTTTACCAAGATACTGAAGCTACTGTCATGAACATGAGATACCAAAAGCAAGAATTTGGGGGAAAAAAATGAGGAAAATTTAACAGATACAGTCAGATGTACAAACTTTATCTAACTCAAAGTTGTTTTCTTTACTTTGAGGATTCCTCCCATCCTTTCAATAGCACATAAACTGTAATAATGGAGTGCCTGCTTAATTTCATGTCATTTACTTAAGTGCGTGTAAAATAATTCAGAAAGTATGCTACACAAAGGATACTAACAATCTCAGTAAATTCAAATGAAAACATTGCATAATGTATATGAATAAATTCATATTGTATTTATATAGGGATGCATATAACGTGATAAAACCAACATTCCTGTTTTATCCAGGAAGAAAGTGATTTCCAAGAGCAATAACTTCAAGGGAAACTTTTTTTTAGGAATAAGAGCAAAGAAAGTTTCTAAATGTGATGTAATTCTCATCAGCCACATACTAACTGACTACATAAATCACAGAATCATAGAATCATTAAGGTTGGAAAAGACCTCAAGGATCATCAAGTCCAACCGTCAACCCACACCTTACAGAAGTAATGATTTAAATTTTAGTACCATAATCACAAAACCTGCAAATGTTTATTGACTAAATGAAATTCCCCCCCAAAAAGTGCACCTAGCATTGTAAGGATTCAAAGCCTTATGAATGTTCCAGGTTCAAAGGAAGTGGAAAGAAGAAGAAAAAAAAAGCTGCTACTTTAAGAAATGTATACTTTCAATAAACGTGAATGCTATTTATTGAGAAAAGAGGATGATTAGGAAATATTCTAGAAAGTGTGCAAATACAATTTCCTCACATGGTATGTAGATGTCGATATATCTTAGCACAGGTGCAGTGATAAAAGCAGCATCCATCAATGCTACACAGGTTATTCGCATCAATTCAGAGCAGATGCAACACTTCTTATTTCAACATATAATGCAACCTTCAGCAATGAAGTTCCCTTGCTTTCTTTTGAAATTATTCAACACAATAAGACTGGATAACAGCTAGGATAAATAAACCTTCAGGTTTATAAACCAAAAATTTTAGGTTTTATCACCCAATTTCAAAACTGCTATGTAACTAGAGAAGAGAGAAAATATCACCTGAATTTGGGTAGTACTGCCTATACTTTAGACACTCTAATACAAGTCAAGGTTTATTAAGTATTAAAAATCCAAAATCTTCTAAACTACTGTAGAAATTCAATCTACTCCTTTAGCCTTTATTTATTTATGCAACTTTACTAAATGAAAATAGACAGAATCTAGAAACACATTAAAAGTCATTCTCCATGAACTGTGTAGAGCTTAATCATATCAATACTTCTTCATATAGTTATTGATGGCAGCACGTTTCAATAAAATTGCATGTAAGAGTATTACTCAAAAACATGTAAGTAGTCTATCAAAGCAATAAATGCATAAAAATGCTCAGAATCAAGAGAATTAGCTGACTGATGCAGGTGCTACAATCTGAGCAAAGTTACAGCAATTCTAAGCCTTCTCCAATCACACATGACACATCGAACACACCCAATTTTCCACATCTTATGAGGATTTGTCAATAAAAGCTGGAGTACCACACTGTGCTCGCAGAACTTGCTTCAGTGTTTGACCTTGCTCTGATGTACAACCCCAGCAGTACCCAGTATCAGTGGTGAAGCTCCAGAGTACAAGACATTGCACTAGTTTTACTGCCTTTGAGTCACTGAAAAGCATGCTTAATCACAAATCTTCAAGACAGTTACTTAAAAACTTAAATTTAAGATCTCAAGTGCTCTGTTGGATTGCAAACTCAACACCTTGCCAGATTAAGTCCTTGCTGAAACCCAAATGTATGATGCTTTGTTTAACCATTAAACTGTTATGTATAGCATGAACTATCATACAAGTTTACCTTGAGTTTTCCTGGATTCTATAGTTTTAATATCCATATTGCTGATAGGAATCTTCAAAAGGCTTTCAGTGAATACTTTTTTTACCCCAACCCAAATAAGTGCATTGCATGTTAACAGACAAATAGAAGCTCATATTATTATGCAAGAAACACAGGGTTTTTTTAAACACGGATTTTAAGCCAACATACCCTGTGGTATCACATTCATCTAATAAAATTATCATATAGTAGTTAATGTAGTCTATCACAAATGATTATAGCTATTGACTCAAAAATCAGGACCCAATTCAATCATAATGTATAACCTCACATTATACAGGTTTCTGCCAATTTAATATTCATACACCAAGATATCTTAATGTTTTCCACATGTGTTTGAAGACAGTTCAATCTGGCTAAAAGCACAAGTTTCAAGCCCTTCAACTCAATTCTTTGTACACTGCCATCTCAAACAGGGAAATCAGGAACACATTTCTGGAGTGGAAACTGTTTCAAGACTCCCACTGGATAAAACAAGAGAGCCACAGAAACCTTCCCAGAGGTGTGCTCACTAGAAAGCAGCTTGGCAACAGGCAATTTTACAAAACTCTCAAATCTCAAGAGGCTGAAATGCAGAATTCTAGATGTGGGACAAATGGATTTGCAACTCCACCTTAGAGGGATAGAATTTAGAAACAAATTAATTATGGCAGTCAGTATAATGTAATGTTTCTTCTTGTGTAACAGCTCAGGCAGGCACCATACTTTTGTATGATGAACGTGGAGTGATTCAGCTTGGGTTTCATGAAGTGGCAACTTGATCGCAGCTATGCTGGAACATTTTATCACAGATCTAATTTTGCAAGTGGTAATTCTCCTTTGATCAGTTGCTAAGTTGAGAAGATAATTGAGGAACAGTGAATATCGGGAAGCAACTATACAGAACATGTTCAAAGTACAAACAAGCTATGTAAACAAGAGCAGTTCATCTTTAATAAACTCAGAATGGCAGTACTCACTATAAACGGACTAAGTACCAACAACGCCACCACAGCATGCTAATCATGTGCACACACTTAAACAGCCATTGGTGGGCTAAGCTTAATGATATGTCAGAAAAAGTATTTGAGGAATAGACAGCAACACCTGCCACAGATGCAAATCAGCCTACCCAGCTTCTATTTTCAGCAACATGGTGCTTAACTGCTGCATTAGGAAAAGGCAAAAAAAAAAGTTTGTTTTTGTGAACTATGCAGAATGCTAAAATATCTATTCAAAACAAATAACCTAGGCAGAAAGATCGACTTAAAACAGTGGATAGAAATGCAGGTTTTATTTGGCAGCATGGAAAAAAAATGAAAAATATCAAAACACACATCGTTTCACACAGGGAGAGAAGCTCTACAATCTCTTGCACTTGAAGAGATGCAGAAAAGCCTCTATCCAACATACTAAATATGAAAGGCAATCACTGCCTTTACAAATGCAGCTAAAGACCATCTTAGTCCTTCAGAGCATACAGGCACCATGAAGATGCACAGCCATATCCACTCCCTCAGTTGATGTCATCTTGTTCACAAAGAATACTATTTGGAAAGAATTTTCCTAATTGTATATATGAGTTTGAACCTCCCTCATGATGCTGACAACCATAGCCAAATCACCATTCTCAACTGGCAAAACTGGAAGTGACTTCAATGGTTGATTGGGGCCACAAAGGTTACTGAAAAAAGAAAAACAAAAAAAACCAAAAAAACAAAACAACAAAAAAACCCCAAAATGACACAAAACCACACAAAACAAACCCAAAAAACCCCACCAACCACAATGCCACAAACAGAAGACACAGACACACTCAGATTTGTTATACCTAAAGCCTTCCCACACCACACACTAAAATGTATCATGTACCTTTATGAATTTACTTCATAAAACTTTCCTTGCAGTTTCCTGCTGTACACAGGAATGAAGAACTGAATACAAAAAATGCTCAAAGCATCTCAAAGTAATTCTAAGAGCATTCAGTATGACAGTTATAAGGAGTGTACATCATGAACAGAACACACTATAATTTTATGCACACTTGTTTAGCTTACATATCAACAACCAAAAAGTAACTAGCAAACAATTCTTGGTTGGTAGACAAAATTGTAGTTTTAGTTTTATTTATGGTTACAACATACAATTGGGAAAAAACCTGCTTATTTTGAGGTTACCCTCGAAAAGCATCGTTATTTGAGTTAGTCAAAGACCCAAACTTTTGACTTTCAAAACACTTCCAGATGTTCCTTCAGAACGATTTATTTTTAGTAGTTTATGTTAATGTTACAATAAGCTGGCCATATTTTTGAACAGCTGTAATTAAGTTGCCCTAATATTTTATGAAAGTTATCCAGGCATTACATCACTCTCAGTGACTTTAACTAGCATATCTTTTCCACTCTTGCTAGACTCTGTAGTCCTGAATTTCACATATTTCCAAGCATATTTCCTCTGCTTAGGTATAACAGGAAGTAAACTGAATCCTATCATAGAATCATAAAGGTTGGAAAGGACCTCAAGGATCATCAAGTCCAACCGTCAACACAACTAACCAAATAATTTATGCTATCATTATGAATACACACAACTCTAAATTAATTGTAATTTGCTGAAATCATCTGTCACTGCTTAGATGACCAATATAGTGCTTCTCTGCCTGCCTCAGTTTTGTACTTTGGAATTATCTTCAGTTATTTCTGAATTCTACATGTCTGTATACTACATACAGAATATATGTCACTATAACAGAGCATACATTGAAATGCTGCTGATTTAACTCATTAGACAAATGACTAATAACCAAATCATTCTCACAAATCAAATAATGGTTTGAACAATGGTTTTAATAATAGATTAGATAATTTCTTTATTCTTGAAAGCCCAGTTATGAAGAAATAGGCCTTGAATCAGTTCCACATGCCCATAAAACTGTGTGCAGAACTTGATTTTTTTAAATTTTTTTCAGTTCTGTAATAGTGTACTCTGCTTATTTCAAATATCTCCTTGGGATAAGTTCTTGCACTCAGGTATTTCCTTGAGTTATGTTCACGTACTTTAAGTGTTTTCGCTTTCAGACGTTGCTCAGGACTTAACTTCCCTTTTCTGTTTTTTTCATTATTGAAATGTTTAAAAGCATTTCAGAAGTTTCCTGTGATATAATCTTTAACACCTCCTATAAAAATAGTAGAGTTTTTCTTTATCCATGCCCTTTTCATACAACCTAATATTTGAAAGAGCTGTGTTCTTCTTAGAACTGTTTAGATCTTATTTTCTTTTGGTGTATGAGGATTTATTAACTGTGAAATATTTTATTGCCTTATTTACTGGCTTCAGTGGCCCATTCTGGGAAAGTAGGCAGATTAGCTACAGGCACCCCTGAAGACAACGATGTTAATGACTCCAGCTGATGTTCCTACTTTTCCAGCCAATGGAAATGTGAGCCCTGTTCCTGAAAGCAGCATGCTTCCTGAAGCACTGCCCCAGCTCACTCCAAGTACTCACTATCTGGAGCAAAGCCAGACATACACCCCGGCCTGCTTCATAAAACTGTAGAAGACTACACTCAGTCACCTAACAAAGAAAAAGTAGTCCTTTATATTTTCCATAAACAGGACTACTCAACACAAAACCAGGTTCTTTTCAAGGAAGTGGCTTAAGACAAAGATAGTTCCATAATAGGAAAATAAAAATCAGAATTAGTATATTTCTATAAAACCTTTCATTTAAGGATCTCCAAGTCACTTCAAGCCATCAATTCACGGAGCTTTTCAACATGCTTTTCCTTTGTTCACATAGCACCAAAAAATGAATGTGCAAACTTTTGCTCAAAAATTTGACACACATAAAGCCAAGAAAAAAATATTTTTAAAAAACTGAATGTTTTGGAAATGGTTCAGCTGCGCACATCAGAGAACTCCTTAAAAGTTAAACTTCCTTCACCTAGCACCATGAAATCAGCCATTCAATTATCAAATAAACAACTGAAAAGATGAATTAATTCAACTAATCCTTATGACTAAGAAATTCAATTTCCCCCTTAAGCACAGAGAAATATGTGCCAAACTTGAAGGAAAACATCCTGTTATTAGCTCCTTCCAGTTACTGTACCATCCTAGATGCACCATGAAGCCCTATCAGCAGTCATTCCAACTTCCTTGACAGTCCCTTGTAGATACTTGCATTCTATTTATCTATGATATATAGACCAAATGTTTAACACCATCACGGCATCTCCTAATCAAAAATTAGCTTAACAGCATTTGAAAAATGAAAAGAATGAACAGGCAGTGTACAAGGACACTGATTACAGTGAGCAGCTTACAAAACCTCTGAATTATGCAACTGCAGATCTATATTTCTACTGAAATATAACAGAAGTTTAAGATTCAACAAGCATACCATTTGGGCTCTCTGTATTTAACACTGAGGACTTGGGTCTCTTTCTGCCTCATTCTTCATAGCCTGTTAGACCACATGCTCTATTCCTGAGGGTGGCTCATTGATTAATTTTTCCTTTTCAAAAGCAAATGCCTTCATGGCTGAGTTTTACTTATAAGGCATGGAAAGAAACAATTAGCAATTTGTATAAGGAAAACCACCACATTTTTATAGCTGTTTCCTTAACACATCAGCTACATTGTGTTCAGCCCAGTTAAAAAACAAAAAACACAAACAATCCTACCCAAGCCAGACTGTCCTACAGGAAAACACAAGTTCAGTATGCACAAAATGTGTTAATCGTCAAGAAGTCATTCTGCTTGTTCTTGTTCATACATTAGCCTTTTTTCTACTATGATATAATGAAGTGTTGCCAAAACACACACTCACTTTCATGAGAAACATCAAGAAATAATTTGACTTTAACAGAGTGATTGTTTCTAGATCATTCTCTTCTTCCAATGTGCTCTACTGTCTTCATGCATTATGTTCCAATGCAGATTTGAAAATTTTGGGGAAAAGTCTCTCCCATAATTCTGTACAAGTCTAGCATAGTAAAACTGTGGACCTTAAGACATGCCTGCAATACAAATAATAATTCAGTTAATTACTATAACATAAAAGACAACAAGCTCTGACTAAAATGCCTCTCATTTGTAAAGATGATCACGACTAGGCCTATACCAAGGAAAGGCTGAAGTGTTTTTTTTTAAACAACCAACAGCAGTGTAATCTAAAATCTTGTTTGAAGTTTCTTTTTGCTACAAGCCTATATTGAACAACTACATTCTTTTTTTCAACTTGAAATTAAGATATACAGTACCTACGTATGTAAGATTCCTTTATTAGGCATTCATTGCTATGCAGGTATTTTTCATTATAATTCACGGTAACAGGGGGTTTTTTTTAATAAAATGCCTTTTAAAAAGCCTCCATGCTCCACATTCTCTCCAATTCCTATTAACATTTTCATACATTTTCATACCCTATGGTAAGGCTGACAAGGAGCAATGTAGATTTGACAACCAGAAGCATAGGAATCTAGCAAGAAATTACTATGCAAATGTGTCTGTGAGAAGATAACATTAATAAATATTTGCTGATGGGCCTTTTGCTCCAGTAGTTGGCACATTTATAATGAAAACTTAACAGTAGTTTAAGCCAAATATAAGAAGCTTCAGATGTACATGAAGCTGATGGATGGCAAAAGGGAAAAACACTTCTATGTGTTTTCATCTTAGAGGAACTAAGCCAAGCTCACTACCTCAGACGAAAATATTTTCCTTCCAACTTCTTAAATTCTATAAATGTTTTATTTACCAAAAAATAAGTCTTTTTGTTCAGCAGTTACTAGCAGCTTCCAAAACTGCGTTTCGAAATACTCAGATACTCTCAGAGCTGAAACATGAAGCAGGATAGGCAACATTAAGGCCTGAATGGTTATCTATTAAACAGCCTTTATAAATGTTAAACATAAGTTACTTCTGCAGCTAAAGAAACATAAATTACAGAAAAGCATGCCACATTTTTACTTCACTGTAGAGAAAAAACAGTTATAAAATCTGACACTAAAAGAAAAGTATAAGAGAAGGGGAGAAAATACTACCATACGATTACAAAAAATTTAAATTTAGACTACAAGAGTGTAAGATGATTGTTCAGACTTGGGGTAACGACTTAACTTCAGTACAGGAAAGCAGAGGGAGGGCTTACACAGCAGGAAAAAAAAGCAGGCAATTCAGGAGTGACCAACCCTCCCAAACATTCAATGTCGTGCAAAAAAGGAGAATTCTACTTCTCTTTTAGTTTGAGTGTTTCCACTTCAGATACTGCTACAAAACAACTTCCTTTTTTAATTCTTACCATGCTGTGATTTTCAGTTCTTAAAACACAAAACTGCAACATATTTTTGAATTTATTCACGACAGTACTATCAAAGTTCTGAATACAGGTACACATATGGATCAGGGGTCATCCTGATGCAGAAGTCAGAAGAGCTTAGAAAAAGGTCAAGTTTGGAAACAATACAGAAATTGCAGAAATAAATTCCAAGCAATACTTAAATTCATAGAGCTTTTTCTCTCCTACTTCTGTGGGAGAAAGTTTGGCATCAGGAAAACAAAAGCCATATTCTGTCTACATACTCTTTGGAGTCAGAAGCCCTGAACACCAGCTTGCAAGGTATTATTACAGTCATAGGCTTAAGAGCAAGCCTGTGAACAGCAACATCCTGTCAAGATGCTTTTGTGCAACTAAACTGTAAGCTTTTTACCTTAAGTAAAACAGGAAGGAATTATTCATCCAAATAAATCACAGAATCACAGAATCACAGAATCACAGAATGTTAGGGATTGGAAGGGACCTCAAAAGATCATCTAGTCCAATCCCCCTGTCGGAGCAGGAACACCTAGATCAGATCGCACAGGAACGCATCCAGGCGGGCTTTGAATGTCTCCAGAGAAGGAGACTCCACAACCTCTCTGGGCAGCCTGTTCCAGTGCTCTGTCACCCTTACTGTAAAGAAGTTTTTTCTCATATTCAAGTGGAGCCTCCTATGTTCCAGCT
>WKFP01014934.1:150584-160882 GCA_011057875.1 Pterocles orientalis | reverse complement strand
AGACATGTTATGAACATTGCTTAGAATCCAAGAGAACAAGAAAGCATATAAAAAACACACATTTCTTGGCTGAACATTCTGGGTGAGACCTCCAGAACATCTCTGGCTCTTTAGCATATAGACAGGAAAAAACATACATCAACTCCAGCTTCAGCAGTAGGGCTTCAACAGTGCTGCCACAGTGAACTGTGGTTCTCAGTTTACTTGGCTCCTCTGGCAGGAATCATCAGTGACCTCCACTAAAAAAGGCAAATTCAAGATTTCCACAAAAAGCTTGGGTCCCAAAGTCAAGTGATCAGCATGGAATTGCTCACAACCCCATACCGCTTCCCCAATCATTTTTTCCTTTTAGCTTACAGTATCCTCTTGTATCTCCTTATAAGTAACCTTGCAGTAGTGAAGCTGCTATACCCTGAATGCTCTCAAACTGCAAGATATCACTGTAGATTAACACTGACAACTTCTAAAGGAGAAGAAATTGTAATTATGGTGCCATGTGATAATTGGCAATCTGATATAGAAATGTCTCTTGAAACAGCAGAGGTCCCTATCAGGAAGCAAAGTAGTTTTGTCCAGTGTAACAAGCACACCAGGTCTTGCTTCTCACTTTATGTACCAATGCAAAACTGCAGGAGGGGAAGTATGCAGCAATAAAGACACTTGGAAAAGGATGCAAGATCTCTGAAGCTGAAAGTACCTTACAAACAACACCGTGGAACAATGAACCAGCCCCCTTGAAATACAACAAGCTTGTATTCATAGTGATAAAAAGCACGGATAAAAAGAATCCCAAAAAGAATAAAAGGACAAGGAAAGGCATTCTAGCTCAAGCACTTAAAGAAATAAAACAAATTTTATATGTCATGGTAGTGACATGTCACGCACTGTTTTCCAAACACTCATAACAATATTTTCCGCCTGGTAGCCTTTAAACACACACAGAAGAATAGCAAGCAAATTTATTCAAAGGTCCTAAAAGGACCGCAATTTTTTTTAAAAGCTGTATAAAAACCAAGCTATCAGTCTGCACCTATTTCATGACTACAGGATGATTCAAACAACATGGCTTTGAGAAAGAAGCTTTGTTAAACCGATACCGTGCTGTGCCTTCCAAGTGTCTTTGACAAGGAGCAGTAGTCTCCATAGCTTCTACTTCTCTTCCTCCTCCATAACAATGGAATTAATAAAAAATTGGTACATCAGCTTAAGTTTGCTTCTTAAGTAAGCTTCTGGAAGCTATAACCTCCAGCCGCTTCTTTCCCACAAAGGCGTATGAGTAGCTGATCATGATCTCTCCTCAGCTCTTAAGAGAAGAAACATTACCAGTTCTAGAGCCCACCATGCCTTCCACACAAAATTCAATGTCAAATTTTGCCCCTTGCAGACTGAACTGAGCAAAGAAGCAAATATTGTATCATTAAAAAATGCTTATTGCAGGATCAAGTCAGAATTATGGAGACCTATCTTAAAACCAATGTACTTAAAAATTACCTAATATACTGCAGAGATTCATGTAACCTGGACAAACTAACCCAAGTGAAGCCTTACAGTGCACAATGTTAACCACCTTAATCTTTCACTAAGGATACCTGCTAGCAAGGGAAGAGCTATCAATCTGGTAAAGTTAGAATGCCCCCTTCCAAGAATGCAACACAGGTTAAACCAGTCGGCTCATCAATTTATGAATTATATGTAAAGGCGGTTTTACAAAGGTATTTACTAACAACTTATTTTGACTCCTATAGATTTCCAAAGAGTGAGCAAAGTTCGTAACATGTTCTGAAGCTGCTTTCTAAAAAGCATCCCTCCTGAATGTTTAGGGTGCTTCATATACATTTTTCAAGTGTATGTTGTCCTTGATCATTAAATAACCACACAGAGCAAATTAGCAAAATTATATCAGAAATGTGAGTAGTTTAGATCACTGGGGAGAATTTTCTTTTATTATGGTTCCCCCAGGATCCCCACCACAGGCTCCATTTTTGCTGGGGTTTTTTGTTTGGTTTGGGTTTGTTGTTTTGGTGTGGGGTTTTTTTGTTTTGTTTGTTTTTGGGGGGTGTAGGGGGTGTTTTTTTGGGTTTTGTTTGTTTGTTATCTCCAAAGAACACCTTTGCACAAGCTATCAGCTTTGACAGAATACCAAAATTCTGGCACTGAACCATAAATTGACCATTACCATAAAAAGAACTGCTAAATGAGAAACCATGTGCTCAGTATAAAACTAATTTCATGCTTTCAAAAGCACACAGTGGCTTCTAGCAAGATAGTGGCCCTGGGACTTGCAAAGACAGATTGGCTAATACAAATGGTGTGTGCTCCTGATGCAGTCTGCTTAGCCAAGCTTTACATGTACTGTCAGTAAATGGAAATTCTCGAATCTTCTGTCAAACAAATACAAACTTATCTATAACTTTCAAGCTGAAAGCTATAAAACAGCTGCCTCATAAATATATTTAGCAGGAAAAATGCATGAGCTGTCCTAGTTCCTCATGAAAAAACAAAACTACAGCAGTATTCACATAGTAAGCATAGACATTTCTATAGCAAGCAAGAATAAGATTTTAATAAATATTTTTCAGCAACTTTTCTTCTTCTATTAAAAAACTACTATCAGCAAACACAAATCTAATCATGGCCAGTCTCACCACAAACTGAACACATTAGCAGAATAGCAATGCTTAACAGGTAACTCAGTTGAACTAATTTTTTTGTTCTGCTATAGGTGAAATTCTCAATAAAAAAACCCTTTTTTTTAAACACATTGGTACAAAGTCTATTTAGTTTATGACAATGCCTCTTTTGAGCTTAAAGATTTACTACTAGAACTTCATGGGCTACCTTTAGCACACTATCTGTTCCCTTAAATAAAACTTACTGCACTAAATCTCAAATTTAACCGGCTAGGGAGAAGTGACAGTAATTTTATACCCTTCTCAAACCAAGTTGTCAGTGCAAATGAATTACTGGAAGCCATCCCGGGCATGACACATCATAACTTTTAATATTAACAATGACAGACATACGCAAGATGTCAAATCCAGTATACAATTTATTTCATTCTTTACTTTCTTAGTTTATCTAGAGAATCGGACAGCTCTTGTGTTTTACATATCATTATAACTATAATTTGAGATTTAACAAGCCAGAAAGCAAGCTCTGCTAAGAGGTATTTAGTCACACTGCTAACTAGCTTCTTTCTATAACAATAATACAGCACCACTGACATGTTCCAAAAACATTTAAAATGCATAGGAAGTCACCTACTGGAAAGATGCCCTCTGCAAACAGCAAGCAAGGAAAGGGAGCTTGCCACATATTTAGAGTTACTTTTAATACTGAAATAAGAAGAGAAGAAAAATATGCATTATATGCCTTGCCATTTTTCTTATCCTTTCCACTGGAATAACTAAAGCACAAATGACATGCACACAGAATTAATGCCGAACATGTAAGCATCCACTCTTAATATCATACCACAAAGCAATTCAGTGAAGTTTAATAATAAAAATCATGCTCACCTCTACTGGGAAGTCCGCTCCACATTATGGCAATACTATTTAAGCAGCTTAAATAGCAACCAAGTTACATAAACAAAACTTCCAGTATGTGACCAATATGATCTACAGTGCTACAGAGACTTGGCTCCAGCCCTGATCATCTGTGTTTCAGTACACTGTTACACCAGTGCAGCCTGAAACCTTCCCAGATGCCGGCTTATTGCATTGCTCATTGAAAATCCTTCACACGCCGGCAACATTTTAGGGAAGGACAAGCACACTCTGAGTCATTTGTAAAGAAAGCAAAGCAATTTCAGTTCTGTATCTTCACGCGTACCAAAACACAGAGCACTGTCAAAGTAGAAGTCTGAGGTGAATTTATGCTGAGAAACAGTCAACCCAAGCCTTCATTATCAATGCATGTAATCAGCTACAGTGATCAAATTCAAACAAACCATTTAAAAAAAAAATACGATTATGAAAGGCTCCACAGATTCAGCTCCAAACCACACAGAACGAAGAATCATCTATCTACACTGTGTAAATGTTAAAAATAGCTCTGTCTTTTCCACAATGAACACGAGACAGGGGAGAATCGGTAGCCTGTATTGTGATGAGGTTCATTATTGGAAAAAAAGCCAGCAATAAAAATTAATGATTTATAGCTTTTCCAAATAAGAATAATTTACAATTATGCAAATGACCAAATAAGTACTTTTTAACCACATAACAAAGTCTATTATACATAAATAGGATATCTATTAAAGAGAAGCATAAATATTTGAAAGAAAAAATTAAGAATACTAACCCAGGAAAGATCTGTACAGTACAGCAGATTATGTATTTGTAAAAAAAAAATAAAATAAAAAAATCAACAACTAAAAGCATGACATTACATGGCACATGCCTTCATCTTTCAAAAACAACAATAATTTTTAATTACTTACTATGAAAAATCTCCATGGCTTATTAAATTCATGCTCTTCTGACTGCCACACAGACTTTGCACTATGTAAATCTTTTTGTCTTTTCAGGTATTTCACATGTTTTCTTTCCCAAAAAAGGTAAGAGGGCATGTGTTGCTGTGCATGCTCACACCCACAGACGTACACAGTATAATAAGAGTCAGATGTAATCACAACAAGGTTAAGTTTGCAAAGACACTGGAGTTTTTGTTATAATACCTGTATGGTTATTCAGATATGCTGCTGTGTCATCAGACAACTATGAGAGAAATTTTGGCAGGATCTGATCCCAGATGAGGATACTTACCGTACAGAGAAATTATCTGATTTACTTTAGCAAGATAAAAATAATACACAAATCTGACTTTATTTTTTCAGCTTTTTTAATACAGAATTCACGTTGGAAATGCACACTGAATAAAAATTATGACACTGCATTTATAGATCCCTTTTCATCTCTGCTGTTTACACCTGTAAACTGTGGGTCACATCCTTCAAAGAGACAGTGAAGAAATCCTTGCAGCAACATGAACTCAGCTGATGTCAGTAGCTCTGCAGACTATTGCCCAGGCTGTTTAAGTGACACAGGAGACCCCCCCAACATGAGCAGAAACTGTGTCATCACCACTCCTGCTGCCATTCTCAGCCTGCTATCACGGCTGGTGAGCAGCTGTATTTTTGGTCCTAGACTCTAGAACATATGATTAGCTGATGTCTTAAATGCTGGTTCTTTACCACAGCATCACTGTCCCTGACAATAGGTTAAACTCTGCAAGAAGGAATTGTGCAGAGAATTTTGATACAAGAACATATTTATCCAAACTAGTGGCAAGGAGTGCCAACTGCAGTAGCCAATTTTATTTTTAAACCCTTCCCCACTCCATCCAAAGCACCATCCCCCATGAACCACTTTTTTCCATACTAGTCACATACTCCATTTGTTTGCTTACAAATGTCATTCATGTGCTCCCCACCTCCAAGAAAGTGAAGTGGAGCCTACAGATGAATAAAGTCTGATAACCTTTACCAACTTCAAAAAAGGCTGGGTTTTCTTTTTGCCATTATGTTTTTCTCTGATGCAACTCACCAGTTACTTAAAAACAACCAACCTCAGTGAAACAATAATTTTCCATTTTTTTTCCTTGAAGACTACCAGTGAGTGCACATATAATCTACTTACTATTCTATGAATTTCACCAGTGCTTTCACAGTGCAGCTACTCAAAACACAGAACAAATTATTATGGATTCATTTTGTAGTTATTAGCAAACAATAAACCATCTTTAATGCCAGCTCTGTCCCTTGACATTAACTCTCACCATCAACATTTTGTAAGAAGCACTGAACGCACCAAAACAATATAATAAATCCCCTTAACTTCAGAGCAGCTAATTATGACCTCTGCGAAAGAAAAATGGTGATCGCTTATCATAAATACATTTCATATTGTGAGAAAAATGTTAACTTATGTAACATTACATATTTCTTAAGTTGGGAAAGATATTGAAGTCCCAGAAAGAATGTGGAACCATCTACCAAATGCAATCTTGTTCAAAAGACTGAACAAGGGTGGAAACACAGCCTCACACTAGCTACTATGAAGAAAGTTAAGTCCATCCCAGACAAAACCAGGACACCACTAAACAAGAAAAGAAGTCAACACACCCTGTAGTGTGAAGTGAAATACTAACGGTTTCTCAACACCTCACTAAACTAAGCTGCATGGCAGGAGCATAACCCTTTATTATTTTTTCAATTATGTTGGCAAAAAGTAATAGTTTTGCTTTTTAGTAAAAGTGTCTAATCTTTTCCAAAAAGAAAGCCAGATTTTACCCAGAGTAGAACAGCAAAGTGGGGAGCAACCTCCCTTTCACACAGAAGGAGGAGGTCTCAAGGCATCACTCCACTTTGTGCCCCCACAGCAGCAGCTTTCTTCAAACTGCTTTCCAAAAGGTGGGGCTGTAGGCAGCACATGTGGAAGGCAGAACAAGCACTGACCTTCTACAAGTCTAAAAAACTTTTTGGTATAACACAAGAAAGAGTAATCTCACAGTGCTTTCTACTATCCTCCTCCTCTTCTCTACAGACTTGCACACCGATTCTATAGGTATGTATACGTGCATTTAGCAGGACTCAGCTCACAAACTTTTCCAAGATACTTTTAATTGCTGATTAGCATTCCTCTAAGTACTTAGTAGAAAATTCATAAAGATCTTCTGTAATAACAATCAGATCATCCTTGTTCTTCTTTTTAAAAAAATGAAAGATGAACATTGATACGGAATTTGAGGGCCTAGATCAAGAGGCTTAAAGAAAAAATTCTGTTCTCCATGAAGCTAGCAGAAAGCAGTCTTAGATGGCAATAAGCTGCCTGTCAGAAAGCTAGTCTTGGCCCAGCTGAAGATTCACATCTACATACAAAGACTTCCATTTAGGGTCAAATTCTTTCTTTCCTTTCTTTCAAGGAAAAACTCCATTGATTTTCAGAGTAACACACTGCACTTTCATTCTGTTGTAACTGACCATTGTTTAATCCTGCACTGACCCAGTCGCCTGGCAATATAATTTCTTTACAGTTTCATTAAAAACAAACAAGCAAACAGTATTCCTCATATGAACCAAGCCAAAGGTGGCCAGGTGGATTTAAAGCTATCTACAATATTTTCAAAATAATTTCTCAATGTCTACCAATAGTCAGTTTTACTTTCTGAGAGAAAGAAGAAGTCAAATTCTTAGAAAATTATTAATCAAAATTAGATGTTTAAGAAGGTCCTTTTAATTTGACATGGCTGAAGACACTACTCACACTTCGTAACTCTAGACATTTAATTTGGAAAACTAATATGGAAGTTAGCTATTTAGTCCATGGATCCTTTGACAGATAATTCTCAGCACATTAATTGTAAGCCTCCCTGCCTCCATTAACTTGAAAGGATGCCTAGACTTCCAGCTTAAAATGGCATCACACAAGGAAGCAAAGCGGTTCTAATCTGTATTGACAAAAGTGAAGAAAGCCTGCTTTCCCCATAATCTGTTGCTCTTCTCCCATGTCCAAGGCTGCTGGTTTACCTTCTCCCTTGCACTAGCATTACCAGGCCCTTTTTTGTGACCTGATTTAAGTCATGAACACAACAGAAGTCTAGTCATTTAGGTATTTATCTTGGTTGCTTAACAAATCCCTGTTATTGCTGTGAGCCAGATCACACAACTTTGTGTTGATAATCTCCCGGGAAATCATCCCGGGACTATTTCCTCAGTATCACAGGGGAACACATTAACTTGGAGGACTGTTCTCTACAAAGAGTGACAGCATAGGGGCTCACAGCATTTCCAACCCTGTCCTGCAAGGTCAGAGACTTCAAGAGGAAAAAAGCAGAGCTGCTACCAGAACACACTGCGAGAGCACCGAGGTTCCAATCTCACTTCAGCCAAACCTACAGAAAGATCTTCAAACGGGCATTAATGAGTGCCACCTGGACCCTAACGTGCATTTGCTGTTTCAAACAGCCTCAGACCCAGGACAAAGGGATTCTGCTTCGCCTGCTTCTAGAATTTGTGAGCTTTCTGTAACAAAAGTGAAACTACCCTACCCACTTCCTGGGATCTGTAAAATTTGGGCTTTCACAGGTGTTTCTAGTACACTCACTCTTAAAACCACACCAACCGTTCCCCCGTTAGCATGGGGACAAAGGAGAGAGAACCAGGCGATTCACCCTGAGATACCGCCCCAGGGAACAGGCGATGAGAATTTGTGGAGCAAAATCAGCGTCATCTGCAAAGAATATAAAAAAGTCACCCACAAAACTGGCCACAGCGTATCCGAACAAACAACTCGCTGTTATCCCTACAGATAGCTGGCTTAATAACAAACAGAGGCAAAATCATGACCAGAGGCGGAACACGCCGCCAGGCCCGCCGCAGCTCGGCTGCTCCATGGCCCGGGCTGCGGCGCCATCTGGTGGAAGCTCGGCGGCCCCGCAGCTGCCCCCTGCCGCTCCGCACAGGGAGCGCGTTAGCTCTGCGTTAGCTGCGAAGGAGGCAAGCAATCTGAAACCAGCCAAGTTCTCGCACCATGCTCTCAAAGCTGGTTCGTCCCCCTGTGAAGAGCAGATACTCTAACGCGAGGGCAAGGGGGATTTGGGCACCTCGAGATGCTGTGACCTGACCCCTGGCTACCACCGCCGAAGGTCCCTCCAGCAAGTCCTGTGGCTGAAAAGCTTTCAACCAGCCCGCTCCAAAACACATTTCCCCAAGGCTGCAAGAAACTACCCTGTCTTTTCCTGCTTATAGGAAATAACCAAAATAATTTCCAATTTAAGCTGCAGAAGCAAATACACACTCTCATTTTCCTGAAACCTCTTATTTCCTTCTGGGAGCAGGCTGGCTGTACATCAGAGGTGTCTGGCACAAGGGTGGGGATGGCCCTTGGGAATGGTATCGCTGGCAAACTTCAGCCTGAGCTGCAGTAAGACAGGACGGGTACAAATGGTAACGAATAATCATTAACATAAGCAATAGCAAAGGCTCCTACATTCTGTGCAATGTATGTTTCCGTTAGAATATTTTCTTCACACACATAGTTTTTAATACCAACCTAAAGAAAATGAGGAGTTCAATGAGTGAATCAAATCACTAAAGCTTCCTAATTTAGTCAATTAATTTCTCTATTTGGTCAATATAAAGAAAAGCAGCTGTTAAACTTTATTTTAGATGCAATTTTACTTGCTGTGAAGTAACTGAAACTGCAGGTACAATAGCAAAACAGCTTCTAGATTCCTGTAATGGGGTGAGGGACACAAAATAAACAGTCTACAGAAACGGAGTAGGCTTTTCAGAAAAATCCTCTTTTGTGGGTCCTCCTTGAAAATATGCTACGGCACATGGCAAATAAGGAGGTGATTGGTGGCAGACAATATAGTTTCACTAAGGGCAAATGGTGGCCTCCTGCAACAGCGTTACAGAATTGATGGACAAGGGAAGAGCAACTGATATAATCTTGCATGAATTATTTGATACTGTCCCACATGACATCCTTGTCTCTAAATGGAAGGGACATGGATTTGACAGAAGGAACACTCAGTGGATAAGGAATTGTCTGGATGGTTGCACTTAGAGCTGTGGTCAATGGCTCAACGTCCAAGTAGAGAACAGTGACAAGTGGTGTTCCACAGGGGTCGGTACTGGGACCAGTGTTTAGTATTTTTGTCAGCGACATGGACAGCAGGATCGAGTGAGAGAGCTGGGGTTGTTCAGCCTGGAGGAGAGAAGGCTCTGGAGAGACCTTATAGCAGCCTTTCAGTACTTAAAGGGGGCTACAGGAGAGATGGGGAGGCACTCTTGATCAGGGAGTGTAGCAATAGGATGAGGGGTAGTGGTTTTAAACCAAAAGAGGGTAGATTTAGATTAGATAGTAGGAAGAAATATTTTACTGTGAGGGTGGTGAGGAACTGGAACAGGATGAACAGAGTCAGCCTCACCTCCATCCCTGGAAAGGTGATGGAAGAACTTATTCTTGATGCTCTCTCTAGGCATATCAGGGATAAGAAGGTCATTAGAGGCAGTCAACATGGCTTCACCAAGGGGAAGTCATGCTTGACCAACCTGATAGCCTTTTATGAGGATATTACCAGGTGGATAGATGATGGCAAAGCAGTAGATGTGGTCTATCTCGATTTCAGAAAAGCATTTGACACTGTCTCCCACAGTATCCTTGCGGCTAAACTGAGGAAGTGTGATCTGGATGATCGGGTAGTGAGATGGATTGTGAACTGGCTGGAGAAAAGAAGCCAGAGAGTTGTGGTGAATGGGATGGAGTCTAGTTGGAGGCCTGTATCTA
>WKFP01014934.1:126156-142351 GCA_011057875.1 Pterocles orientalis | reverse complement strand
TCAATGTTTATAAATATGTGAAGGGTGAGTGTCAGGAGGAAGGAGCCAGGCTCTTCTCTGTGACATCCAGTGATAGGACAAGGGGCAATGGGCTCAAGCTGGAACATAGGAGGTTCCACTTGAATATGAGAAAAAACTTCTTTACAGTGAGGGTGACAGAGCACTGGAACAGGCTGCCCGGAGAGGTTGTGGAGTCTCCTTCTCTGGAGACATTCAATGCCCGCCTGGATGCGTTCCTGTGCGATCTGATCTAGGTGTTCCTGCTTCGGCAGGGGGATTGGACTAGATGATCTTTCGAGGTCCCTTCCAATCCCTAACATTCTGTGATTCTGTGAATGGTTTGGGTTAGAATGGACCTTAAAGATCATTGAGTTCCAACCCCCCTGCCATGGGCAGGGACACCCTCCACTAGACCAGGTTGCTCAAAGCCTCATCCACCCTGGCCTTGAACACCTCAAGGGATGGGCCATACAAAAAGGACATGATTCTGTGAATCACACTGGAGGGACACACTTTACAAAGGTAGTTCTATACCTCTGTAGCTGTATTTACTCAACAACTTAGAGGACCAGACCCAATTAAAAACTGAAAGGTAAGAATGTGAAAACAAGAAAAAAAGTAGGAAACAAAGAAGAGCATCCAAGTACTTTAGAAAACATCCAGCTGAAATGATCCAGAAAAGTCTAAGTCTGTAAAGGGACTGTATACCATATTCATGTTTCATAGGTACTTAATCTGCTTGTTTCTCTGGGAAAACTTCTCATTCAAACCAGATATACACGTTTTTATTCATCAAAATCGTAAGAGGAAGCACACGTAAGAGCTTTTCAGGTATTTGGCAAAAGCTGTCACCAGACTGAACAAGTTGTCCCCTTCTCACATTTCCTCCCCAGTACACAGAACTGACCTATCCAAATAGATTCTACAAGAAATACTGGAGCAAGAATAAATTAGTGATTTATGACACCACATTAAAATTCTTAGGTGTCACCAGATACCCCGTTAGGATTTCTGAAGCCACATCTTCTCAGCCTCTTGCAGCTGGCAAAGAAATCTAAGCATGGACATCCTTTGTACTTGAAGCTCGAGGCAATTAGCCCTTCAATTTAGCTAATTTACTTTTAAACAGAGTTGTGCTTTCAAAGGAGGTACAAGGAAGTACTACATACAGTAAGTACACTGCTGTAGGTGAGAATGTGCAAATCCTTACTCAAAATAAATAAGCTTTGGTTATCCTAATGAATTAGTGATGGTTACATGAAGCATTCTTTTCCTGAGTGCTGGTCTAAACTTTTGCAATGCCCATGCCTAATTAGTTGATATTTCAAAGAACCGCTATGCTGGAAATGTAATTAGACTGCCATCCCTCTGTGGATCTGCACAAGGTAAGAAAAATAGAAAACTTATTTTAACAGCTTACATATGGGCAAAGAGAATTTTCTCCTTTAGCCTTTGGAAATAGTCAAATGAGTTACAGAGGACACGGGAACAAATATAAAAATTAACTAGCTTTCTATATTGTTGTATTTACAAAAAGGTTCATTCAGACGACTGAGGGGGAAAAAAAATAATGGAAAAAGAGACCCAACACTGTGTCTGAATGCATGCCTTAAGATCTGTAATCTTGCACTGGAGCAAGTATGATTCCGTAGATCCTCATCTCTACCACAAAACACGCACTCGAATGCGCGCGCACACACACATACACACACACACACAAGAAAGAAAGATAAAACCACCAGCCTGAATACCGCCAGAGCATAATTCAAAAGAAACTCAATAGAGCTGCTTTTAAGAAGTCTTATGACTTTTCTTATATTTTTAGATAGTATTTCCCAAACATAGATAAACTATTGAGAGGCATATGGTTTGCACCATCTGGGCAACAAGTTCTATTGGGATACTGTGGTGAAGAGCATATGCATAGTGCCTTGTGCGCAGTATCCTACAGTGTTAAAAAAGCACTAGAGACTATTTTGAAGCCAACCTTGAAAAATCCCCCATATGTTTAAGGGACCAGTTTTCTTTCAGAAGATGTGTTCCTCTTTCTTTCATTACAAATCAAAACAGAGAACTGCTATGTTTAATCTTCATCTTGTTCTGAAATTCCTCAATGTGGCATCATATTCTGTAGTGTTTCCACCTGTCAAACTATTTACTACCTATCCATCCATAACTGATCAACTCTTCTTTATTTCTTACTTCATCTCTGCTCACAAAGCACAAAGAATGCTTTAATTCAAAGTTACAGTAAAAACAGGATTGTACAGGAAAGTAAATACATTTTTATTCCTTGTGACAGATAAAGAATAATCAGTTAATCATGGCACACTGACCAAACCAACGTAAGTAATTTTTTAGCCTGTATTTTGATGCTTGTGTATCAACGTGAAGAGGAATAGGCAGTCAGCTTGCTATTCCTGTGCAGGAAAAGTTTTGAATGGTATAGTATGACAAACCGTGACAGCCTCTTCACTAACACATTTTAGAGTATTTAACATCTGAATGAGATTCTCTTTAAATTATAAAAACAGATGGTTGTTTCACAACACAGACATTAGCTGTTCAGTACAAGGTAATTCAGAAAATTGAAAACCTTCAAGCAGCTAGTTTTTTGCTTTTTTCTTCCAGCCTTGAAATTGTCCATATTAAGGAAACCTAAAATTAGACCTACCGTACTAGACTGTGAGCTCAGCTAAACTGAAATAAAGGAAGTTACTCGTGACTTAGATTTCACAGACTGCAGTTGCATGTGCCCATGTTTGTAGCTAGCTCTATTATTAGGTTGATCCTTTCCTCTTCAGCCCCTGTACTTACAGATTTCTAGCATTTTTAACATTAACAAGACTAGATGTACAGATCGACTTATTTGCCAAAGAGATCTATTCTCATCTGACATAACATATCTGACTGCTGCCCAGAAGGTTAACCAAGTCCAGACAGCTATCTTGGATTATGCTTCAAGAGGAACAGAGCTTTCCAGCATTATCGTAATATGATTTGCTTCATGAACCATTTGACAAGTTGGTGCCTTATACTCAGGAATCTGTCATTAAGCAATTACTTACCTTCAGTTAACTTGCACTCTACTTTAAGTACTCTTGTCTAATTGTAAAAGAACTTCTAGATGCCCCAACTGTCTTTTGTCCAGAGTTACTTTTGTTCTCCCTTACCGTGTGTGTAAGGCTATCAGAGAGAATAAACCTGCCAGGAAAATGGCTACTCGGTTCCCTTAGCTTTCTTCATCAACAAGTCTGTTTAATAAATCCATGCAACATTCCTGATAACCTCACTGCCACCCCTACTGTGTCATCTGCAACACATACAATGAAGTACCACACAGTCCACTCTGTGTTTTAGTGTCCTCATAAACAAACAAACAAACAAACAAACAAGAGTCCACAACATTGACTGATTGTCAGTATTGGGACATATTTACATCTTATTTCATCCAGGAACTCTAGTTTTCTACCAAAGACCTGAACCTCAAATACTCTGTATTTATAAAGCAACACCCAGGAAGGAGGAATAAAAACTCACAAAAATACAGACAGAATAAAATGAGCTCTTTCTTGGACAAAGTCATGATTAAAACACCTCACATGTCGAAATGCCAAGGAGCCACCAAAAATTAATAATAATAAAAAAAATAGGTGAGATGCTTGTAAAAGGTTAAACATGTGAAAAGTACAAGTCATTTTAATAGCATCTCCTCAAAAAAGTAGATTAATTTTTTTTTTATAAAGAGTTTATTTTTTCCACATACAAATGAACAAAGTGAGTTTTCCTAAGTGTACTTCCAGTTTTGCCCATTTTCACAATCTGCTTCTTTAAGAATAAGGAATTGTCTTATCAATTGCTAATTAATAAATTGAATTACATTGTCTCAAAGATAGTTTTCTAAGACTATTTCCTAAATCTCTAGACTTGTACAAAGTTGCTAGACTGGGTTTTTTACTTGTATCTTCCAAAGTATTTTATCCAAGTATTCATTTCAATCAAAGGACTCCTCTTGTATTCATTCATTGAAAAAACACCTACACTGAATAGCATAAAACATTGATTAGATGCATCTCCACCAGATTTTACAACTCATAAGAGCTGGAAACAAACTTATAAAAGGCAAATGATCTAGAAGATTATATATATAGAGAGCCTTCAACAATAAAAGGACCACAAAAAATTAGAGGGTTTTTAAAGTATGCATTATTTCAATATGTTTCAGAATAATCTCTTAAAACATACAATAACTTAATATCCACTGTAAAGCAAATAGCTTTTAATTTATTGGAGAAGTGGTACGAGATGTAAGGTACTTCTAGTGAAGCATCTATTTTAATCATAAAAAAAGTTTTAGACATGAAGTTGTGCAAAAGATCAAAACCCACTGACATAATGGGAGATTCCCACGGGGTATTTGTACCTGGCTGTTGCTTTATCTTACTCAAGCATAATCCCATTTGAGGAGTACATAAAGCTTTGGTCTCAGGAAGCAAAAATAATTTCCTACCTTTCTCAAAAATATCAAGAATTCACCTGAGCATAAAAGGAAGCCACAATGGCAAGCCAGGAATAGGATACAGCCATCTCGTTCACATAGCCTAAATCTGACAATGCTAGGAGCTGAATATAAGTTGTACTGAAAACCATTAATTCAAGATAAAGCCTGGTAATGCTGCACAAGAGCTCTCGGACACAAGAGCAAGAGCTTTGAGGACTGTGTGAAAATAACAGCTAGGCATGAACAAAGAACAAGCTACATTCAGAAATAGCGTGAGATTGAGACACATCAGTTTGTTTGACAGCACAGAATATGAAGAAGAGAAAACCCTGCTCAAAACTGCAAGCGCGATCAGTGGTAGTGAACATCAATCCTCAAGGGCTCCTAAAAAGATGGTCCCACACTAGTCATCCATAAGAGACTGTCAATGTCCATGTAAACTATTGATTCTCTTTTGGAAATGAAAAAAAATACTGAAAGCAATGTTCCCTTATAGTACAGAGCTAAAGGGAAATAACATATGTTTAATCTTATTAACTACTTAAGATCTATGATCAAGTTAGAACAGAATTATCCAACTGGTATTGACAGACCATAAGAACAGGCAAGTGGATCACCTACTTGGAACTCACTTGCAGCAAAAGACTAGGTTAGTTAGCATTGCCTTGAATGTAACCCTTTGCTTCCTGTTTCCCTTGTTTAAAGGAACCACGACTAAGCATATTTTGTGCTGATACAGAACTCGGAGAAGCCTCTGTCAGAGTTGAAGATACGGCCACTACCTAATTCCTCCTGCCCATCCACTAACTTGCACTGACGTCTCCTAAACTTGAGCTGTCAGTCACTGCAGGCTTTAAGCGACAGCTGCCTGCAAAATCCATTCTCAGTATCTATCTTATTCCATATTAAAATACACACATCTATTCATAACAAAGAGGCAGCCTTTTGCTGTTTTTTCTGACATTTCACACCCTGATTCAGAAATAGGACACGTGTGCTTCCATGCTGCAGACAATCCACTCTGCTCTCCCCTCCATTAAGAGCCTGTTAGAGTGACTGCATTTGCTCATATAAATTTGATAGACAAACATGCCTCATTCCTTTTGCACTCCAGCCAGTGCAACCGTACTATTGCATTAATCTGATTTGGGGTTGATAAACTTTTGGACACACCTCTAACTTTTACATTTTAATTTTAAGCTGAAAGGTAGTACTTGAATTAAGAATTCATGTGGGCTTTTGTTTTGGTTTTCCCTTTTATTATTCTTTTATATAAAATCAGTATACTATTTGCATATCATACTTAAGAAGCAAAACCACTTGAAGAGACTCAGATAGTATATTCCCCCTCCCCAAAAGAACCAGAGAACCATTGGCAATTCCAGCAGCACTAAAATGCATAAACATTTTAAGCCTCACACTCCCGCAGATACTCTGCATCAAGTATCCTGAAGGTACTGAGAAAAATACTCGTCAGCTATCTGAATCACTAAAGTAGATGCCATTTCTTTAAACTGCTGCTTCATACCCATTCTGGCAGATACACGGACCAGCGAAGTGCTAATAAAATATTCTGTAACACTAACCAAAATGTATGCCTTAACTGCAGTATAAAGCAAATTGCATGACAGATGCACAGATTTCTTCCTTTCAAAGATGTTTGTACTTGATACGACCCAGAGCTTTCTACAGGACCAGCTTTACTATCTAAAATACTCTATACAAAGAACCTATGACATGAATGACAAGTGACCCGTCCAACCAAAACTGGTCTAAATACTATTTCTCAAAGCAGTTAAGTCTGGAAGAGAGGCTTAGTGAAGTAAGCCAGGGACAGAGGCCTGTGGGCATCCTCATGGTTCACACTTTGTCTGTGCATCCCCTACGTGAGACAAGGGGAAATGGGAGTAGAGGGGAGCCAGAAGCTGTGAATCCAGAACAAAACTATGGGATGTTCTTTTGCAAATCATTTTCACCATTGTGTCCAAATCGTCCCCTCCCTTCACCCATCAACTCAGACTAGACTGTCAAAGGAAGGGCACATTTTATAGCATGCATTTGGGCTCAATAATCGGCATCAGGCATGATCTGAGGCATCTAAACATCACATCTGACACAGTACCTAAGAAACAGAAGAAAAAAAGCACCAACAAAGATTAAAGGAATGACCCTTATTTTGGCAGGTAAGTTCACCATCAAAATGAACAAACTATGGAAGAATCACCTTACACGCACCCACATTACGGAGCTAGACCCGAGGCACACAATTCAGCTTTTGCTGATTACTGCATAAAGTGAGCGTCTCACAGTGTTGACTGCATACCAATTGCTATACTAACAAGCAGTGTCTTCCTTTGGACATTTACAAACATCAGAATGCTTATTCATGACAGTCCCACATATTATCTGCTATCCCAGATGGTGACTGGTGGGATGCTGATTTTGTCCTAAGGCAGTTGCCACCCACCAAGATAGTGTATGCAGGGCTACACAAAAAGCCATTTCCCATCCGCTGTGAAGTTTATAAGACTTTTCCAGACCTACTAGGCTAGTTTAAGCTTAGTTTAGATCAGACAGGTCATGAGGCTATAGCTCCCTAAATGCCCAACAAAAGAAGCGTAAGTTGCACTGTAACAGGCGTGCAATAAATCAAGAACAAGTTCCAATGTGCTGCTGGGCCCACCTCTAACACCCCAACACCAGCAAAGGATTCTCACTGTGACCAGTAGCAGAAGGCACATACAGCCCACAAGCTCAGAGGGAACTGGAGAGACCAAGAAGCAAAATGAAATTCTGCTCATCTTAAGATTTCTTTGGCCTGAAGAAATTTTAGAAATTTTCTTTCTTGTTGACAGGTTATTTCTGCGTCCTTTCTTTGCACCTCTCTCCTGCTATCACTTTTATAGCTGTTTTCCATCTTACGATTTCTTACTCTTTTCCTACCCCCATATCTCTGTAGATTATTCTTATCCTCCTGCTCATGTGCTGTCATATTATATACACAATGGAAAGAAAAGCCAATTAAAAAGCAGAGTTAGTGTGACATCTGCCTGCCTGCCTCACAAACCATGTAAACTTCCACTTACTCGCTTCATCTGTCATATCCATTTATAGATCGTTAACATAGAATACAGCAATTTCCCCAATCCAAGGCCATTAAGCACTCAAACTACGTAAAATAATTCTATGTATTTTTCTTAAATAATCTAATTAAATGTCTTTCTGTACACTGATAAGGGTCTAAAGCAAGCAGAAAAAAAATAGAA
Organism: Pterocles orientalis; assembly: GCA_011057875.1. Lineage (NCBI taxonomy): Eukaryota > Metazoa > Chordata > Aves > Pterocliformes > Pteroclidae > Pterocles > Pterocles orientalis. The sequence continues at coordinate 134,584 of WKFP01014934.1, read as the reverse complement.
AAACACATCCACTGGTGCATTTTTCCAAACATTTCTAAATCACCAGGTACACGAAAACCTTTCACTGAGGTAAGGAATTAACCCTTGCACAGATGTAAAAGTCACATCACTGTTTGCACAGATGAAAAAGTATTACTTAAGCTCACCCCTTAAGAAGTGGTATTTCAAAATATGGCCAAATTGCCTTTAAATCATTAACATCGCAAAAACAGGACACAAAGGAGAGAGACGATGAAGGCCTGTACTGCACCAGTAATGAGAGACACGCATTGCAAAGGTCTCTGTGGGCGCCCAACACTGTAAGAGCCCCTGGTGCTACAGCCCACGCCAACACGGCTGCATCACCAGAGATCCTCTTGGAAGCCCAGCAGCGGATGCCGAAGGAAGATGCCTCCAGCCAGCACAAGTCCATCACCTCCTCCAGAATTCATACTACATGGGGCAGAGGCAGGGCAGAAAAACAGAATACAGCAGAGTCCCCTCCAAATGACAGCTTAGCTCTTAGATAAAAATAGAGGCCATCTAAACAAAGAAAACTTGGAAAATTACATGCAAAGAGAAGGGTTTGTCACTCCTCTCCCTCCACACAAGCAACCAGAACCAATGAGGGGCACAAGGCAGAGTTTCTCCATGCTCCTTAATGAGAAGTTTCCTTCATCTTCTTTAAATGGCTGTTAGGACAACTGTCAGTTGCTTTAAATCATCCCAGACTGCTTCCTCTACTGTAGAGACCACAAATACCAATCTATGCATCCTACTGCAGCTGTCTGCAGAACATACGGCTTTATTAAATGTCCACATAATCATAAATGTAATTAAAACTCAATACCACAATAAAGTTATTTAACACAAAAAGATCTGACACATGAAATTATACAAGTCACAGTTAGTCTTATACTGCCATCCTGCATACAATGCAATTCTGCCATCTCCTTAGGGATATAAACATTTTTCCACCTTTCATTTTACAGCCATGAATCTGAAGTCTTCGCAGAAATTCATGCATGCTGCTCCCATAAAAAGTAAAAATGTCATTTTGCGAAGGGATAAACTTCTGATGAAGGCAGTCACACTGAAAATTGGCCATTAATCTCCTCTGAATAAATATAACCCCCAGAAAGATGGAAGTGTGAGCAGAATATAGATTTTCTGCGCTTGAAAGTGCTGAAGTGCACAACAAGAAGCTTCTACTTTAGCATTTACAGCTGAAGTTATCCTTCAGAAGCCCATTTTACTCTCATGAGATCTTTCTGGTCATTTACTTTTCAAAGCCCTTTGCAGCTTTAAGATTGCAGGAAAGATGACTTTTGTACCTTTTTTTTGTAGATCTCTCTCTCTTGTCAGAGCTGTCACATTCCTTGGCAACATTTGGTTGTTTTTCAACTTCTTAAACATTTTATTAATTAAGAAATTAAAAAAATGATTTTTGCAACGTATCGACAGCTGACTTCATAATGCAAAACATCCTTGTAATAAACAATTTCTCTGATAGATCCTCTGATTAAAGAAGACCTTGCTCCCTCCCACTAGCTTACCTAGTTGACCTGTGCTCAAGTTATACTTTGCTGAATAGCTGATAACTGAACACAGTTTCTGCTAGAAGGCAGTTTTAAACATACTTACTGCCTTAAAAGATCCAGCAGATTGAATATCCCTTCTCTGCTGACAACACAAACGTGACATTTTAAAACATCAAACATTTGGAAGGGTTCACTTAAGACAAATTAATTTATCAATCTGATGTCTCTTTTGCTTATGACACTCCACTCATCAGTTCAGGGCTGCTAGCTCTCAGAATTATATCTTGCAGCATTAGGCATTTTTCTTAAGCCTGGCTCATGCAGTCGGAAAAATCCCTAGGAACTCTAGATTTTTAAATACCCCTCTAATCCTTGCAGAGATGACTGAAAACATGAACCCTAAAGGCTCGAAAACTAGAAGGGAATTAAAGAGAAACCAATTTCAATTTTCTTCTAGGACCTGACAAGATTTTTGAGTGTTCAGAGCTGACAATATTTCTGGCAGCTAGGCAGCAGTATTGATATTCTCTCAGCCATACACTCCATCAAGTCCTGCACTGCTGCTGTGCTTTATCACTGCAAGAAACACCAGAATTAAAACAAAAAAACCAAAACAACAAAAACAAAAAAAAAACAGCCCACAAAAAGCACACCACCTTCGAGTCCATTCCTCATGTACCTCAGCCAGGACACAGCTCTGACAATTAGACCTGTACTTGGTCATACAAGGCTTTCCAGGGTAATCTCCAGCCACTTGCTCTGGCTCAATGCTGACTTTTTTTAAGTCAGTTTAAAATTTTAAGTTTAAAATTTCTTTTCCCTGGTGTGTGCAGTCCATAAATGCATTAAGAAGGCAGGTGCTTCCTTTCTCCCTGTGTTCCCACAACATCCCCTTTCCTTTAGCCTTTATTTTTCAAGACTAAGGAAGTCTCCCCATAAAAAAACAGGATCTCTTTTTCCCTGACCAGAACCCTTCTCTGCACCCATCTCAGTGTGAACCCATCAGGAGTAGTAACCAAACCAGGTCCCTGAACTCCAGATGGGGACCCATCAGTTTTACAATTGCAACGTTAATGCTTCCTTACCCCTAAAAAGCAGGAAGGTTAGGCATCACTAATTCAATTAACAAAATACTTCTAAGCAACATACAAATCAATTGTTTTATTTGTTTAATCATGCTTCATCAGGTATAGCAATTAAATAATCAGTAAGTATCAGTGAGAGTTTTCAACTATTGTAATTCATTTAGCTTATGCTAAATGGTCAATTCAATCGGTAACTCAAACTGTCAATTAAATGCCACTTCATTGTTTTTGAATATTTATCGGTCCTTAGCTAAGAGATGAATAAGGAAAGCCCAGTTCAACTGTCAGCAGAAACAGACTGTCATCTGCCACAGGAAACCACATGTGAAAGCAACTAGAGTTTAGAGATCCCACAAGATATTCTTGCAAAGGAATTGATATTAAGGACTTAATTTCCACAAGAAATTTCTAAATACATACAGCTGCAAATTTCCAATTACATTTTCCACTTTTCCTTGGAAAATCCTGTTTTGTAGCCAAAGTTTTCTCTAGAAAATAATCAATTTATCAAAATATTATTTTGAGAAATTGCATGATCATTAAATAGCATCATGAGCATCTGTTTCAGCACTGTCAAACAAGCATCACAAATAGAAAAATTTAAAACTTAAAAACTCTAAATTTTACAGAGGCACTTTCAAAGGGCTTTTTCTTTGTGTTTAACATTTAAAGACTTTTCCCCAAATTTAGAGCAGAAAACAAAATTGACACCAAGAAGTTAAGTGAGGTAGCAGCTTTGGTTTCCAAACACTTTGAACAAACAAGGTCTTTAATTCCATGACCTTTCATGTACAAGGCTGACACTGCGAAAGTCTTCTCAATCCTGCTCAAGTTTTGAGCTAGGGCATGGCTCAGGTGGCAGCTGTAACTGTGCTAGAGATGATCAACAAACATTTTACAGGAAATGGGGTTGTATCCTAATCTTCACTCTCTGCCTTTGGTATATGAAAAAAATATTTTAAAAAATAAGCAAAAAAACCCCCCAAAAAACAATAAAATAGGGAGAAAGAAGCATCTTAAGGCCTCACTCTACAACTCAGTGCAGCTACAGGTGCCACAGCACAACTATATCCTGGTATTGATCAACCTGGAGCTCTTGACCTCTAAAGATATTCAAGGTTCACATTGGATCATGACAAATTCTCAGCAGAAAGTCATGGGACAGACACTGTTTGCATTTCATTGAGTTTCTCATCGCATACTTGTGGCCCAGCCTTACATTCCTCGCACTGCAAAAATTCCCAATGGTAACTGAAGCATACAAATAAGGGGAGCAATTTTGTGTCCAGCTTCAGGTTTGCCCAGCTTCATGAACTCCAATGACTGAAAAATGCACACAGCTCCTCACCTATGGATTAACCACTTTCAAAATGTCAAAAAGCTGTAAGACGTGTCTGTCAACACAAGAAACAAACTTTAACAGTTTACATCCTATCTCCTATCCTGACCTACCTTTGGGCAGACCAAAGTTCTTGCACAACTCCTTGAGCAAGCATGACACATGACACCATTATATTCCATTGCTACTGCTGGGCCAAGCACAGACACACATACATACAAAACATGTGCGGGCACCTTGTCAGATTCTCTCGCTTTGCCCTTTCCATGTAGTAGTAAAACAGACATCCTGTTACTCAAAACAACAAGCCATTATTCAAAGAGTTTTAACTCTCAAAATAGTTAACATTTATTGTTATTTAAGTCTGTTTTATCCAGCTTTTCAGTGAGAAAATTCTTGCATTTCAATTACTAAGCAGTATCTGTTACATTTATAAGAAAACAAAGAAACTTCACGGGCTCCAAAACCAAGTAGAGGCAGGTCAGAAGTTTTTTGTCATTATTTTCTAAAGGCATTTCAGGCTGCTGTCCTGGTTTTGGCTGGGATAAAGTTAGAACAGGATAGGAGACAGGATATAGCAACATAACTGCCTTCAAGGACTCCTTTCAACATGCACAGAACAATGTCCTCCCAGTTCTGCAAAGGCGTTCACCAATAACTTCTGTACAAGGTAAAGTTTTCCAAATTGTATTTTGAATTATACTTTAAATCCAAAGGACAAGATCTATATCTACTTACACTTGCTATAGCATTAGATGTGTCTGCATCAAAAGGACAAAACACAAATTAGGTACCAAGGACTCAATTTTTGCTCTCAAAACAATCTTGTAGGTACAGTACACAGGGTGATCAAATGCCTGCTCCTGCCATGAGGGCATGTCTTACCTGGATTATCTTAATATATCCTGAATAACAATAGAGGAATGGTTTAATTGTGCACACTTTTTGGATACGAAGACAGATAAGAAAAAACAGTATCATTTTAAAGGGCCTTAACTCTTTTTTCCTGTGTCTGACTGCTTAGACTGTAAACAATAATTTAGGACCACTTAAACTATTCTCTTGTTGACCTTCCCAAACCAAATAGACAGATGGACAAGGGAAACACAAAGTTAAATTACTTTCCTTTAGCAGTCATTCAGCTGATTCCTTTAATGAACACATGTATTTCAGGGCAAGCACAAATTTTGGGGGGAAATTTAAGAGAAAACCTGAAACTTTGCAACTAAAGCTCTTACTGCAACAACAACTAAAGAAAGTAGTATAGCCCAACACCAAGGTCATTAATAAATACATCCTGCCTAAATTTTTCATTTCGCACACTAAACAATGTTACACTGTACTCCTAAACAGCTGCCACTCCTCACTCTTAGGATATCATAAATTCATTGTTATGTGATGCAATTCCCATTTTTAAATGGCATATAGACCCTCTGAAGTAAAACACACTACTCAAATTCACGTAATTTATTACCAGTGATAAGCATTTACTTGCCATTCTTAGACACTAACATCAGTAAGCACTCTGGAAACACATTCATATAGAATACTAGTTATCCAGATTGCTTTTTTGTTTTTTGGGTTTTTTTAATACCTAATGAGACTTCATACTCTGCTGATCAGACATGAACAAGGAAGAACATCAGCTGATTTTCCTAAAGCAAATCACACTAACAATTCACCCTAGCATACTGCAGAACACCAAAATAAAACCACTGTAATTTCTCCAATGTGCATAAAAATCATACCAAACTCATTTACTGAATGCAGAATAGAAATCTAATCAGATATAGCTATTCCATAAAGCTTTCTTCTATATAAGAATAATGAATTCTATTTCAAATTAATTCTTGTGCAAGAGAAGGAGTTGGTAACAAATAAATCGGTGTCCTAAAACTCTGTCAGAGAGTGAACTCATTTGGGAACTACAGCTGTTGTGCTTTAGAGATTTGGATTAAAATCCATCATTATCTTTCAGTTAATACTCTTTCATCGACCAATCAGCAGTCATATGGTGTTTACCAACCCTGGTCACTTAACCCACTTGAATGGCCTTTGTGCTACAATTTGTACTTCAATACAATCAGATTACTTCTAATCTAAATGATTTGTGTCCTTTATGGGACAGATAAACACTAATCCCAAGGTTCCTCAAACACAGCAAGCTTAAACAGTGCCAGTATGGCCTCCACTGATTGCCATTTTAATAGAATATTTCATTCTTTTGGGAATTCCCATTCATATGGGAAATCTTTGATTTGATCATACTGACCCTGCCTTTTAGATACTCATTCCAAATTTCTTATATAGACAAAGAAGATTTATCAGCAAACACCACCACTCAGATGTACAAAATAATCAATATACTAATACTTAGATACTACTTTTTCATCAAATTATTTCACAAGAGAAAATATTTGTTCTGTGAAGTAGACTAAGCAGAGAGGAATGTTTCAAAACTCCTTTTTCAGCAAGGTGTTACACATGGGTAATAGCCCACAGTCCTCAACTTAAAAAGTCTGCCTCTTCAGAATGTTTTTCCAAGTATTCAGCAGTTAAAGTGTCCTCAATCATTCCTGTTCTTCAGTTAATCTTGGATGACACTGGGAAGAAATTGCACTACAGTGTGAGTCTAACATCTAATCACATTTAACAGTAATACGCTTAGGCTCTGATCTCACAAATGCTTCTGCACAGGTGGATCAGTGAGCATGCATCTATCTCCCTAGAAAAGAAGAGACCCACAGATGCAAATAAATTTGCATAAATGCAGCCAGGTACACCAATGTATTGGTACCTCAAAAAATGCTGAGTCGGAAACAAGGACAATTGAAGAGTTCAGTAATAACCTCATGGTGACAACAACTATGCAAAAATCTTTGTACATAAAGATATCCTTAGTGCTACCCTATTATATTCACCAACATATATATTTCTTGCCTAGAAAAATGTGCAACTAAAATTCCAACTCCCTATAAAACATATCACCTTGTAAAATATAAGTGATCATACCCAAGCTAAGCCAGGATGAGCCTACTCAGAATTTGTTAAAACATTCCCAAAGAAAAATTAAGATGTTGGATGATCTTAATAGCATCTGTAGCTACTACCTTACACAAATCTAAACATGTTTACTTACAATAACTCAGCACCAGTGCTTACATTTCTTATTAACTAAAGTTTTTTCCTAGCTGATGACCTAAATTAGAAAGTCCATTTTCTAATAGTATCCTCATTCACATGCAGAGCAGCTCTCAGTAGGTGACCTAAGCCTACCTCGTAGCAATGAGCAAGCTAACACACACGCAGAGAATCAGGAACCATCAACATTGCCAAAATTTCATTTTACAACTGAGACACAAGCCTGACACATATGCCTTTAAAAAGTCTCCATCCAGATCTGAGAGGAATGAGGTAGATCATCCTATAAAGCAGCACAGAGGACATGAAGGGGATTACACTACAAAATTTGCCATTCCAGCAGCAAGTACTTCCAGCATTATTCAGTGAATGACACGTATACCGCCTACTCTACTCTGGAAATGACTTCTGATGTTCCTTGTACTTTGAGCAAGATCCCTATTATACATTACAAAACAGCCTCCTTGAAAGGTCTAGCAGAAATTACAGCTTGTTTGAGATTTCCCAGAAGTTGCAACAATCTCAGAAGTGCTGGGAAAGCTTCTGTAACTCACTTCTGAATTACAAACTAACATATCACCAAATACAGTTTAAGAGGACTTATCTGCCTTCCCAAAAGCAGTAACCTTTGCTTTTCACTAATTTCTCAAGCTCTGCCACAACCTCAGAAGGTTGCATAGTTCCTTGAATAGTGTATTTCTGTTATCTTAACTGCAATCTTGAAGTAAACACAAACTGCAACTGTGAAATGGCAAGTCACAGTTTCTCTTCTACTGATATTTAGAAGAATGACAAGAGTCCAATGCCCAGAAATCAAAGATACAAATACAACAATGACTGGCACAGCCCCCTTGTACAATTAGACCCACTGCCAGTGACTGAAGGACACTTGGAAGAGGGGGAGTGTTACTATTACTTTCCCCAGATACCTAAAACTTCCTGGACTAGCTGCCCCAAAGACTCCTGGTTCCAGAAGAGCTTGTAAAGTCTACAAACACTGAACAAATATTTATCAAGATCAGAAAGTGATCAGAAGCTTGAAGGAAGAACTTTTAAGTTCTACAAATCCTTAAATAATTAACACCTGGCAATAGCAAAACATTATCTTCTGTGAACACCAAAATACATGTCAGAAAACATGTCTCCCATCATGGAAGCAGGTAGCAGTCTCCACTTACAAACTCGGTAATTCATGTTTATATAGTAGTTCATGTTTCTATATCATATAAACTTCAAAGGTACCACACAGCTCTTTGAAGATTAATAGTCAAAATCCAAACTTCGTAAGAGTGGAGAGAGAAGAAAAAAAAAAAAAAAAAAAAAAAAAAAAAAAAAAAAAAAAA
>WKFP01014934.1:77617-117648 GCA_011057875.1 Pterocles orientalis | reverse complement strand
AAAAAAAAAAAAAAAAAAAAAAAAAAAAAAAAAAAAAAGAGAAAGGATAGACAGGTATCTCTCAGGACAGACCACAACTCTCAGATGTGAGCCAGCAAAGGCTCTAGTTTTCATGGCTCCATAGAGATAGGACCCCAAACTAAAGAATGGACACTTCCTGGAATATGTAGGAAATGCCCATAGATCACAACAGATTCAGAATTAAATATGTGTTTGTGTCCCACACAGATGCTAGAAACATGTACACCTGTAATGTTACTGGAGTCTTGGCAGATTATGATAATTCTTGAACTTCAACTATGCAGCTGCACAGCAAAATAAAAAGGACCTCTCATTCTATTCCTGTATTTCAGGTGGCTCCCCCCCAGCAACTACTGAAAGCAGCTGCCCTAAATAGAAATCAAATGATTTCTGGAGATCAAAATACCACTGAAGTCAGTTCATTTCTGTGATATCCCTGTTTTTTTTCCCCCCTCTCCACTCCAAAAGACACACTTAGACCACTTAAACTATTAGTAATTCAGAATTAAATAATTTGAGTTTACAGTATTGTAGTTAAGAATAGAACCACCACCATATAAAAGATGTTGTAAAGACAAAAATTCTGAAACTAACGGAAACATAACTAGAGAAACTTCGGGTGTAAGAGTAATACAGCAAAAAATTACCTCTTTCTTCAAACAGGTTACTTAAGTAGTCGAAGTAGCCATTTGAAAAAACACTCCCCAAATCCTCCCAAAACCAGCTGGCCTGCTAACGGGTTTCCACCCTGTTACTGGAATTAAATCATGCTGGAATACTTTTCTCCAGTATCAATAAAAAGTTAGAGTTAGTTTCCAAATATGTGAAACAGCTGCATTAAACTATGTTTCAGCAAGAAAGATTACATCTGCATTTCTATTTCTACCTGCTATTTTTATGGTTTATGAAAGAGCCACATTCCCTCCTCGCTCCAGTGAATTGTATATGTGACAAGGAAGCAAACAACCATAAGGCTCAGCAACGCGGACTTTTACATCTTTGCCATAATAAATGGGAAGATGCTTATGGCTACTTTCTTCTCCAGCACACCACTCACCTAGGTATGGGAAACCATTTAACAAGTAGAAGTGTGAACCCGTTCTGGTTCTCCACTTCACTAAGCCATATATCATTTTTACATAGGAGTCATGGAGTTAAAAATCACGGGAGACAGAATGAGAGTTAATTAACGATGCATACAATTTTGCATCGTTACATATCAAAGAGTTCTAAAATTGGCCATCTTTTGTATAAAACATTTTCAAATATCAAAAGACATTTCAAGCAGATAGTTACTTTCTTCTAAGAGGTGGGCATCACTCTCTCGAAGACATCGATATTTAATTTCCTAGCATGGAAGCCCCATGAAACCTGAGTCAGCTTTTTTCATTTTTTAATAACAGAATTACCTCTGCCTTGAACATGTGTTGCAGTGTAGTCTTGTATACAGTCCTTTAACTTAGTAATTTTTTTTTCCAATTAGAGCAAACTCCTATGCTTCTGAAGACAGAAATTCACAACCCAATAAATCTCTACATACACTAAGGCAAAGTATTAATCAAATGCTCCTAAATCTAGCAGTTAAGTGTGAGCACTTCAGGCTGTTTACAGGATTCCTTTGCCAATAAGGTATGGCTCACTTGAGAAAAAAAAATCTACTTCCTGATACCACATTTCTCAGCCAATGCAATTATGTGGTAAAAGATCATCTTTGAAGGGTTAAAGATAAATCTGATGCAGACATGTTAACTGAAATATATATATTATCACAACCCAAGAGGGCTTCTGAGTGTGCATAATATCACTGTGACACCAAGAGCACCGTTAGTAGGTGAGAAACACACTACACCAAGGCCATATAAAGATACAGCATAAGGATTATCCTCTAACTCCAAGAGCTTTTCCTCTAAAGGATTTTTATAGAGATATGGATACATGTTTTATTTTTATTCCTTCTTCACCTTCTTTTTAGTGACCTAATAATTGCATCTACTAAAGAAAGTCATCAAAAGCAAAAGAATTAATCTCAGACTAATTACTAACAATACACATGTTTAAATATACATATTCATCAGTCTCAATAATATGTAACTGCAAGGAATAGTCAAATGTTTATATGGCAGTCATACTCCATTTTTGTAACTTTGATTTCCCACCAAATTACCTTAAATCAAGGAAGAACAAATGTTTGTATTACTTTGAACGTATACACAGATTTGACAAATAAGCTTTAAAAATAAAGAGCATTCTCCTTTTATTCTACTGAATGCAAAAAAAAAAGGGGGGGGGATGTAAAAGTTTTTAGAAATACTTTTATTTCAGGCTTGACTAAGGGGGTCAAAAACATTTTTATTAAAAATGTAGCAGCATTCAAAGATTCACATTTTTCTTGGGTATCCCAAGAATCCCAGTGAGTCACTGGTCACTCTTGTCATTTGCAGAGCTAGGCTGCAATGAGGAAGGGGGGTGTGGATCAGATACACAACTACGTCAAATGCTAAGCTCAGCAAGCCAACACAGAGGTCAAGAAATTAGAAAAGCCAAGAAATACAACTACTGAAGGAAAGGTCAAAGACCAAGTCATTAAGCTGCCTGAGGGGACAACAGAGAGGCAGGTGTGGAGGATGATCGAAGTGGGACGAGCGGCAGAGGCCAGGCAGGGCCACCTGCAGTCAGCCCACAAAGCCACAGCTCACTCTCCCATGACCTTCAGACCTGAAGGATCCCAAGCAATCTCGAGGAAGGTTTGTCGCCTTCATGCTATCCTACTAACTCTAAGAAGCATTTGGCAGTACTCTGATAAGTGAATTAAGTTCTTCCTGCGGCTTTCTGGAAAAAACATAAAATACAAATCCTAGTATCAAGTGTTCTAGAGAGATTCTGACAATGCTGAAAAAAACACTAATGCCCATTTTTGAACACTAGCCCATTGAGAAATGCAAGCTGAAATGACCCTTTTAAACAACATAAAATACTTCCGTGGTCCAACAGCAGCTACTTCAACCTTATAAGTAATTTCAAAATATATCTGGTTTTTTGCAACAAGTCATTGACATGAAATTAATTTGAGGGTTCTTATAAGATGGCAGCAGCAGCGCGACAGAAGCAACACAACAATAAATGACAGGAACAGTTTAAATATATATATATATAGTCAAAAATACATAAGAGACATTCAAAACTTTGACGCAGTGTCACACAAAATGTGATCTCCAGCTCCTTAAAAACAAGAGCCACTCCATACAAAACATCACGTTATTATTAAAAACACATTTATAGGGTAGAAGTGTACAAAAGCAAATCTGCCCCCACACTCAGCATGAAACATACTGTTGACTCTTAACTCCCCATGACAGTTCCCATTGTTATCACAACCACATGGTAAAATATCCCTCTTCTGATCAACTGCAGACAGCACATGACACAGGAAGCAGCCACCGTGCGGCATGTAAAGATCACAAACACCACAGACTCCTTGCAGCCCTTCTGTGTCATGTCATCAGGGGTTTAACATCAGCATGCACCTTTTTTTTTTAAGCATCCACCAAATTAGATCAGTATAAATCTTTTCCTCTGAACAAGGAAGCTTTCCTATCCTTGGTCAAGATCTAGATGTCCGCTTTACGGATGAAGAAAATTCAAATCCTTTCTTACAAAACTACTATACAGAAACTTGATCCATGTTCTAATTTACAGTTAAGGAAGCAAGGTGAAAAGCTTCTGAGAGCTACAAATAACACACAAAAGTGATCCATGGGGTTCCTTCAAGGGCAGAGGTATTTCCAGCTCTTTCAAACTGCAACAAACCGCCACCAAGTTATATGCAGAAATATTGGCTAATGCAACTTCACTGAAATTTAAAACAAGCATTACAGCATTCCTGTTTTGCCTACTTCTTGCTTTCTCCTCCCCATCCCATTTGAGTTACATAATAAATTGTTATTATGAAGGGGACAATTGAGACTCATCAAATTTACAGAGTTAACATATGGTATTGCGACACAGTTGACAATAAAACCAAAATACAAAGTTGACAATATAATCAAATTTTGACATTAGTTCTGCCAACATTTGTTATTAGTGATCATCAATGCAACTTTCTTTGATGCTTGCTGAAGTTTGTAAAGCTCCATTGTCTGATTTCTTAAGCTATTTTTGTAGCATTTTTGAGTCGGTGAGATTAACCCACATGCTGAGGAAAGACAGCAGAATTTGACTTGAAATGTTTTCCCAAACTCGCTTGAAAGAGAAAGAAAATGCCAGTGTAGGCAGCTCTTGTCTAGCCTTTCAGGAATATCACTTGCTCCCGAGCATCTGTCACCTGCCTGCAGTAGGGAAGGTGGATGTAATGTTATTCGAACCTAGATCAGTAAAGCTACAGCTACAGCTACAGCTGAGAGACTTCTAAAAGAAGAGTGATTTCTGTCTTCATATTTTATACATTTGCAAACAACATATATTAATTTTCAGCAGTTTAATACTATATAGAATAAGGCAATAGCACTGAATATCCCTACCTATATATTAGAGTACTTCATATTCTTTATACTATCTATGGGACTAGAAGCCTCATGACTCCATTTTGGCTGCCCAAAACTGTCTGCAGTAAGGTTCTGCTCCTGTTCGAAAGAGTGTGCTGAAGCTCTCCAGACTGGGATCTGACAATATCTAAGAAAATAACCAGTTAAACTCAGACAAAGCACATCAAGCCTCTAATGCTGCTCCACATAGTAATACAAAGTCCATTTCTTCAATCATTCCATAAGCTCCAGAAGCCAGGCTCTGGATCTAAACATTTGAAAAGCACTGATGAACAAATCAAGATTTACCACGATTCCATAATTTACATATTATATAGCTTGTTTTAAAAAAAAAAATCCAAACTAATAGGCTCTTTAAGTTACAAAATCATGTTTCCTCTCTCCTCTCAGACTGGACATAAATCAAGACAATCAACATAAGTCATAGGAACAGCTATCTCCTGAAAAAAAACCTACTTAATTTGCTGTAGAAATTGGAAGAAAAGCAGGAAACTACAAGAGAAAAGATTCTGCCAAGGTTAAGACACTTGAATGCTGCAGTGCAGAATCTATCTGGAGCCTGGGCTCTACCACAGAGCTGCTAGAAATGCTAGGCAAGTTGCTTAAATCAATCCTTCCACAACCACTAATCGTGTATGCGTTTTCTGGGAGCCTAGCTTGATAACTGCCAGCTCTAGTTTACAGAAGTGCTGAATGCTCATGCTGCAATTCACGGCAACAGAAGCTCTGCTGTGAATATGCACTACATTGTTGCAAGTGTTGACATACCAGTCCCCTCGACTCTCAAACTGAGCATCGAACATTGCGTAAGACCTGTCTCTGTGCTGAAACTCCCCCTCTCTGTTGGGAGAAGGCCATTCATTTATGCCATTGAAGTCTTACAAAGACTAATTTCTTTTTCTTACTGTTTGTGAAGCACACAGCTGCTATAAGCTGAGCACCAGTGAAAAGCCCACATTTTCAGAATAATGTTCGCGTGACAAGCCATGGACCAAGAGATCCAGGAAGAGTCACTTGTCAGCAAGCAAGCATTACCTATCCTGTGCACAAAGCCCAGTGAGAGTCCCACAGAAAAAAACAAAAATTACTTGTAATTATACACACCAACAGGCTCAGTTAAGGTTGTAAAGACAATACTTTTTGGCACTTCCTAATTTTCAAATAGTACACTTTGCAACTTTTAAGTTGTCTTAATGCTGTTTGAGGTCTGTAATATGGGTATTCTTGTTTCTTTGATTAGCAAGGGACCAAGTTAAGCATCAAACATGGTATTGACTATGCACAGGCCCCACAATCTACAAAATATGCAGCTGTCTGGCATAGACTGCACCTGCACTACAGACAGCAGACCGCAGAGAAGGACAAAGGCAGAATCTTTTTCTCTAAAGCTTTGATACTGATTTATAAGGGGTTTTCTTAATTAGTAACATGTATTAAATAATTTTAAAAGAAAGATGAAGTGCACATAGGCACTTTCATGCATTTGCAATTCCAAGTCAAAGATTCACCATCCAATTACTAGCAGGTGGCCAAAGAAAGGAAGATTATGCAATTTTTTTTTTGTCATATGCAGTCATGCAAAGATAGAGACTAGGTACTCCTCTGCTAGCTTGTATTAGCATTTCCATTATAAAAATCCTATTAGGAGATTCCTGTACCTTCTTTGGAAGTCTTCCTGCACAGGGCAGAGTAGGAACTTTGAAAGTGTTTATTTAATATCTTATTCAAACCCATCTTCTCTGGGATACATCTTGATGAGTCTCTATGCTCAATTTTTTTTTCTGTGCCTTAGGAAAACAAGCTCAAAATTACGATAGAGACAAAAACATTGTAAAGTGTAAACCAAGTTACATAAAAATCCCATTATACTTTTTTCCCCCCCTCCTCTCATTTTGAAGCATACTATACTAATGCTGGCTGTCACATTGCTGAACCGCAAACTAATTAATCTTTGAAATTGTATCAAATTGTAATAGGACTAAGGAGACCTGATAGTCTTCTGTATTTAAATAGGATGTACTGAGAAGTATCAAGTTAAAACTCAACAGCATGGGCTTTTAAACAAAATCTCCTAACATATGTTAAACTTACTGGTCCCTGCACAAGTATATACCGTGAGAACAAGGACATACAGAGGGAACAACATGGCCTACAGCCATAACCACTTATGCAATAAACTCATTAGGTCTTACAAGTTTAGTAATGCTGAGTACTGTTAAAGATTCGGTAGATTGCATCCTCTGCTGGGAATCAGCCCTACACTAGGCACCATTAAGTAAATCAGTTATAAGCCACTTGGCATGAGAAGACCCTGGTTGTAGAATGGCAGCGTGTTGGCTGCCATGCTGCACAGAAAGCCTCCCAAACCATAGAAATTCCATGGGACATAAAAGTTTTAATGTCACAATATAATTCAGGTTTCATCTCCATTCATTTTACTTTGCTCTCTTGACCTTAACCCTATCGTTTCAGTCAGGTACAGAATTGTTCTTCAGTGCCTGTAGTAAGCAGTTACACAGTCTTCCTTTATACACAACACTTACCTTAGTGTCCTAAGGATCGCCTTCCCTGCCACACAGGTGCAAGTAATGGGGTGAATGTCATCCCATTATCACAGAGCAGACTGGCTTTGAGCTTTGCAGTTTGTGCGCGCGAGGACACTGTGAGACATCCCTCAGTATGATTCAGGGAGCTGTAGGAGACAACATTACCCCACTTCACATGCAGAATGAATGACTTAGTGGCAGGTGTACCCCAGCTCCTCCATACTTTCAGCACTAGCACGTCTGCACCAAACAGTTTGCCAACAGAAAGACAAGAGTAACGAAACACTATCCAGTATACTCCAGACTCACAGCATTTTACTAACAGCACAACCCATCAGCCTGTCATGCAGCAAAATCGCCAGGAGAAGGTCTAGAAAACTGTGAACCAAGATGCATAATTATGCAGATCCTGCATTCTGCCACAGAAGAAAGTTCATTTCACCTGTTTGTAAACTGAAACCTGTTTATGCAGTCTCTGTGTTCAAGGCACGCTCACAACCCTTTAAAACCTATGCAACACTTGAACAGGGAAGGCTATGTAACTGAAAAGAATTTGGGTATATAATATGAAGTGCAATGAACTTCAGGCGTCTAAATCTTCTACTTGTACTCATGTTTAGCTACCCCTCCACCCCTAAAATTCCTTATCATAAATATTTAACACCAAAAAAAAGTTGTTGTCAAAAATAATTTAAAAAAAGAGTAATCAGATAATTTGATAATTTCACTGAGGAATGAAGTATTAGCAATGTTTTCACAACAGCCTAACTTGCTCATATCCAAATAATCATCAATAATGTAAACAGCACAGTTCTAACGTGCCTAGATGTGTATTAGCACCAGCTGTCATTACAAAATCTGTCGGGCAGTTCAACAGCAGCAAACTGGTAAGGTACCAATATTGATAAGCAAAGGACTGGAACTGCACTGATATAGTTAGATTGGTTTACAAGGCTTCTATTTTTACAAGCCTTGGCAGCTCAGGTTCTCTAATGAATTTTTAACATGTCAATTAATATGTTTATAGAAAGCAATGTCAGCTTTAGCTCATATACAAGAAAAATCACAGTTGCATGCAGAATGTACAATGTATGTGTTAAGATTCTACACTTCACATTTGAGAGATTAAAAGAATTATTGCAGACAATCTGATGAGAACACTCATCTTGAAGGGAAACACAAAATTGTGAAAGTTAATGGCCATGATTCATCACTCTTGGAAATACTAGCTCAACTTTGTGTATTGCAGGACAAAAGAAAATAAAGCTTTCTTTTTGAGAGTAAGACCCTGACCTCCTGTTGTTAAAAGCCACATTATACCAAAACAAATTACCAAGTATTTCGTTATTTTTGCCAACATATTACTGATGCCATAAATTAAGCAATGTTTACTTATTAATACATGCTTCCATTGAAGGTAACTGAATTAGAACACTAGCTCCTGTTTTGCAGCACTTTCTCCAACAATGCAGAATGACATCAAATGACTGCACTGTGCAGATGAGATTTACCAGTTTGGTCTGCGCATTACGTAAAGTCAGAGAACAGATTAATTTTATAAAAAATATTTTTTAAAAAATCCATATAACTAAAATTTTCAAGATGTTTTAGATGCTTTGTTTTAAAAACATTGTAATTTTTTAAATAATAAAAAACATAAACTTTGTATAGTAAGATTATATACACTCTGTGAAGCTCTAGTAAAAAGATAAATTTTACCTTTGAAAAGAACCTGTACATTTTGTACTCGTGGGCAAAACAACAATAGAAAATAGCCCTTCAACCAACACCTGAACTGCATCTGTAAAGTTAACCAAGCAGATTACCTGGTGCAAATCTACCAACCTAGGCAGCTAGAGGTATATGGTCACACAGGAGGCTGAAGTTCCTGTAATTCCCTCAACTCTCTGTGCATTCATCAGCTTGAGGATAAAAGATGCAAGCACAGTATGAATTTGGGTAAATTTCCCTTTTGTTAACTGTGATATTATAGCATTTAACATCTTCCTCTACCTTCACCGGATCAGAAGTAATACTGGATCACATCCGATAAGATATTCATGCTTTGATAGGTGACATATATCAAGTACTACAATTTTCTGAATGAAACACAAAAGTTGTAGGACTAAAATATTTATTTGCTACAAGTTGACATTCAAGGAATTTCAATGCTTTTAAACCATATAACAATGTGATAGCAGAATTTCAGAAAGCAAGCTATTAAAACAGCAAAGTCATCTTTTTGTCCCATTGACTACAGATGACCTAAGCTTTGCAGTGTATTTCAGTACACCACAGAGAACCTTCCACTCCAGTTCCACAGTTACATCCCAACACAGCATGATGAATGTTTCAGCATTTGAGAATACCACAGCTGCACCATATGTTCATTTTTAAAATAACACTAATGCCTCATTTCATAAATTCGGAAACTCTTAGAGCAAATATTCTCAAACCACAATCTCTTGTGAGAACCTGAAAAGCAAAGACTGCAACGATGGTTAAGCATCTGTTATGCTTTATGCAGCAATCCTCACTGCTGTTTGAAGTCCTAGGACTTGCAGAGATAATTAACTAACAAGCCTACACTCCCCCAAAAGATTATCTTCCACAAGGCTTTTTCCTGCTTTTATATCACCTTATCCCTGAGCAACTGTACTTAAGTAGGAAGGTATCCTCTCAACTAAAACTTAGGTGAAGAAATCCAAAAAAGGAAAGAAAACCTATGCAGACAGTTGAAAACTGTCTCATTTGGTTAAGAGAAACTGATGCTGGTGTGAGCACATCTATCCCTGGTGGGAGAGCGCACAGCGCAGACGGAGCACAAGGACGATGGACAGCTCCTGCTAAGAAAGAGGCAAGATGGCACCATCTCTTGACACTGGGTAGGTTTTTTTTTTTTTTTTCATACTTTTAAGTTTAACCAAGCATCTATTACATTATTCAATGTGGAAAAACACAGGAACTTCATAACTTAGGGAAGATTCAATGTAAGAGGATTGTTTCCTTTCTAATTTCTTACTACCTTATAGATTATTTAATCAAAAAGAAAAAAGAAGTTTGCAACGTGAACAATTTCACAACTCCCAATTTCCCTTCTGCCTCCAGGGTTCATGCAATTACATCAATCCCTGCTCAGTGGAAAAGGTGTGAGGCACAGAAGACCCATCTGGTTAGACTGAACACCACAAAAAAGTTTGTGCCACAGAGGAGCACCTTAGCAACCAAGAAGAAAGAAGAAAAAACTCGTCCCTCCCTCTAAGCAGTCTACTGACTTAGTGAGCTGGAAGGATCAGCAAGATTACTTATCTGGAGAAGAAGCAACATAATCCATCTAGCGCCAGCTCTAGACCGTGCCAAGAGACACTTTTTCTCCTTTACAAAACTGAAATACCAGGACAGGGGGTGGTTGCATCCCCTGGTGAGCACCATGCTGCCATGAGAGGCAGAAGCTTCAAAGAGCACATCCTTCCTGCGCTCACCAGCCTGACGTCTCACCAGTGTCCTGCCCTCACTCTCATTCTTGACCTGCAGCAGCACTACACCTACTGCAATCCCACAGACGCATCCTCACCAACTTAAGGCTTTTACATTACTGTTTCATATTTCATTTCCTTCAGTTAAGAAATCTTACATGTTCCTGATGGCAACAGAGGACTTGTTTTGCACCTTGTTTTTATACTTTGTGAAAGACATCATGGAAGCAGCAGCAAAGAGAATGGGAAATAAAACCATCACCTCATTCCTATAACTAGCAGTTAGATACAATTAAATGTTCACTTTGAAGATTTATTTAAACCTTTGAGTGCTCACAGTGCTACACTTTTCTAACTTTTCCATCTGAACTTAACAACAAAGACCTAGTGCCCAGAATATTTAAAACCTATGAAGATAGTTCCTTAGTTTGTTTACAAGTCAAAAGTCAACAGAAAACAAATATGAGCATTCACACATGCACTGATATTCTGACAATTCCTCTGAAATAAGCAAATCTCATGTATCTGCAGAACACACAACCTTGTTCCTACCTCTCCTTTACATACTTCAAAACATGGTGTCACCAGGATTTGAAGTTTAACATTTTAAGCATGCCACCAGGATCCATGGGCTGGTGATGAAGAAGCTTGTGAAGCCAAGCACTTACACTTATCAGCAGTAATTAGCTCATCCAGGATGACTCCTTATATAGGTTAATTCCTCCCGAAGAAATTTACCTTTTCCAAAGTCATAGTGATTTATAAAACAAGAAAGCCAAGCTACACTCATGCAACTATTTTTTTTAAAGTCGCTCAGTGTGCAACAAAAGCAGAGCTCCGTCCAGCCTCAAAGCCCAGAAAAGATGCCCCACACCTTTCCGAAGTAAGAAAAATTATTGCTCAAATCTCACGCACAGCTGAAGACCCTGACCTATTTAGCGGCGCGCCTCATCTTTGCTGAAACAAACCCACAGCTGCGAGAGGCACTGACAAACCCCCTCAACCCGGGCAGGGGGAGACCCGCACCCCCGCCGCTCCCCGCAGCACCGGCAAAGTTTTCCCGGCGGCGCGGAGCGGGCGGGTCCAGCCGGGGGCTCCGTTTCTACCTGCGCCCCGCATCCCCGGCGCTCCGAGCGCTCGTCCCAACCCCTCCTCGCCCCCCGCTGCACCGTGACATTGAGCAAGGTCCTCGCCGGCACCTGCCGAGCCCCGCGGCACCGCCCGCCGCTCACCTCAGCTGCCGGCGAGAGGGACGGAGGGAGGCAGTGCGGCGCCGGCAGGCGGGCGCGGCAGCCCCGCTGCAGCCGGACCAAGGCGAGCGCGTCCCAACTCCGCCGGACCCCGGCAGCTCGCCCACTACCGCCGTCCCGGCGCATGCGTCCGTCCGGCTCCGGCGGCCCTCCCCGCTCCCCCCGCCGCCGCCGCCGCCGCCCCGCCTCAGCGGGCTCAGGTGGGGCGCTCGGGCTGGGGAGTCGCCCGCGAGGGCGGAGCGTGCGCGCTCGCGCCGGGGGTCGTCAGCACCTGTGGCTGCGCGTGCTCCCCGGCGGAGGAGAAGCGCTGTCCCCGCGCCCGGCAAGGGGCGACCTGTGCCAGCGGAGCGGCTAAGCGCCGGGCTCACCGCCGCCCGCCAGTTCGGGGGCGGCTCTGCTGAGGGATGAACCGCCCGAAGTTGTGAGCGCTGCACCCGGGGCGCCCGCCCCGCCGCGGAGAGGCCAGCCCGGGGCGAGGGGGCCACGGCCGGCACCCCGCCCCGAGAGGCTCCCAACGACGGGGAGCGAAAGCGGCTGCTGTTGGAAGGAGCTTCCTCCAGCATGGCGTGTTTATTCTCCCCGCGCAAACCCAGAGGTGGCGGATGGCGGCTACCGCAGTATTTTCCGATTCCTCGGGTGTTCTTGTGCCAGAAGCACTACAGCCATGGGCCAGAAGCAGCAGCTTTCAATAAAAAAAAACGGGCTGAAACACCGTGCGTCCTGCTTTTCTTGCGCCTGTCAGTTTCAGGGCGGCAGGGGTTTCTGTTTCCTGCATTTAAACAAACCGCTGGTCAGACTCCCCCACCCTGGGCTTTGTCAGCCCGCCCGTGAGTGGTGCAAAACTGAGCGTTACGAGTCAGTGCTGGTTTGTAAACTGTACAAAGCCGCATCTTAAACATAGGCATTACACTAGAAAATATCAGGTTTTGTTAAGTGTCCTTAATAGAAAAATAATAATATTATAAATGACAGAAACATTAAAATCAATACATACTGAAGTAAAAACATTATTATGGTATCAGCTTTTATAATTCAGGTCTCCCTCCAGCAGAACATGATGCAAATGTGGGGAAATCCTGCGGTACTTAATTTGTTGTTCCTCTGCAGAAAGGAAAACAAGAACTTTTAGCATTTGAGAAAACCTTGCTGTATTTTAATTTCAGCTTTTGGAGAAGTGCTATTTAATAGCATTAAGAATTGCATCATACCTTGTTTACAGTTTTATGTTCAATAAGTTCTTCTATAATTCAGGACAGGAAATACTCAGAGTTTGAGTTAATCATCCCATAAAAACATGAATATAGCCCTTCTGGTGTTTTACCTACCACAAGCTTCTTGCCCAGAAGAAAGCTGAATATTAAAGCATCACAAAGTGTTCTTGAAAGACTCGCTGATATCTCCTACAGAGAGAAAGAGAAGCTGAAAACAGGACACATTTCTTTTTTCCCAGAAATTGAGTTTGTCTGAATCTGTAGTGGCAGAATAGATGACACAGTAGGAAGAATCCACTACTGAAACTGGGAACATTGGACCAGTGGTAGAGGCACTGCGAGTGTACATAACCCCTCAGTAACTCAGCTCACAAAAAAAAAAAAAAAGACCCAGGCTAGCAGGATTTTGTGTCAATGAGACACCAAATGGACTATCTTGAAAAGGAACATCCATGTATGATCTCTCATTAGTGATATCCAACATTTTCATATTTTGTCTATCTTTTAGACCTTTTTGAGACAAACATGCTGTAATCTAGAACAACAGCCTCCAAAATATGTTAAGAAATCTCAAAATATCTATCAAGACAGGAAAAAAAATTGCAATTTCGTCTTCCTGTTCAGCTGTTAAGTCCTATTGTAAAGAACTAAGAATATTATGTTCACGCAATAATATTTTTCTATGTAAGCAGCTGCTGTAGTTGCCATAGAGATGTTATTCAATCTCAGATTAAAAGGTGGTCTGCAATGACCATGCACCATATTTGCTGTTAAGATGAAAATGTTTAAGAAGCCGTTTGAATACTATAACATCCTTCAGAACAAATACATTTCTGTTCAGTAGGCTCATGAATTACTTTCTGCAAAAAAAAGCAGTGAATGCTAATCATCAACTTCCTACAGAGAGATGTAATGGTGGATAGATAATTGTATATGGTTTTGAATACTTAGTGTGAAAGTATATCTTGGATCTGTCTTTGAAAGAACTGTTCTCATCAACAAGAGCAATATTTAACCCATAATTGTAAACATCTTTACAAAGCATTTCAGTGAAGTCTTCGACTCCAGCTCCCTATCAAATGGTATAGGTGGGGAAGAGCAAAAATTTTAAATGCCCTGGCATCTGTGTTATCACAGTGTCACATTTCATCTCTGTCAAATGCTGAAAGCATACTAGAGGGTATGAAATTACAGAATTGTTGTACAATTAGTATTTCTTAGGAGTTGAAGAATATCTAAACAACTGTAAAAGTGGTGTAAGCAACAGGAAGACCATTTAACCCAGGAGGGCTTATAAGGAGATAACTGGTTTGTAAACTCAGAGGAACCTCACAGAAAGGAGAGGCTACTACTTGCTGCATTTCCACTGAAAAACAGCATAAACCAACTTACAAACAGGTAAGTTTGAGTGAGTGAAGTAAAGAAGGTGAGTAAAGAAAGAATATGTAGAGTAGGAAGAAGACATGCTGAGTGTGAATTAGAATTGCATTTTATAATTTCAATTTATTAATAACTTTAAATTTGACTCTACCAAAATAAACTTTGATGGTTTTGGGTTTTTTTAAAAAACATCTGTCATTGACAACAGATTAAGTGTGATTCGAGTTTGTCACTGAAAGGAATAGAGCCATGCAGAGGGGTGTGCATGCAAGCAAATCTCTTAGGGATGCCCACAACCCAAAATCAGTTAGGGAAATCCAAGAGCTGGGAAGTATTTCCTGCCACAGGGAATGGTAATATTAAATCTGGATGACATTTTGTGTTGGATTATGAGGACAGGTTACCAGTGGAGGCTTCAAGCAACCCTGACAGACATGATTCACCCTGTAAGAGGCATAGTACAAGAAATCTAAGTAACTTTTCCCTCCAGAAAATAATGCAACTGCTGAGTTCTCCACATTAGTCTATTTTACATATATGTGCGATGGGTTTGCCCTTGGCTGGGGGACAAACCACACACCTGGTCACCTAATCCCCCCCCAAGGATAGGAGAGAGAATTAAAGGGTTAAAGGGGAAAAAAAGATTCATGGGTTGAGATAAGAACAATTTAATAACTAAACTACAATAATATTGAAAATAATACTATATACAAATATACAAATGAGTGATACACAGTGATACTCACTCCCCCCCCCGATGACCAAGGCTCAGCCTGTTCCCAGCTGATGATCCCGGAGTAGGGAGAGTCCTGAAACCGCACTCATGGAACGGAGATAACAGTCCAAGCGTCCCAGACTGAGACCTCACGGGCGGGGGGAGGGCAGGAAAGGCCTTGGGACAGTGACCACGTGGAATGAGATGACCTGGAGCAAAAGAGATCTGGAACCAAAAGGGTACGATCTTCTGGAGGGTCCTCACCTATATACTGGGCATGACGTGTATGTTGTGGAATAGATTATTGGCCACTTTGGATCTCAATCCCGAACCTAAGATCAAATCCTGGGCTAGTAACTGGGGCTGTGCTCCCACCCAGCTTCTCCTGTTTGCAGACAGCCAGAGAAACCAAAAGACCTTGGCAGCCCCATGAACATCACTTTTTATCAGCTTTCTTCTGAGCACAAATCCAAAACACAGCCTCTTGCTAGCTGTTATGAAGAAAGTTAACTCTGTCTCTGCTTAACCCAGGACAACATGAAAGGCCTACTACTTATTTTAAGGAAGTCTTCCTTTACTTGACTGTTGTGCTTTTTATGAGAATTAAGGCTCTAACCTTTTATTATAGTCCATTTAAAAAATAAGCTGCCTCTAAGCACTACAGGGCATTTGAGGTATGAATATAGGCAGGTTTTTTGGTAGGCTGTGCAAAATATGAAATCAGTGTCCTAATGTTAGCTACAAATGTTGATTTGCCTCTTTGGTGATCCCATAAGGCCAACAATGCAAGGAACAACAAGAATAAATATTTCCAAAGCATATTACACAAGTCTCCCTCTGTGGAAATAAACCCAAGTTTTTCTAATACTCCTTTTCAACTGTCTTTTCCAGTAACCTATTCAATGTTAGCCTTGATGAGAAATGTTCAGTAAAAAAGACTTCAGAAATTTGGAGACCAGATGTAGAAACAGACACTAGAGGCAGAGTTAGCTCAATATTTCCCCTCCATTAAGTATCAGTTCTTCTTATAATGGGAGATGTTTCTAGGTGATTACCTCAACATGTCTTCTTTCCTAGGGTAATTGGCCCAGACTTTTTAAACTCATATTTTCTTTATTTTCAGTGAATATGGGCAACCTTCTGTATTTTGCACTCTACCCATTCCAAGACAGTAAGAGCCTTGTCACCATGTAGATGTGAAGAAAAAATTTGTGAGGTGTTTGCTTTTCTTTTTCCCCTGAAGATTTCCACTCATTTCTATGGTCTTCAAAATCAGTGTCTGAAAACAGAGTCTTAATGAAACACAACTAAAAATCTAACCACTTACTTTCATGCATGGAAAGAGTATGGTGAAGAAGGTCCCCCTGATGACTGAAGTATGGTCTTCCATGCCTGAATCCATGTCCCTCTCCTAATCAAACCGAGATTACCCTGGTATTTTCTCAAAACATTGCTTCAAGAGACTTCTACAAAGTTTTTCC
Organism: Pterocles orientalis; assembly: GCA_011057875.1. Taxonomy (NCBI): domain Eukaryota; kingdom Metazoa; phylum Chordata; class Aves; order Pterocliformes; family Pteroclidae; genus Pterocles; species Pterocles orientalis. The sequence continues at coordinate 101,027 of WKFP01014934.1, read as the reverse complement.
CACTGGCATACAGTTCTTTGTTTGTTGCCTGTTTCGGGGGTTTTTTTTCCAGTAAAGAAGTTCTTTACAGTTTTTTTCTGGATCAAGAGGGCTTGTTTGTTTTTTTTTAAGACTTTGAAACATCATTGATTTCCTTACTCAATTTAAAATTCACAGCTCTGTGCATGTCTTGAGTTTCAGTTCCTCTAAGGGAATCTGACATTTTGTAACCAGATATCTTGTATGCCTCTACATTTTCTAGCTTCCCTGTTACAGCCTCTGGGGAAACAATCCCAGATTTAGTAGATCTCCATCTGCCTTCCCTGTAAAAACAGACAAAGCAACTACTTAGCCACCCTGCTACTTGCTAACCAATCTCTATTTTTTAAGTATGGCAATGATTTATTTTGTTGTTCTTTTTTACCTTGCATCTTGTTACTTGGGACACATTTTGCAATTTGCTGTTAACTCTTTTCTGCTCTTTTTGATTTTTCTTCATATATTTCCAGTTTCCTGGTGTTTTTAAAGTGTGTTCAAGTGTCCCACTTGTCTTTTTAACTGCTCAAAGATACCCCTTTTTTAAACTTCTGTCTGCTAGCTATAGCTTTGAATGTTCAGTATCTGATTAATTTAGCTTGGGAAGGGCATCTGCAAATTATCTGCATTATTCAAAATTATTTGATAAGTTCTTGATATGAATATACTTTACCCTATGAACTATCTGCCAACCATTCAATTGTACATAACTATGCTGTCTGTACTATGTGACAGATCAGTTAATTCCCATTATAGCATTTCTAGTTCCTGATTGCATGTTGAGTAAAATTATGTGGATTTCGATTGTAAGCTGTTTGGCACAAGGAATTCTCTTTATTATCTGTGCCGTGCTCAGAAACCCACATCTGTGAGTTACATGTAGGGTTGTAGGTGCACATTCAATATAAATAATAAGCAACAAACAGACTAACCAAATAGTCATGTGAATGCTTCTTCGCAAATCTGTTGTCATTTATACACTCACAATTCTTTCCAAAATTACTGTAAGCAAATGTGTTTTGTACTAAGTAGAAAATAATATTAAAAGTTGCAAATTAACAATAAATATTTAGTTTTAATGAAATATTTGCATCTGTACTTCATTACCTTCCCAGCTATGTTAAATGTTTTTATCTTTCTGCAGAATGATTTTCCTTTGAGAAATTGAAGCAGAAAAAAAGTGATGTAAGGAAAAACATACGACATCTTTCCAAGCACTTGAAAAGCAGATAAACCCTTCCTTTCAGTCACAATCTGTTCCAAGAATGAGAACTCACTGGTATATATTAAGACTATTCAATGTTATCATGTCCTCTGAGAATACCAGCTTCACAGATAACATGGAGACCTATTTCTCTGCATAAGTGATTTACTGTGAATGCCGGAACATTAGAGATTTTGTAGTTTAAATAAATAATTCCAACAGACAGGGGAAATCTTTGCAAAAGAGTGTCAGATTTTTAAAATTCAGTTTCAGTTCAAGGAATAAGATAATTCCTAGACAGGGAAGAACAATTGGGTAAAGAAAATACATTAATAATACAGGACTTAAGAAGCTGAAAGCTGGCAGAGGGAACATCTGAAAACCTCCTGGTAAAGTACCCAGGTAGGCTAGCCAGATGGCGTACTATTTGTTTTCACTACTTCATTTAACATAGAAACAAACTGTTCTTCAGCTGAAAAACAAAACCAATTAGAGAATTTCTTTCCCTCAGTGTTCCTAAACCAGCATCCATTAAAAATCACCAGGGGGATCCGGATAAGAACTATGCAGTTTCTCTTTTAAAGTACAGGTGAAAGATCAGAGTCACCTCCTGAGTTTCCATCTGTTTTTAAAAATAATATTACCTGCGCAGCATAGGAGATGAGGAACTGTGAGAAGGGTAGTATAAGGAACTTGAGCTAATGTATTTATTCTTTGGTGTCACTGAGTCAAAACCAAGGATAATGTGCCATGTATGCTTATGTATTTGAAATTTTTCTATTAATATAAAAATAGCTCAACAAACTATGATTCCAAGAAAATCTGAATTGAAAAGATCATTCTTCAGCTAAGGTATGGTCTCTTCTGAGATCTGCCACTTCAAGGACAGACAACAAGCCAAGCATATGCAGCATAACTTTGCCACTTTTCCCCTGATGGAAAACTACGAAATACAAAATCCAATGGAAATGCTAGTGGTTTAGATCACATGGGAAACTAGTCATCTTCTGTCTTGGGCTGTGGATCGAAAAAGATGCCAAGGATAAGAGTAATCTTTTGTTCTTTACATAGCCAAAGCTTACCTTGGAAAAGTTAGTGTGAGGTAAAATAAGAAGGGTGGTGGTGAAAGACAGGCTCTTTTCTTTACAACAGCCTCAGGGCCTTTTCTGAACAATGAGAATAAAAGAAAGCATTATGAAAACACATTGCGATCCTTGATTTCAAGTACTTGAATTAACACTATTCAGTATGAAATCTCAATGCATCATCCAGAATAATAAAGTAAACAATAGTTCTTCTAATTAATCCCCAGGGAGAATTACTCTAGTGACAACAAGAATAGGATTTGGCTCTAACTGTAGCTCTGTCTGGATCTTAAACAAGACTACCAGTGCAAATTTGACAACAGAGGTGATATTACTCAGCTACTTAACTGAACTGGTTTAGCATGCCATAAAAATCTGTGCATGGGTGTAGACGCATCTATTAGGTACTTTATGCTGATATTGCAGCATATTCCAGTATAAGAGGGCAATGCAAGTACATTACTATACCAGGGTACGCATATACACATCAGCTCTACTGATAGAAAGATCCACAGTAAAAGTTTGTACTAGCATTACCCGTGTCAATGGACACTGTGTGCCATAATTTTATTTATGAAAAATGTATACGATTACTGGTTTGTTGGTTTGTCTTTTTCCCCACCAGCAAACAGACTGCATATGAAGACTTGTCTCTCATATGGAAACTTCTCTATACTAAAACTTTTTTTTTTTAATTTATTTTCCTTTTCTTCTTCTGTTAAAATATAACTGTTTCAGAAAAATACAGGGCAAAACCCAAACCTAAATAGTTACATCCATACAAAATCTAAATGGAGACCAGGTCTAAGAATATTTAAAGGACCGGCTGCAGCTGTGCTTCTTTAATTTCAGCAGAAATGTGAGGAATTGCATCAATAGGGTGGATGTCTCTCAGACCCACTGGATGAGTCATATGAATCGGTCTACAGGGCACAGTAATTGGACACCTGACAAGAGCATGTTTGTGCCATAAGAACAGCACCGAAAGAGAATTTAGATTATTCTGATTTCTTACTTTCATAAGATTTTTACGCCTGCATACATACATTCATTTGAGTTCCAGAAAGTTAATTCTGCTTAACCAGCCAGAGGGATGGATATATTTTGTGGACATACCATTTTAAAAATACACCAGGATTTCATGTACAGTGTTGAGACTGGATTATACTATTGATTAAAGAGTAATATTGCAATTATTGAATTTTAGTTGGCAGATAATGCAATAAAATAACTTTGGGAAACTTCAGGTGGGTTTCTTATTTTAAAGATTAATTTTAGTACACAGCCTTGTAATTACATTTTGTACTTTTTCAAACACCAACACAATGTATAATTAAGTAGCTGTTTATTAAACATACAACCCCAAAGCCTTACAAAATCATAGGCTTACAATTACTGTATTTGCCACTAAGTCCCAAAACATTTTTTAAATAATTAATCTTTCTTTAGATTATTTGTATGGATCCTGTGCATTAAGATTTTAGGAGAAGATTAATTCTGATAAAAGAGAAATTATATCAACACTTCAATTCTACATCCCATTTTCTCAGGGTTTATAACTCAGCTGAAAAAAAAAAGTTCTTTTTTTCCCCCAGCACATTTTCATTCGTTTACTCGCTCATTCTGCAGAAAAAAAGGCAGCAATAGAAACAGCTTAATTATACACTAAGCAGATCAAAAGCTGCCTGTATATGATGACACAGTTCCAAAAAAGAACAGTCACCAAAATAGTATCCACCAAACTAAATTATATTTGATGTAACCACAGAGAAACAAATCAAACCTCAAGTCCAAGGTAGAAATCTGCTACTGTGAGATCTGTGTTTTCTCTAAGAGGAGGCTTAGCATGTACAAAAAAAGCATATCTTCAGCGCTGTGAAAAGAAAAAGCAAAATAGGAAGCTCTCAGATCTCAGAGGTGAATTGCTTTGACTACAGTTGCAAAAAAAATCCACACCTGGTCTTGTACTGGTGGATTTCTTACCACAGTCAGACAGCAACAAGGTTGAAGCAGTGGGAAGATGGGCTCCGTGAAACCCTTCCTATCACTGTGCCAGGTAGGGTCAGAGCCACCCTTGTGGTCAGGGATCTCTGCAGGGCAGGCAGGCCTGGAGCACTGGTTTATAACATGTGTCAGGCACCATGCTTCCTCAGAACTAGTGAAAAAATCCATTGTGATGTTTCTATTTCATGAGGCCTCTGTTGGCCGTAGAACAAGTCTCTCTCCTGGGTGTTGTGAGTGTCAGCGACAGGCTGTACGGAAATACAGCAGCAGTCCCAGGGATAATGATAAGGCACAGGGATCTCTGGGGGCTTTTAAAGGTCTATTACAGGTTTTGGAGAATGTGCAGATTTTGGTACCAGATGTACTGCCTGCGCCAGAAAGGAGAAACAAATTCCCCCTGAGGTCTTACCATGTCCATTTGATGGAAGCTCCAAGGGGAACGCTAATGAATATTCTGCTTTCCAGGAGGATAAGGGAATGCTTCAGTACACAGATACACATTTATCTACAAAACAACAAACAGTTTATATATTAAGGAGGTTTTATCAAAGTTAGTCCACCCTGTAATTATGGTGAGAAATGAACTGAACGACATTTGAATGACCGAAGGTAAATGAGCTATTAACCCACAGGATATTTTACCAAATGATTCATGTGCCCTTGCTCTTTCCCTCTTCCCTCTCACTTCGTTGTAAAGGTGAAATAAATTACTAAGTTGATCAGGACATCAGCAATCGTGGCTGCAGCAGTGTTCAGCAGAAATGAAAACCAACCTTCCTTTAACACTAAACAATCCAGATATGTTAAAGCCATAGGAACTTTTTGGTTTTTTACATTTGCACAACATGGGCAAAAATGAAAGAATCAAGCAAGACACTGGATAGTCTCATTTTCTTATAACACGAAATCCCTGTTGGAAACAAGCACAGAAACCAACCAACGAATTCTGGGATCAGAGTGAGAGGAAGACAAAGTGATGCTCTGCTCAGATCTTCACTGATACAAAGCCTCTCTCTCACAATTTTTAGCTCATTAGGGACAACTTTTTATTTCTTTTCCCAGTAGGCACAGGAGACCAGCTCTTCTGAAAATATGTTACAGTCTGGCAACTGCATGGCACAGACAGGCTGCTGTGTCTCAGCAAAGGAAACAATATATGACACAACTGTCTCTAATGAAGGCCATCGTCCCACAAAACTGTGCAACCTCCACCCATCGCCTTTGGAGCTTAAAATCTTAATGACAGCAAACATAGTGGGGAGAGAGGCTCTCCTTAAGAGCGTGCATTCGTTTTTTGTTCACAGTAGAATGAGGAATACTGAATGGGCAAGAAAAAAATTATTTTCTCAAGAGTTCTCTGCAGCTGCAGCTTGGTCACTGCCTGTTGGCAGCTGTCGTTGCACAGGCTCTGGGCAGCACCAGCCCCTCCGACAGATTCATACCTTGCTCTCTGCTGATTAAAGCAAGCAGAGTTTCTGTGTGAACCTTGCACCAGGTGGTCCCTTCTGGTTGAATAGCAGAGGTCTTTAACAAAAATCCCTGCCCCCCCTAAAGAATTTTGCTATGACAGAAAATTTCAGTAATTTTTTTCTCTGCCCTGCCTACTTCTACAAGCAAAACTGGTATCAGCTGGGGATCTCCTCCCCTCTCCCCTGGAAATCAGGCTGTATTTGGGGGTGGTGGTGGATACCTCTCTCTTGGGATTATGAACATGTGTTTCCTGGTTTCTACCCCAACTACACCCATCACACTCGAAAGTTAAGTATGCAGGATTTTGCTGTTTCATGTTGTAAACTACAACTTGGTTTAAGGCCAGTCATTAAGATCAGGACCCAGAAATAATATAAAGCAGGATGAGAGAACTCGCTTACAGCTCTGTATGGAGAGGAGAGTGAGGAATCTGCAGAGCAGCCTGGGAGGACGCAGCCAGCCCTGCCTCTCCAGCTCAGCTTCTCCAGCACTGACTGCCTGCATGAAGAGCATGTGTCACTGAAACAGAGCACCCTGTATGCAGTGTTGGCTACCATAGGGGGGTTTATAGCCCAGGAGATTGTTTCGTGTTCCTGTACGAACTTGCATCCACCACCCCGGGGGGTTCCCACATGCTCTCCTCTGGGCCATGTCAGGCTGGACCCAAGGAGGATGCAGTGCCTCGGCCCTGCGCAGGCTCCAGCAGCGTACAGGCTGATCCTGGGTCATCGCACTCCCTCCCAGCAGCCTGCTTCCCTCAGCGGCCAGCCCGTCCCCTCGTCCTGCCATCAGATCAGCCGGCTGGAGGGCACAGAGAAGGGCCTGGTCAAGCACTTAAGAATAAAGGAAGGCTGAGATCAAGCAAAGGTGATGTGGCAGTGCTGTCCTCAGCCTTGCACTTGAGCCTTTTTGCACATCACATCCTCCCTGTGCTGCATGCCAGCCGGCTGCATCTCTGTGCCTGGGGTAACACGTGGCCTGACAGGGGACTAATAAATCCCAAGGGACTAATGCTGGGTTCATAGAATCATAGAATGGTCTGGGTTGGAAAGGACCTTAAAGATCATCTAGTTCCAACCCCCATGCCATGGGCAGGGACACCCTCCACTAGACCAGGTTGCTCAAAATCTCATCCAGCCTGGCCTTGAACACCTCCAGGGATGGGGCATTCACAGCTTCCCTGGGCAACCTGTTCCATTGTCTCACCACCCTCACAGTGAAAAATTTCTTCCTAATGTCTAGTCTAAATTTACCCTCTTTCAGCTTATACCCGTTACCCCTTGTCCTCTCACTACATTCCCTGATCAAGAGTGCCTCCCCATCTCTCCTGTAGGCCCCCTTCAGGTACTGGAAGGCTGCTATTAAGTCTCCTCGGAGCCTTCTCTTCTCCACACTGAACAAGCCCAACTCTTTCAGCCTGTCCTCATAGGGGAGGTGCTCTAGCCCTTTGATTAATTTTGTGGCTCTCCTCTGGACTCTCTCCAACAGGTCCATGTCTTTTTTATGTTGGGGGCCCCACATCTGAACATAGTACTCCAGGTGGGGTCTCACGAGAGCAGAGTAGAGGGGGAGAATCACCTCCCTTGACCTGCTGCTAATGCTTCTCTTGATGCAGCCCAGCACACGGTTGGCTTTCTGCGCTGCTGGCTCATGTTGAGCTTCTCATCCACCAATACCCTCAAATCCTTCTCCTCAGAGCTGCTCTCTATCCATTCTCCACCCAGCCTGTATTTGTGCTTGGGATTGCCTCGACCCAGATGCAGGACCTTGCACTTGGCCTTGTTAAATTTCATGAGGTTAGCATGGGCCCACCTCTCCAGCCTGTCAAGGTCCCTCTGGATGGCATCCCTTCCCTCCAGCATGTCCACCACACCACACAGCTTGGTGTCATCAGCAAACTTGCTGAGGGTGCACTCCATCCCATTGTCCATGTCTCCAACAAAGATGTTAAACAACATTGGTCCCAGTACTGACCCCTGTGGAACACCACTTGTCACTGGTCTCCACTTGGACATTGAGCCATTGACCACAACTCTTTGAGTGCAGCCATCTAGCCGCACACTTCCTCCTGTTTTTGTCACCTGCAGTAGCAATTCAGGGACATAGCAGCTCTGTAATATCTACTTGTGATCGAACTAAGCAGTCCAAGGGATAAGATGGTTTTCATTAAGTAAAATATTTTATTTCACTATTTCTTTTGTTCCTTGGCATGGAACAAATTAAACTCTAGCTGTTCCTGAAGTAGTTTCAAACAAAGCTGCTCAACCACCTGGAGCCACAAGAAGGGAGAGGCTTTTTCACACCCAGGGTCTTTATCTTATTCATTTAAATACTTTTCCCTTTAAATACCTTTTTAAATGTATTTGAACTTCAACTCCTTGAATTATCCCCTTGGAAAGATTTTCATATTTTCTTCAACCACTTAATCCTTTAATTCAAGTCATCAGTTGTATAAATTGTACAAAAGGTCTTTAGGGGAATTTTTAACCTCATTTTTAGTTCTATGATAAATATTCAGTAAAATTTAAAAGCATTAACTTAAATGTAATTAAAATTACAGGAATGACAAAAAGATATAGGAGGGAATCTACTTGGAATAAACTCATTCATCTGGACTTTCAAAAAGCCTTTAATAAGTCCAGCGCAAGAGGCTATTAAAGAAACCAACCAGCTGTGACGCAAAAGATCAGGTATTTGAAACATGGTGCTAGAACATAAAGCATACAAAGACATGGTCAATAGTCTGTATGGCAACAGGTTAACAGCGAAACAGTCCCCAAACCATGTTCTAACATTGTCTAGTACTGATAGCTATCATTCGGCTTACTTGGAATAAAAGTGATAGAATCACAGAATGGTTTGGGTTGGAAAGGACCTTAAAGATCATCAAGTTCCAACCCCCCTGCTGGGACACCCTCCACTAGACCAGGTTGCTCAAAGCCTCATCCAGCCTAGTCTTGAACACCTCCAGGGATGGGGCATTCACAGCTTCTCTGAGCAACCTGTTCCAGTGTCTCACCACCCTCATAGTGAAAAATTTCTTCCTAATGTCTAGTCTAAATCTACCCTCTTTCAGCTTATACCCGTTACCCCTTGTCCTCTCACTACACTCCCTGATCAAGAGTGCCTCCCCATCTCTCCTGTAGGCCCCCTTCAGGTACTGGAAGGCTGCTATTAAGTCTCCTCGGAGCCTTCTCTTCTCCAGGCTGAACAAGCCCAGTTCTCTCAGCCTGATAGGAAACTAAAGAACTTGAATTAGTTGAAAGGACAACACAATGACAGCTGAAAGTCAATGTTTACAAGAACATGGTAAGGGACATTAGAAGAAATCTTGTGAATTATTCATACAAGTTTGGTGTACCAATTGTGGAAAAAAGACCAGAGCATCACTGTGGACAGATCATTCTCCCTGATCAACATTCAGTGGCTGTCAAAAAGCAAATGTACAGACTGTTCCAACGCATAGGGAAAAGCAAAGAGAAAAAAAATAAACTGTAAATACAATGTCATTTTGAAAATTAGTGGTATGGTCCCATCAACTGGGATGCTGTGTTTGATGGCCCCAGAGTACAGCATAGAATCACAGAGGACAGAGCAAGAGATAAAAGAGCAGGAATAAAAATGATTATACACTGTGAAGGACTTCCTTCTGAAGTGAGACTCTGAAGAAGTGTTTACAGAAAAGATGAACAGAAAAGCACTTAGCTCTGGACGTTGGCAATAATGAATATTATATGGAAGAGAAAATGAGCACTTCTTATCCTAACTTGTAACAGAAGAGACATTCAATGAAAATGAAAACAACATATTTAAAACAGATTACAGCTTTTTTCTTTTAATCTTGTAGACAATTACATAATAATAGTCTACAAGATTTGTGTCATCTTCTGAGACACTGACTGATAAGGAACTAAATATTTCACATGCAAATCAGAACAACCAGCTAGAGCAGAAAGGTTATTAAGGAAAAAAAAAGGGGGGGGGGGCCTTCTGGAGGTATGATTTTCCCCTTTTCCACCTTCAATTTCTTTATATAGAATCATAGAATCATTAAGGTTGGAAAAGACCTCAAGAATCATCAAGTCCAGATGTCAACCCACACCACCTAACTCACTAAACCATGGTCCTAAGCACCACATCTACACGTTTCTTGAACACCTCGAGGGATTGTGACTCCACCACTTCCCTGGGTAGCCTGTTTTAATGCCTGATCACTCTTTCAGTGAAGAAATTTTTTCTAATATCCAGCCTAAACCTCCCCTGGTGCAACTTGAGGCCATTTCCTCTTGTCCTGTCACTTGTTACTTTAGAGAAGAGGCCAGCACCCACCTCACTACACCCTCCTTTCAGGTAGTTGTAGAGAGTGATAAGGTCTCCTCTCAGCCTTCTCTTCTCCAGACTAAACAACCCCAGTTCCCTCAGCCGCTCCTCATAAGACCTGTGCTCCAGACCCTTCATCAGCTTCGTTGCCCTTCTCTGGACCTGCTCCAGTACCTCAATGTCCTGCTTGTGGTGAGGGGCCCAAAACCGAACACAGGATTCAAGGTGCAGCCTCACCAGTGCCGAGTACAGGGCACAATCACTTCCCTAATCCTGCTGGCCACGCTATTGCTGATACAGGCCAGGATGCCGTTGGCCTTCTTGGCCACCTGGGCACACTGCTGGCTCATGTTCAGCCGGCTGTCAACCAGCACCCCCAGGTCCCTCTCAGCTGGGCAGCTTTCCAGCCACTCTGCCCCGAGCCTGTAGCGTTGCAGGGGGTTGTTGTGACCAAAGTGCAGGACCCGGCACTTGGTTTTATTGAACCTCATACAATTGGTCTCAGCCCATCAGTCCAGCCTGTCCAGATCCCTCTGCAAAGCCTCCCTGCCCTCAAGACCAACACACCTGCTCAATCTGGTGTCATCAGGAAACTGACTGAGGGAGCACTCAATCCCCTCATCCCAGTCATTGACAAAGATATTAAACAGGACAGGCCCCAAAACTGATCCCTGGGGAACACCACTGGTGACCAGCCACCACCTGGAGTTAACAAGAGATCATAATGGTATTCACAGAAAAATGAGAGTCTGGAGTTATTAGGAACAAGGAAGAAGATGGAGTTAAAGTCAATGCTAGGGTTAAAGTACAAATTAAACCTGTCATTCAAAATGAGAATTTCACAGACTGATGACAACTGCCATGCAACTAACCTTGAAACTCCCTCTCCCTCATCTGGAGTATGATATAGAGATCTTTAAAACAACCGGTCTTCACGATATATTTTCTTTATAAAATACAGTGAAACTGCAATTATGGAAATAGAGCCTTCCTATAAATACTGTGAAACAAATAAAATTTTTGACTATAAATGCACCCAAAATGAGGTAGACCTCAAGTCGTGGGTAGAGTCCCTGTGTACTGAACCCAGTCATTGCTCCTCACCGCATTGGTACTCACAGTCACACAGACCACGCGACACACCACCCATCTGCCCTGGTGTACTGAGGCAGAGCCTCCTCTGGACATACATACTCTTCTAGTTAAGCTTCAACCTCAGTTACTCCTGGAAAGGAAAGTAAAATTGCATGTATATAAAACATCAGAATGTGATGCCAAAATATACACTAACAATGGTGGTATCTGTCACCCCACCTTCTGCAGTGCCTGTCATTAGGTACTATAAAAAAACTCCCACATTTTTCCACTTTGTTGGTATTATACCATATATCACCACAGAACCTCAGTTAATGTACCGTGTAAAATTTTTTTTCATCCAGATTTCACAACATCAAGACATGAATATGTCATACTGTGTAACAGGGTATAGATGAAAAATAATGTTTGGGAGCTGTTCAGATAGTACAATGATAAAGCTCATTACATAAATAGCTGAAATTTATTCTAGTGAACTATATTAATTCACACATAAAACTAATCTTAAAGTCTGATGTACAAAGAGAATGAAAACAAGATTTTGCAAGCGTGTATGCTTATATACAGGCAGAAAATTGAAATACACTTTTCCAACATGTCTGAGCTTCTGTAAACAGAGAGCTAAAAAAGAAAGGGGAGGAAATAAGTACTTTGCAAAATGAAACAAACCAACCGACTCTGAGTGCATAGGGATGAATTTATCACGAGGTTCCACAAGGAGCACAGAGACTATGCCCTTCCCTCCCATGGGCATAGCAACAAACCCATCCTCACAGTTTCTCCTCACAGCCATAATCACATAAATATACTCAGCAAGAGTGGAGGAAATGATAGGCTGTGAAGCAGTTGTGAATGACATCTCAAAGAATTCCCGTTTCACACAGGTACAGCGATCAAAACAGGCTGATGCACCCTTTCTTCTACACAGAACTATAACAAGGGTTTTTTCTTTTCTGTGTGGAGCAGAGAGGTCAGGAAGGAACAGAGCTGCAAAGGGATGGTTTGGGTTTTTTTTTTTCCCCTAATGCATATTTTCAGTTTCGCATTTCAATCACTGATCAAGAAAGTCACTTGGCTTCAATTTTTTTCTTAAGCACTTTTGTGTTCTACCTCTGGTGACTCATAACAAAGTGTGCAGCACAAGAAGGGGGCCCTGTGAATCCGATCACAGCATGAGAGCCTACGGACCAGGTATCCAACCTCAAGGCCTGAACAAAGGAAGCATGCTCATTAAAAGTATGTGTCCCATTCCAGGCAGTCAGCACTTAAGTATTCCTTTCTCACAGGAAGCCACAATGCTGTCTGCACCCCTAGCACTGTATGATCTTATGTATCAGCTTTTCAGTTGGCTATTTCAACCCCTAAATTAACACAATTTTCTGTCCACCAGGAAAGTCCCCTGACTTTGAAGTCTGTTAACACAGGTTAACAGACAGAGGAGACCCAGAGAAGGCCACAAGAAACCCTATGGACTACTTAAGTCTGCTTCTTGAGGTGTATATATACACACCAGGTTTGGGGCATGAGATGCTATTTTTAAAAGGGAACAGAAAGAGGTGACCATCTCTTCCTTTTTGAGGGACATGGGGGAGATGGGAAAGGGAGGAGGACAGTTTGTCAGAGATCTGTTGTGCGTTTCCTTGAAGAAGCGTGTTTAACACACCCAGCAGTGGTGGTAAGGGAGGATGGCATTCTTACTAAGACTGAAACAGCAAAAAAAAGGGCTGCTGCCAGCCACCTAACTGGGACCAGTTGTGAACTGGTGTAATCTTTCTCCCTTCAATGCCATTGGCCCACATTATTCTTCCAGGGAAGTTTTCAAGTTACTTGACTATTTGGGCACTTCTCATTACCAAGTGAAAAATTGGGACACTTCACACTTTCACAAGACATCTGCCTCTGACTGAGAACCAGGAAGAATATTAAGGAGGAAAGTATTTGCAAAAGCTAACTTTGATGTAATGAAGCTATTCCCTCTGGACTCTCCTTATAGCCAGGAGAGGCTCTTTCCATTCATTGTATGCTGCAGAGGTTTTCTTCGCCTGTGACCAGCAAAGGAGCCACGGTAGGTTAGACTCACAGGGCTCGAGCCAGAGATTGTGAAAATCCTCTGGGCACGTGAACAGCTGACCAGACCTGTTGTTTACCTTGCCTGAGAGATTACTGGAGCAACGATCACCAAAACGGACTTCAACATAACACACCCGTCTCTGAACTTGAATGGTGAGGGATGACAAGGACTATTGGGTGCATCGTTGTCCTGATAGCCTTGCCCAGGTATAGGGGATGGGTAAACTGGCTAACCAGTGGACACCTCTCTCCATGAGCTTCAGCATGAGCCTTTACAGCCAAAGGACTCAGGTTGCTTACACAGTCTGGCAGTAAGAAGATATCAACTCTTAATATTCCCTACAGGCACACAGAAGCCTATGGGATCCAACCCTACTCTATATGTTGATCCCTCTTTACTTTTTCTGCTGTTACTACTATCACCACAGCTCCTCTGAGGGAAAACTGGCATTGATGAGATCCCTTCCAATGCCTCTTTATCTAAATTCAGAAACCTGTAAAACTCCATTAGTGCTTCTTTCTAGCAAGGGTGGTGCAAAATAAAGGCAATCAGAATGAAAAATAATATACGACTGATCAACCTCATCAAATTCGCAGTTGTCCTGTACCTCACTATTTCAAGTTAAAGAGGAGAAGGCAAGAAGCATGCTGCAATGCTTGTTCTTTATGGTATGTGCACACACACTGTTCCTTCAGCCAAGTTATCCTTTAAAGATCATTTTTTTAATGCATTATGCAAGTGATATATAGTAAATTTTTGATGTGTATTTTTGGCATTATACTTTTCTAAATGGCTATCACTGCATATGAAAGAACTAAGTTCAGAAGTTGTAGAAAAAAAACCAACTGTACTAGATTAGGAGAAAATAAGGAAAAGCCTAATGAGAGTAAGAATACTGAACAACACAAATACAGTCAATACAGGAGCAGCATCTGTAACCAACCAGATGAAAGGTCTTATTCCTCACCCTTTTAAATCAATGGGTATCTTTCCAATTAAGTATTACTCCAGAGCAAAAAAGGATGCTGAAAATTTCCAGTCTTTATGAGATGAAGTGGGCTTATCCATATAAGGAATCTTCTTCAAGCTAACCCAAATTTTCGGTAAGTTATGACAAAGGTATTTTTATAGAGCTTTTTATTATACATAAAGCCCAGAATTATAAATTGCACAAGAGATTTCACAGCTGTGACTGAGGCATGAAGTACCTCCAAAAGCAACAGGTAAGCAACAGAAAAGGAGCCAGGGACCCAGCAATTTTAAAGGGAGAATGCACATTTCCATTAATTCAGTCAACAAGCTAAAACGAATTAGCACTGCACTCCCACACCTGTGTCAGAACTGCTTTGCCCTTGCTTCCTCACCTGCCCTGAGCACCCTGTCACTGAAGACACATTCCTTTTTTTCTTAGAGCTTTGCATCCTCTTCCACCCCCTTGTTCTTTCCCCCACCCCCTTCTTTTAAGAAATGTCACAGCTCATTTTCTCCCCCAGGCAAATTTTTGGTTCCCACTTGATTTTACAAAATAATATAAAAAAGATAACTCAAAAGGGACATAACTTAAACAGTGTCAAAATGTGACAGTTTATTTTCTTAATGGACTTCTCTGTTTCACGGGTTAACAAACCATTTTCCCAACAACACTAAGATTTTAAGTTGCACCCCCGCCTTTTTTTTCTTTTGAAGTTAGAAAAAAGAATGTTTGATGACAGTCATAAAGAGCAGACAAGAAAAGAAAATCCCTGACTCTTGTCTCAGCTAAATTATAGACTTTCTTGAGGAAAACATAAAAAGAACATCTCTGAAGTGACCGCAAGCTTTTTCCAGCATATAAAGTAATATTTTGCTTGTGCCACTTTTAACCTAGTAATACGTTTTATGTAGCTTTAATTAAAATACCCCTTTATTCTGCATTTTGACTTCACAGTTTATTTTAAAAATATTTTGACTAATGAAAAGCTCTTTTAAAAATACTAACTTACCTAACTGAAAATAAATTGGACAAGTTTCCCTGCTCTATTAAACTCACCGCTTTCTACTAGCACAATAATAGACTTCTGCTTTGTTAGATTCTCCAAGAAAATTACCCTTATGGTTAGATAACGGATAACTCAAAGTAGTTTCAGAATGGCGAATGAAGATGAGCTAGTGTCTTCTTGATATCCATAAAACCGCACAAATTTAATGACAGGAAGACAATAAGTTGCTATGGGGGCTTGAAGTGTCCACCCCAGCTCATATATTTTTTGGTGGCTGACATGTGCTAAGCTATTTTAGAGTATAGCCTGCATTCAAAAGTTAAGAAGAGTGCTGTTACTGGAGCCTTAAGTAAGTTAAAGAACACCATACTCCTAAGTTAAAATAATATACCATCTAAATCTAATTAGTACTATCAGTAACTTTCAAAATGGAATTTAATTTTCAATATGCACATAATCTGTAAAATTAATTTAACATGAATAACACAAACAGAAAAATATTTTTGTAGTCAGGTTCCCATGCCCATGCAGAACTGTGGAGACGAACTATCTACAATTTGAAGACTGTAATACTGCTTAAAGAGCAACTAAACCTGCTTTAGAAATCATGATCCGTGAATGACAGTTTTAAAGTATTTTAAAGACAGTTTTACCCTGAAATGTATCTAACTGTTGTCATACTATGAGGTCATATTTTGATGATTTATATAACAAGACGGCCTAAACAGGGGTAGTCTTCCCAAAAAAACCACCATTGTTTATACTTGAGTATATGAATAAACAAGCTTCACAGACCTTGCACCAAACAAAATTATACTTAGAGAACAGAACTACGGTTCTTACAAATACCACAAACACTTCAATCAAGAATATTCCTATATGGCTGGTGAATTCACTGGGTGAGTTGGCAGCTCCTCTACAACACCCAATGCCAACACAGTGAGGAAACTCAGAAACTTGGTCAGGGAATCCTAGCAAAAGGGATGCAGCCTCTCTTACTGTTATCTATGGACTTGGATACTACAACTACTTTTGAAAGTTTTATTTGAAGCAAAAAAGATCACAGCAGGTTGTCACAAGTTCCCTCCCAAACATCTTTTTGGTTCATACCAGCCTCTAGCAGCTGTTCCCCTTGCCAGGCGAAGGTGGCCAGCACACACAGCCCTGCCTAACAGCCATACTGCGCAAGCCAGCCCAAGAAGCTGATGACAGTTCTATGTTTGAACATACCGCAAAGACCAAGGCCCAGATGCCCAACACCACGTTGCTATGAACACCCTCACTGAACACTTTGAAGGCCAGTGGCATAGGTTTAGTTATAGGGCCGATCAACAGCCCATTTCTCTGACATAACATCTTCACTCTTCTGAGTCAAGAGCACTTGTGACTGCAACTTGCAGTTCAGTAAGACCAAAGCATCTTAGCATTTATTTTGTCTGAGAGGCAGCCAAGTCAGTACCTGAACATGGCCAGAGGTACCTACATCAGGTGACTTCTGATAGCAAAGGTCTATTAAACAAGTCATAACCAGAGCCAACTGCAGAAAGCTAAAGCTTGGCTGTTTCAATCACATTTTTAAGTGACTATTTTAAGTAATAAGGATTAACCGATCAAAATAGTGAAGAAAGTCACAGAACCTCCACATCTTGAAGTCTTTCTGTCAAAACTGCTATTCAAAACACAACCTAGAGCTCCAGGATTAATTATAGACTAGACACATGTCACTTCATTACTGTGGATGGTCTACAAAGAGCTGTTACTGTTGAGGAAAGCAAGCCCAGCAGCACTGTGCATCACTTGGCTCTAGAACAGTTGAGAGGATGGACTGAAAACAAACAAGACTCCCAAAACTCTTATGTCGCTGTGTAACTCCTGGAATACCCTCATTTTGAATACTGCGTCCTATTTTGGCTTCTTTTCCCTTATAAAGAATATAGTAAAATAAACCACCAAATAAATAAAGGGCTGGAGGACCAATCAGGGCTATAGAGCAGTCCCACACAAAGAGAGATTACAGGTGAATTTTAACTTCTGGAAAAGAAATAGGAAAGAAATACACAGGTTTAGGTCTATAAAAATCACACACTATGGCAATCAGGGAACAACTACACACCGTTATTCAGAAAACCCATTGGAAAGCAGCAAATGAAAGTGATCAGCCAGAAGCTATAGAAGAAACATACTTTTACACATACCATCCAGCAAAACACTAACTCCTGGCACAGAATGCTGCAGAGTCTCCCCAAAATGAGTTAAAGAATTAAGCTACTTAATGGGCAAGGCCTTATTCAGAGATGTGCATAGTGCCTCTGGCTTAAGAAGTCCTTAAGCAACTGTCTGCTAAGAACTGGGAATGCGCTCAGTATTACTGACCACTGCCGGTACTGGCTCAGGGCTGGAGACACTGGTCTGCCATAGCACAGCCATTCTTCTGACCATGCAGCTGTTATCATTTACTGCTTTTAGCTGGCATTAACCTGCTCATGGTAGCAATGGTAAAAATAACAGCTATTTTTAATAAGGTCATTCTATTAAATATCTATTAATATTTCTGGAAATGAAAAAAAAAGACCAACAACATTCCACCAAGAAATTGTAAATGCAGTTAAGACACCAGCTCAAGTCCTAATCTCACCCTCTCCTATTTTACACTATCAAAGACCACAAAATTTTTATCAGCTAGTATGAAATAACAAAAAATTGGAGAGGTATAAGCTGGCATTTCCTGATCAGCATGTCTGAGGTCAAAGGCTTTATTTTTTAATAAATGTTTTATGTTTTAACACTTATTGTTTTAACATATTTCGATTTATTAAATATGTAATTAACAAGCTTTTGAACTTGAACAGAATAACTCAGAAGTTACGGGTTAATAAAATTTATGCTATTAAACCCATAACATAGTAAGGGGTGTATTACTCTAGATAAATTAAGTTTGTACAGTTAAACCGTGATGGAGTACAGATAATTTTCAGTAATGTTTGTAGAGAGCTATCAAAGAAGCATAACAATTATCAGCAGAATTCTTTTAGAAAGCATTCCTTCAAATTAAGTTTCCTGGAATTAACACACACTGCCAAAACTCAAACCATTTTGAAAGTGAGAAGAGCTTTGGACAAAAAAACCACCATAGTTTAAACAACATATACTTCATGATGCCACTAAAGCATTTTTCGTTGTGTGGTATAACAAGATAGAAATCTTATTTTTCTCTGCAATGTATTTTCCATGCAAATGTTTTTGACTGATAATGTTTTATTACATGAAAGCTTGGAGAAATAAGTTCTGTTAAATACAGAAAAAAATTTAAAAATGTGACATTTTTCTTAGAAAAGTGTTGTGATAAGATTTAGGCAAAACTGATCGATTTCCTTAGGAATAGTTCTATTTTCTGTTATGAAACAGCTCAAATATTTTCTATGCTTAATACAAGGTGAAATACGATTTACACATGAAACGTGTAAGTTCTCATATGCCCAGTGACTGTGTTCACCTCACAAGTTAAAAAAAAAAGTAGCCTTAAGGCATCAACAATCACATAATTTACAGCTATCACCTCTCTTTCCTACTGACCATGTCCACACAATTTCCTATTTTATGCCAGAAGACTTCCAAAGTTTTCCTTAGTTACTAATGAGATTTAGAGTCTCAACCAGATGATTTTGATTCATTATTCATACAATGAATGCTGAGCTAGCTACTTTAAATTACTCCAGGTAGAACAACTTATAATATAAACTGCTGCCAACAATTGTTTGTTTTTTTTTTAAATAAATTTTGCTTCCAATAAACTTGAGCACTTCAAGCCATGTAGTTCAGAACATCTAAAAAGATTTGAAACACCTCCTATTTGAATTTTTTTTTTTTTTAATATACTAGGAAAGATGCTTCTTAAACACTGCCTTTATAGGGCTGAAGTCTGACTTTAAAATCAAATTAATAGCTAAAAAACCCCAAAAAACCAACCAACTTTCCCCCCCGCTATTTCTAAGATCACACTATAACAAGCTCAGGATATTACAATATTAAAAAAGCATTGTGAAAAGTAATATAGCAAGTTGACACACTTTCAAATGAGACATTTAAAACAGCAATACTGCTTTTCCAATTTTTAACTCTTGAAGAGGAAAAATCAGCTGAAGTATTTCCTGAAAATTTTGGTCAAACTTGCTTTCATGTTTGTGAAGTTGAAGGAATACAGCTATAGAGTGCCTGAAGCGCTTGTGCTGATGTTTGCAAATTGTTATAAAGCCTTCTCGTGTAACATTCACATTGTAATCTGAAATTTTTTACATTTATCACCCTAGCCTCAGTAGCTGACTTTGAACTAACAAGCAAAGTTAAAAACCAATGTTTTTTAGACTACAAAATTACAATTACAAATACCTGAAACTATGCAACAAAACCACCCATTTTGCTGAGATCTTAACGGTTTTATTCACAAAATAAACAGCTTCTTCTTTTCAAAAGAAGAATTTAACATAAAGGCTAAACGCAATAGGTATAAAAAAGGGCTACTGAAAATCTGGAAAAGTCAAATTTACAAACAGTAACTATCACTTTGTACAAAATCTTTTTTTTTAAAGAAAGTTCAGTAATAGATTTTAAAATACAGTTTTAACAGCTCAGAAATGCACTTTTATTTCAGACTCTAGTTAGGTATTATTTCCGTCTGTGCGGGAAATTCTCCCTTCGTCTGTCCTCGTTCTTTCTAGATTCTCTGTACTGGTCAGAATAATGGTTGTACTTCTCTCGGTGTTTCTCTGAACCATTTCTGTATCGGTCTTCTTGTTCATTCTCTCTCGGACTTGAATTATTATGGGCTCTCTCTCCAGATTTTGATCTTTCTCTTTTTCTACTGTGATGTCCATTATCTTTGCTCCACTGTCTGTAATTTTCATCATCAGACAAAGAAGCTCTTCTCTCTGCTTTCTTCGGTTTTGAATTACTGTGTTTATTTTCTAGATCCTTACTTCTTTCATGGTTCCTATCCCTTCCGCTCTGGTAACCGTCTCTGCCATTGGACTCATCTCTGTGATGATGCTTAGATACATCACCTCTCCTGTGAGATTCTCTCAGATTTCGGTGATTTCTTTCTGATTTGCTCTCAATATCACTTCTTTCCTCTTGCTGCCTCCTTCCCATTTTCTTTTCAAGTGATTTCCTTTTCCTTTCCTGTTTCTTCCTGGAAACTTTATCAGATTCTCTGTTTTTCTTTTGCACTCTCTTTCTTTTGGCTTTAGGAACATCTGAAATTACAACAAAATTATGGGAATAAAGTTTCATTTTAATTTATTATGCTTCACTTGTTAAACTACATATAAAGATCTAGACCTACATTTTTGTTCAAAAACCTTTGTGGGTATGTATCTGAACAAAGCTTTAAAAAACCATGAGGTTTGATTTTATTCCTCCATGCCCCACCCCCCACCCCCCCAACTGCCTCATACAATGGTGGAAAATTCACCCATTCTTTTAATTGAGCAGGTATTGATTATTTTTAAGTGTCTGCCTGCATTACAGGCTTTTTATTTTACATAAGCTTTCTGCGTGTGAACTGACTATGATGCCCAAGACTACTTTCCATTTTTCCTCTAAGTTTCAATATTTCTCAGAAGTTCCATTGTTATTAACACAAGAACCTCATGTTAAGAAAAAGCAAGGCCACAATGCATCACCCCAAAACCCTAAGAGAGTACAAATAAGGAATTAGGGAATAGCCTTTTGCATTTCATCCCATTTACAATGCCTATACAGGTATCATGAACACAATGCAGCTCAAACCAAAAAGGAAGTTCTTCCTCTACTTACAAAAAAACCCAACAAACCTGCACTTGAATGCAAAACATTACTAAGCAGTCGTATCAGTGTTAACAGAGTAACTCACTAAAAGGGAATCTGACTAAGGTCTGCAAACCTGTTGATCCAGAAGTTTTTTGGTTATGCAAGATATGCTTTCATATTTGAAATTCTGTGTACTGACAAAATTCCAACCACCTTACTTCCCTCTCCCCCCAGTTAATTGCTTAAGAGGGAACAACTCAAATTTGTACAGATATGGTTGCCACTCACAAGGATCCATCAGCAGGGCTTTTATTCCTTAGCTATCTGCAAGTGATTCCTGACTTTTCAGAACCTCTACCCATATCTTGTTGACTTGATACAAAAGGATCAGGCACAGGCTGTAAAGTCATACATCAAAGCACTCTCAGAAATACTTTTTTTTTTAAAGAAAGATCACTTTTTCCAGGCCATCCAGTCTCTTAAGATCATTTACATTTCCAATTACTTCCTGGAAAAGCTTATCAGTCAATAGAGATTAAAAACAGCAGATGGGGAAAAATCTCCAGCACTATACTATGCTGAAACAACGACATGCTGAAATGGCTTGAGATAATGGTACTGCAGCAACGTAGCAATGGCTCTCTGGCTCATTTTCAGGAGAGGCAGTGACAGCTTTGTCAACAATTTATTATTAAAACTTGTTTGTTTATAAATACACATTAGTGCTCACCTCAGTGCAAGAGGCTTTACTCTTCCTTTTTGTTCTTTATAAGGAACCTCTACATTTCACTCGACAGTATTTATGAGTACACACTCAAGTTACAGCCATTTAGAATAACCATTAATTCATCTTATTAGATGAACTATAGTTATCATATCAGCTAATTGTTTCTAATCACTTTTTGAAAATACCACAGCCATAAGTTGATTTAATAGTACATCAAATATTTAGTTCTACAGCAGCTGGCTAGTCTCATGCTTGAACTAAGGCTTCCTGGCATTCTGATAAATTGTAATCATGGATCACAGAGATTTTTAACATATTAAGTTTTTTAAACAGTATTTTCCATATTGTTTACATCCGCTGGAAGGCAAAAGACAACCTGGAAAAGTGAATACAGGCTGCTTTGGTAACAGTCAAATCTCAACCTCTGCTGGTCCTGTTTTGGTTGGAATGACCTCTCCACAGCAGTGCTGAGCTAGTGGTGAAGTTCCACACGTTAATTGTCAGTAAGACAGTAACTTCTACTCAATTTCTAATCAGCTTTTTTTCTATTTTCTCTTATATATAGTACTGTTAAAACACCGAAATACTGTAGCACGTTCCTCTGAAAAGTGCATTTCAACTCTACCAAGTTATTTTAAAAATTCAAAAAGCTGCAAACACAGGAAGACTTGGAGACACAAACAGTAATGGACCTCAACCAAGTTTACCATTAAAGAATATAGTTATCTCCAATTAGTGTTCTGACCACTGTATTTAAGTACACAAAAACCAGAAAAACAAATTGAAACCATGCTGCAAAGATATCTAAATGCAAGTTTTAATGAATGTGTTGCCAAATGGAGAAAGGACAAGCAGTAAAAAAGAAGGTCCTAAACTTACAAACATAAAGTGTTCATACTAGCAGACTGCAGACTCGGTTGGTTTGTCACTAAGGACTTACGTCTCCAGTTCTTATCAAGCAGCTCAGCAGAGCTGCAGCTGTCTATGCAGGAGCCATCTGGCTCTTTGCTGAACCAATGCCTTGTCTGACCCCATTTAACTGTGCCCTCCTCTAGTGCTTTTTCGTCATTAATGTGATGACACACAGATCAGACTGTACAGTAAGATTGCAATGGAGAACAAAAAATGGATTTCCAAAGCATAAGCAGTTCACACTGCTTTTATTTTATTAATCAACATTTTCATTTCAAAGGCACATAATAAATCAAATCAACTTTGAATCAGCAAGGTTCTGTACTATAGAAAGTCATGCTGTGTTATCATCTGTTCAAGTTATATACTATGGGGGTGAATGCATGCACTAACTCCTACTAGCACGTACTTAATAGACTAAGCAATGTTTATGACACTTCAGGTCAAACAGAAGGTTCTGTATCAGTAAGATGGTATAAGATGCTTAACGCTAATGATAATGCATAAAACTACAAAATAATAATATAATAAAATAAAAGTAAACAGTTATAGCTAGTGTTTAAGTACCTGAGTCACTGCTGTTGTCACTGCTAGATGAGGAGTCACTGCTACTGGATGACTCTGAGCTACTACTGCTGCTGTCAGAATCAGAATCTGAGGAAGAGTCTGTCTCTGAAGATGAAGAGGAATCTGATGACTCAACATCTTGTTTCTGTGTCATTATCATCTTTGGTGCATTTTTAA